>VZTF01005662.1:700418-720469 GCA_013397755.1 Cnemophilus loriae
TCTCTTCTCTTCTCTTCTCTTCTCTTCTCTTCTCTTCTCTTCTCTTCTCTTCTCTTCTCTTCTCTTCTCTTCTCTTCTCTTCTCTTCTCTTCTTCTCCACTTCTTCTCCTCTTCTTCTCTTCTTCTCTTCTCCTTTTCTCATCCCAGGAATGGCCTAGGAAATCGTTACTGATTAGTAACAATTAGTTGATACTTAATACCTCCCTGTTTTTAATTTCAGCCATTAAACATTAGTTTTCAGTATTTGCTCAAGACACCTACTTCTACAAAGCAGAGTGGTTATCAGGAACAAAAGAGCAGCGAAGCAAAAAATGACTGTGATATACATGATGCAAAAAAGGATACAGGACAGTAAGAACCAGTAAAGTTGTTTAGGTACTCAAGGTGATCATTAGCAACCCTTGGTTAAAGTTTCATGACAAACTCATTCATAATGCTAAGTTTCTGGCAAACCTTCTTCACTCAGAGGAATATGAAAAGTCACTTCTCAGCTAGAAGCTGATATATAAACCAGCAGACATAAGTCTTTTCATGGGTTTTTGAAGCTAATCTTTTGTATGACAATTTTGCAATTCTGGAAATGCCATTGCCAAATATTTTGATGTTTTCATCTGCAGTAGAGCAATGAAAAGCCATATTCTATAGTTTTACACTGGCAAAGCTGAGGCATTTCACAAAAAGACCATCTTGACAATTGCTAACCAATTTTTCAATAGCCAAAGCAGATGGCACAGATTATTGCACACAATAAAGCATTCATATGGATATACCACAGCTGGACCCCGGTTAACTTTCTTTTCTTAAAAGGAATCTGCAATTTGAGCTGAATTGTGGGAAGGAATACTATAATTTTTCTGACCACCAAAAAGCACTTGATTTCTTGTTGTGTAATTCTAGTGAACTGAAACATTTTGATAGAAATAATTTCAAATACTCCAGACATTAAAAATACTTCTATTCATCATGGTTGCAAGTGAGTCTGCCAGGATTCAGTGACAGATTTCTTTCTGGAGAATTTGGGGTTGCTTTTCAAGTTTTACTGGGGAGCATCTTCTCAGAGCCTGTGACCTGATGGTGTAAAACAACGTGTGTGTCTTTTCATAGGAGGCTTGGCTTGACTGTCTGCATCACTTGCAGATAGAGACACAACTGACCGCTTGATTTGAAAATCTCTAGCAGGTGCCATCCATGTCTCTAAAAAATAGATAGTATATTTTCTTTAAAAGTAGTTGAAAAAGGATCAAGGCTCACTGCTGGAGAAGGAAAGAGAATTTGAGACATTTGAGACAAGCTTTTGAAGGCTGTATGAATCTGGCTGGTCTGGAAAGGTTATGGGAGCATTGCCATTACATACTGATGAAAATTATATACTTTTTTTATTTTGCTGTTATGTACTTGTTAAAAATCTCCATGTTTTCAGAGCTGCTAGGATGACTAACAAGAATCTGCAAGTTTTTTTTTAATGAAAACTAGGTAGATTCAGAATGGTGAATAAATATTTCTAAGGGGCTAATTCAAGTAATGATCTTCTACGGTGGTGAAGGAAACAGTGGTGTGCAAGTTTAGGGATAAAAATGTTTATGGGCAGGTCAACAAATCTCTCTCTCTCTTATGATATTGCAATAGTTTAGTAGGCAATAACTGACATATCATAATTTCTCTCAGGCAATTGCTTTCTTCCTTCATGCTCAGTGAGATTCTTTAAATAAGCCTCAGACACTTATTTTTTCAAAGCTGAAATATGATACAGCACTTACAAAGGTATAAGTCATTTTTAAAGACATTCTTGCAATTCTGCAGAATTTTCTATTTTTACTCAGGATTGTTTGTAGAAGCTGACAGGAATTATTCAATATTATTTTAGACTATTCTGTAAGACTTAAACTATTTTCTACTACATCCTCTCGAGCACTTGAAGCTTTCCCTCTATGCCTACTTCTAGATCAGAGGTGGACTGTGACCCTGTTGGGCAATAATGAGGTGCGACTGGATTGCTATTTCCTGTCTTAGGCGTTTTAAAATAAAGATTCAGCAACTGATTGAATCAAATAAAATGTATAGAAGGACTGCCATCTATTTTCAGCTTTTAACCAAGGGTTTTGACATTTCTAAAAATAATGTTTTCTATTGAATTTATTAATTGCCCCTGTGTGAACAGTATAAAAATTTCTCCTGAAGATGAATTCAAACTTCAAACAGAATTTGCTCTAGATGCATTTATATTCTTTGGGTGTTTGTTTTCTACCAACCACATTTTGCTCCCAGCATAACTGATGGCAAGCGAAATAAGTTCACATGCTCAACCATTTGCATCGGAAGTGATGGATTTTATAGGGGACGAGACATCAATAGGGCAGGTTTCCCCAGGCCATTAAGCAGGGCCCAGGTACAGAGCCAATTAAATAAAACATATACCAATCTGACTACATTCTTCTCAGCCAGGAACCAGATGCACAAGTGATTATGTGATGTCAGTCACTAAGGTGCTGACAAAATTTACAATCAGCACTGCAATAATGCATCAAGCACATTTTATATAGGATTGGAAACTGTTTATTAACAAGCATGGGAGTAGCAGGGTCATACATGGTAAGAGAAGGAATACATTCATACTCTGCTTCCAGCTAATAAATTTTATAGTAGCTTTAATATTTTTAGGTATGTTGCTGAAGGGAAGTGTTGTGAGATCCAAAAAGAAAGATTTTAAAGGCTCTAAAATGCTATAATCCAACGTTTACTAGAACTTTGTTTTAGTGGGTTGCTTTCTGTGAAATAGTCAGGCTCGCAATTATGTCTCCTTGTAATGTGAATTAAACTCATCTATTTGATTAGGGAAAAGAAGTGTTTAATTAAGACTAGAAATTATTAATCAATATAGCTCACATTCCAAAAATCATTTAGCAAAATATTTCACTGTTGGTCAGAAACTGCGCTTGAACTGAAGATGAAGAATTAAGAGAGGTCTATTAGCTGTGATATTGGATTAAAAACCTGAGCAGCCTCCATCAAGAACTCAAAGTCATTGGAGGCATTATTGTTCCTTAGGTGCTGCTGCTTACCCAGCTCCAGGAACTTGCTGGGATTCCCGTGGAGTGGGGATGAGGTGCCTGAGGAATCTTTTCCCAGCCCCTTCCCAACACCAAGACACTCAGCAGCATCTGCTCTATTGTCACAATGGCCAGCACAGAAGTCCAGTTAGTTGGTCCCAAATCCCGTGCCTCCAGGATTTTACCTGGTTTCAGTGGGCAGCCTGATGCTTCCAGTGACTCTGGCCATTCACATGCACGCAAATTACTCTTTCCTTGGGGCCTGGAAGAAAGTACCCTTCGGGTTTATGCAGGTTATAAAATGTCCTTGGATCAAGAGTTACCTGGTGAGTATTAAGAGCTGGACATTGTTATTATCTCAGCTCTAGTAATTAAAAGAGTCTGATGCCATTAGGATTTGTACATAAACGTTTCCTTCTAGGAATATCTTTATCTGCACCTTAATGCCAAGCATGCTGCTGTTTTTCTGTGTTGTTAGCTGTTTTACAGATACTTGACTGCTAGTTTCACTTCCTATTCATTGTATTTTCTGCTGTTGGGGTTCATGAATGGCAAAGAATTATCTTAAATTCAAACTAAATATGACATTCAATTTAAGTTCAAAATGAACTGAAGTTCTTCTGTTGATCTTTGTGTTTTGTAAACCTATTTTTGAGCAAAATCTAAATTTGTGTCCTTTTAAATAGTCCTTTGCAAGCTAGCTGGTAAGAGCATAACTTTTAAATTAAGAAGGTAACTGCCGATTTCTCTGGGTTTTGTTGGGTCCAGTCATATGTTTGATTTTTAAAGGTAGTGCATTTCTTTTCTTTCTATGAATAGCTGGACCTATGGATCCACTGCTTTTATTTTAAAATTAATCCCATGCATCCCTCAAGCTTTGGAAATACAGAAACTTAGGCTGCAGAGTCAGGAATCTTTTATATTCAACAGTTAGTTCTTGGAGCTGATAAGATATAAAAGTCCTGAGATCTGTTTCACTGGCAGATTAATGCGATATGCTACAAGAAGGGATCCTATAATTGCGCCATGGCACTGTTCAAAAATGTTGCATCTGTGTACGGAAAAGAAATACTGTAATTTTATTTGTCCTTACCATTTTTTTTTTCCTGAAGTTCTGGTCTTTCCAGAATGTCCGTGTGATCAGAGGATCAGAGACATGTAGGTATAGTTTAGATAGCTATGCCTGCTCTTTCTGTTTCTGTGACATTTCAAATACAAAATGTGTCCAGGCATGCAATAAAAAGTTTGGTTCATCAGCCTGCAGAGACTTCCTTCATCTCTTACCATTCATTGACTCTGATATCTCATATATTTACCAGGTGATTCATAGTGCTGCAGTTCTCATAGCTTTCAGGCAGTGGAGCTCTTCAGGTTTTATTTAGCTTTAAAAGTTATTACTTGCCAAATTCAGGCTGGCCCCTTCTTACGCTTTGTGAGACGCAAATGCTGTGAGAAGTTGTTATGTCCTTCTGTGTGCCCTGCAAACTCCGAGCACACTTCTGTCTCAGCAGATGCTCCTCTGGTAAGCAAAGGATCTCTCTACAGACTGGCCGGGTGGAAATGTGGGGAGCAGGAAACTGGCTCCCATTCAGCCAGTGGATGATAAGAACAGAGGGGCTGCAGTGGGGCAGTGTGAATTTCAGCTTTCCAAAAATGTCAGGAAAGAGGTCACTTTTTGATTTGTCCCAGCATGATTTAATGGCATGTCCCATACAGGTTAAATCACCAAAAGGACTGCAACAATTTTCTGCTTCTTGGCAAAACCATAAATTTTAGTGCGCAGCCTCAATCCTTTTCCTGTTCCCTGAAATAAATATTCTGGTCGTGAAGACAAAGCAAAGTCTAGAGGCTGTGCTAGGATAGAAATCAAAAAGGCTCTCAGTCTCTCAAATGCTCTGACTCCTGCTAGCCTGCTGACAGCTGATGGGCGAGTTTTGCCCCAGCAGGTTTTCTGATGCTGGAATTTCCATCCCTACATGCCCATTATATTCCCTGGTGAGCAAGCGGAGTAGTGCATTTTTACTGTGAAAAGCTGTACATGAGGTTGAGGACCCAAGCCTCCCACAAAGTCTTCCAATAAGATCTGGGGCAGACTCGATTTTCTTGGATTGTCTCTTGAAGTGGCAGTGAAGACACAGAGTGAGCTTAGAGAGAGATGGAAAGGGTGAGGGTCTGAGTCCTGGTCTGTAGGATGTTTACGGAGGCACATTCGTAAAGGTATTTCTTGGTATTTTGTTTGCAGATGTATAAGACCCAGTGTATTCAATCAGAGTGCTGTACAAAGACCCAGGATGCCTCCATCTGCTCCTCCAAGTGATTACAAATGAAGAGACAGAATGCCTTCTCATGAATCCAAAGCAGGTTGAAGAGAAACTGGAATGGAAGCTGGAAACTGGAGAAATACCCGAGTGCTGAACCGACAGCTGAGAGAAGCAACACTCACATTCACCCTTGCATTCGCTGAACCCGACCACTGGCAAAATAATTTTCAGACACTGTAAACTGAAGCATGAGGAGATGAAGAGAGCATTCAAAGAGGCAAGAAGAAGCTTGTCCTCCTCACCTTTGACGTCAAATACTTTTCTGGCATCTCACAGTCACACACAAAGAATGAAGGTGAAAGTATCACAGTCAAGAATATTTTAAGAAGCAGAGGTTGACTTGTATCCAGTTTATCATCTTCCCTTGCATTTATCAACAGACTACTTTGGTTTAGGAAACATATGAGCAGGGGCACGGATAGTCTCCAATCCTAGAAGAAGATCTGTGCTGATCAGTCAAGGATCCTTGACAACCTTCCACAGGCAGTGCTGCTGGCTGGTGGTTTTGCATTTCTTTCATTGCTATAGCCACAACTACACATTTATTGACATAACTTTCATGCATTGAAAGAGACTCTTTCATATTTTCTGTTCCTGGACTAAACAGATTACTGCTGAATTTGAATGACTCCAATTGTTTTCACTTTGGTTTGTGGTACTGCGTTCAGCAATAATTAATATCTCTGTACCTTAGGTTTCCTCCAGATGCCCGCTGTTAAATTAATGAGTCTCCCATCTGGAAAAGCCTGTTGTAACCAGTGCAGTGGCCATTTTCTCTTGTGCTGGGACACTGTGGAAGCTCTCCTTCCTTGCTTTACTGTATATTAATAAGTATGCCTGTAGTCATTTCCTTTCCTGATCTGTTAGTATTTGTTAGCAGTGATTAACCTGTAAATAGTTAAGGACTGTGAATGCTTATCAAAGACCTCTGGGGTAAGCAAGCTTTTTGAAGATAGTTGACAGCTTTCCACATTAATTTTTTCCACACTAGTTTTTTCCACACTAAATTGTAACCTGCAGAGGCATTTGATGCAGACAGCAAAAGCTGCTCTGCGAAGTGTGCTGTAAAGGTGGATCTGCAGAGAGGGAGAGGAAGGACAGGTCAGGACTCCAGTGTGAACCTTCCTCCCAGCTACCTGCTGAGACTCGCCTCCACTTCTGTTTTTGAGGAGATAATCTCTACACAAATCAGGCAAAATCTTTCTTCTCATTCTAAATAAAAAATGTTCCTAAGTTTTTGTTATTCTGCAAGTAACTTAGAAGCTATACTTGCAAATGACCTATCTATTACAAAACTCTACTGCCTGCAAGAATGAGTTGAAATAAAGAAAAAAAATCCTATTCTCTTCAAATTGTTGTCAAAATTTTGTTTTAATGGCAATTTTGCAGACAAGTCCAGTGACAGATAAAAAGAAAACTGTTCTGTTAAGGAAATTTAGAAAATTCCTTCATCACGCCTCTCTGAAGAAGCTACTGTTATAAAAGATGACTAGGCAAATTCTTTCTTTTTTTTTTTTGCCTTTTTTTTTTTTTAATATCAGTTTCAGCTTTAAAATAGAAGAAGACTTATGATTTGGAGAATGGTCTCTTTTTGAAACCACTCTGAGCCTTCTCAAAGCAACATTGGACATCTAGAAGAAACTGGACTCTCAGGACAGGCACCCAGACTCTTAGAAGGGAATTGAAGATATCCTTCTGACTTAACAATGCTAAGGTTTATTTTGCCTAATGTATTTACTTCCTAAAGAGAGAACTCACTTGAACAAAATATTTTATTTCGTATTTGGTCTTAAACCCACAAAGTTTATTCTGGAGTCTTGTTACTTTCCCTGTCATACTGGAAAGACTGTTCTCTCTGCTGAAGGCTACCTTTTCCTGAAATCCTCAATCCTGTAGTGAATCTACATAAGGCATCTGATAAGGCACAGGTTACCTCCTGTCAGCTTTAAGACAAGGCAGATGGGACTCCTTACAACCAAGCAAAGGAGTACCCACTCTGTAGCATGTGTTCATCGAATTTGACATCTCCAGCTCCGCAGAGTCCAGCTGACAGGGAAAGAATTTTCTTGGTGGTGGCTCCAAATTTTCTCAGTTGATTCCGTGCAAAACGTAAGAAAGCACAAGTTCAGCCACTTTTAAGAAGGGTGTTGCAAAATATCACTATTTTGTATAAACTTTTACAACTGACTGATTTTATGCCCCAGGTGAGTGGCAGCAAAAAAGTGTAGATTTTGCCTCCCTTAGTGCAGATTTTCCCTCTCTTACTGAAGCACCGAATGTTTCATTCTGTGGATGGCTCTGACACAATGGAGATGAGCATCGGATAAACAAAACCAAGGACATAACACTGGGCTGAAAATAGAAGAGTAATTTAGCAAAGTGTATTATTAGAGTTGCCATTTTTGTAGCTGACCTCTGGAAAAAAACAATTGTCTTTACATCTGCACAAGCTTAAAGATAAATATCCCTTTTAAATTAATTAAATTTAATTAAATCCAAGACCTTTGTCAGGGTATGCCAGTAAAATGAGAATAAATCCTAGTGTTAATAATGAAGGGTGCTCCTAAACCTGCTGCAAGTATAACGCTGACACTAATGAATACAGCTGTCCTACAATGTCAAGCTTGGGATGGGAGTTGCAGGAAGGAGGATATTAAAAATGGGCAAGAAAAAGACTCCAGTTTAAGATTTTCAGTATCTATAAATATAAAGATTAATATGAGGTCTTCCAGCTTTGGTTTTACTATCAATTGTTTTGGGGAAAGTCTGGGTTATTTTTTTGTTCTAATAACATCTATTTTTTTTTTTAATTTTCAACGACACAGTGGTTGGAAGTAAGACTTGTATGTAGAGAAGCATCCTGTAAACTACAGCCCATATTTATATCTTAGAAAAGTAATTTCTCTGCTGCCCTGTGCTGTTGCAACAGGATTATTACACCTGTATCAGCTGGTATTACACACTGATGAGTAACAGCTCTTCGGTGCATTAACCTTAACTCCAGGACATTCATGAAAACAATTTTGGATTGTCAGAGCCTACCAGAGGCATTACTACTATAATCTATATTATAGCTGGTATTCAATATTTTATTAGAATGGAGAATGGTATATTTTTATCGCTTGAAAATGAATAATTTTTGTAATTCAATGTTTGAACCATTAAACAATGTTTCTATAAACAGAGATATATGTATCCAATAAAGATCATCAAACATGGAGCTCTATGGACACTCAAATATTTCAGTTTGGGGCATAAAAGGTTTAAAAGTAATAAAACTGAAATCTATGCTTTTTTCCTTTTTCCTCAAGGGATTTGAAAGTTGTTTTTCCTTCCTGACTGCAAGTCAAGCATCTGAGGATGAAAAGGTAACATTTGGTCTTTGCCAAGGACAAGAAGCAGGAGAGTAGTTCTAGTTTTTTCTCTTTTGAAGGAACTGTCTATTTAAAAGGACGAATAAAAGCATCTCTTTTTTACAATATAGACTCCAGAAAGTTTTAAAACGCTACTTAAAACCATTTTTTAAGAGTAGCACTCGTGATCTCCATCACAGACATCCCAAGTTGCATCAGGCCATGTTAAGCCTTGATCTGAGAAGAATCATTGGCAACTCCCTGCACTGCCCTGCAGCCACCACGGTGTCATTTCTGTGCAAACACAACAGTGCTCGTGACACATGAGGTGCCTTGGGCTGAAAGGTGCTGTAGCCTTATCCTGTAATGTACAGCAGAACAACCCAGAACACGGAAACAGCTGGGCCTTCTGGGCAGCCCTCGAGGAATCATGTCAGCTTTCTAGTAATTAATAGCAATGGGCCTTAAGCAAGGTGGCACTTTTTTCTTTTTTTTCTTCAGTAACTGTGGCTAGTGAAATGATATTTCTTAAGGAAGTGCTGAATTTTACACAGAGCAACATCATATGAAGTTCTGGACTTCAACTGAAGTTATTATTCTCTTTCTGAAATATTTTGCATCTGAAAGGCAGTGCTGCTGGAATGCTGGTGCCAGTCACCCAATTTACTGGCTATGTTTCATATTAATATAATTCCTTCGTCTTTATTTCACAGAAGCAGCCAAGCTTCAAACCCACAGACTAAGTGGGACCATTTGAATCAGTTTTTAGTCTCCTAATCACTTTATTCACCAAAACTTAGGAAAAAGAAAAGCCATACAAACATGAAGAGGCTTTTTGGTTACAAGGTTGGGTTGGGCTAGTAGGAAATAGAATGTCATTTACCTATCTGCAAGCTTCCAGGCTGGCAAAATTAGCTCTGAAATATTGAGAAATACTGGGAATGTATTTCTACGTTGAAATTCACAGGAACTGTAGATGCTTCACAGTGTCACAGGACTTGGATTGAAATTACATTACAAAAAGCAGAAGGGAAAAAGCGAGCCTTTTCCACAGCTACAGCTGCTGTAATACTACAGTGCAAAGAGCTAGACATACAGAGGAAGACTGCTGAAAGACCACATGTTAAAGCCCCTTTTAAATTAATGCCATAATAGCTTCTGCCAATATTCTCCTGGAAAGCAGCACAAGTTCCCTATGGTGACCCCAAACACGATGCAAGATGAAAAAAAATCGACTCGATAATACCATCATGGAAACATAAATAAAACTCAAATATGTTGTTTCTTTTATAGAAATGTCACAAGGTCTTTAATATTCACAGGAAGTTACTTTGGCATTCAAGACTCTCATTTCCAGTCAGGGGAAA
The DNA here is from genome assembly GCA_013397755.1 of Cnemophilus loriae. Lineage (NCBI taxonomy): Eukaryota > Metazoa > Chordata > Aves > Passeriformes > Corvidae > Cnemophilus > Cnemophilus loriae. The sequence continues at coordinate 710,507 of VZTF01005662.1, forward strand.
GTGAAGAAATTAGAGCAATTTCACAAATAAAACTACTGTTCTGTGTTAGGAAGAGGTGCAAGTGACAATGCATTCAAAAAGTCATCCAAAGTGGTGGTTAAGACCTTGAAAGTGAATGTGCCACAAACCTCTGTGAAGGTCAAATTCTGCTCATTATCCTGATTCACAGCTTCAAAGTTGAGAAACATAAACGTCTAAATTCAGGCATACCTGCTCGACAATGATCTGCTTTCCAGAGGTCCTGGTGATCCAATGTAGCCAATAATACAAGGTGATAGTTTGCTATGGTCAAGCATTTGTCCCTGTGTGCGGCATCTGTGTCATATCTGCTTGCTGAGGTGGTGTCAGTGCCATCAATCCCTCCTCTGCCTACTCACAGATAATCCTTTAAAATGTTCGTACACTGTAATGTCCAAGACTTCATTGCGGTGGTTTTCCAAAGGCTTAACAGATTTCATGGCATTTTGCATTGAAGCTCCTACCACTTTTCTGTGGAAAACAGAAAAAAAGCTGGGTTGAACATTAGACTTACAGTGTCTAAACACTGATAGAGTGAACAGAGAAATTAACAGTTAGTTATTTTATGTGTTAAGTATACATGCCAAAGTTGTGTATTATATGACATTGAGGATTTGGAATCTTAAATCACGTCTACCTGAAGGATGAAACTTCTGCAATTTGTATTTGGAAACACCCTGGGAGATTGATAACTTCTGGATCCCATGCCCAGTAGCAGAGATAGCTTCATTATTTCATTCCTCAGGCTGTGTATTTTACTGTTTGGCTCAACACCTCAACAGTCCAGATCACATCCTTCCCATTTGCAGATTTTTTTCCTAGCAGAGAAAGCATTAAAACCTGAACTCCGGGAAGAGCCTTGCGGCCTGGCTGTGAGTGGAAATGTGGAAGACAAGGTACCCATTGATGTTGTGCTGCTCCTGGGATCCTCGTTGGGGCGTTTGGGACAGTGCCCCACAGTACAGCATCACGCACCTCCCTTGCCTGGGCTGTGCCTCTTCCTCTGTCTGATTTCTCCTCACAGACAAGCAAAAGTTTTCTCTAGCTGTTTTGCTATAAATGGCAGTTGAAAACTTGTTTGATTATTTTATTTAGCAGTACACATTTCTAATTATACACAACGTGCCAGAGCCTTGCAGACACTGTGAGTAAGGGTTTTGTTGGTTTGTTATCCTGCTCTTACATTCTGTTGCTATATATCATTGCAGAAGCACCCTTTCAGAGACTTTTTCCATCTTAATAGGTATTGAAATCAAATGCTCTCAGTGTAAAATTTCCCTCTGGAACCAAAATCCAAATTCATGCTGGTTACAGTGGAGGGAATTCCAGTGACTTCAGTGGTCCTATGTGTATTTGTTAGAGTTCAAAATGAAGCTGGCCCATATCAGAAGCAATGTAATTTTAATTTCTACAGAGCTGCTTCTAACACAGATATTTTTTGAGATAGTTTATATATTTGCTTACAGTCTAGATGTAACTGTACACGTTCCTGTGGTTTTGCTGTATAATCTTGGGCAAACCCACACAGATTCCCCAGTCTTTGTTTCCTTCTTTTTTATTTCTTTACTGCACAGGGTGGTGAAGGGAGCAATTGCTTTACAAATTGTGAATCCCTCTACTGATGGAGGTCACGTAAATTGTTTAAATAAGTGATAACTTTTATAACAGCAATGAATAATGTACACTAATTGTGTATATTACTAACCTATTCAGTGCAGATGCGTACAGAAACACAACTAAGTCTCACAGAATTCCGCCAAGGAACACAGCCATCCTTTCAGATGAATGGAAATGTTATCAGTGGTAAACAATTACATTAATCTTATATATTTCACCTGCTTGTTTCAAAGATTAAGCAGAAATGGTAGTGTGAGGCTAAATTGCTCTGGAGCTTCAGGTGACTTTGGATCCAAGGTTGAAAACTGATTTAAACTTTGCAACTCCCCCTGCCTTAACAACTAGTCAAAGGGAAATCCCAGATCCGTTTCCACCTCTCCCCCTGCACAACATACAGTTGTACACCTCAGTACCAGGCAGGAGACTTGCAAGCATTTTTTAATTGTTTATGTGAGGAAATCTTGTACGATATATTTTTTTTTCCTTTATGCATTTTGCTTTTGGAACTCCTTAGTGTTTACATTGTCATCCTGAGCATGATATTCCAGAAGAATGATATCATTACTTATACTTTGCCCTCAGAAATCTGTTTAATATAATTGTGACTTTTTCAGTTTAAGGTAAACATTAGCATTTGATGAAAGCTCAGTCCTTTACCTCCTCCCTTGGTAGCTGTTTGTTAAGGTCTGCTATGGAGCAGCAGTCAAATTAAGAAAGTGCTGTTATTTCAACAAAGCCAGAGACCTTCTTTTGCTTGTAAATATTAGTACATCCTGCAAGCACTGGTGAGTGCTGCCAGCCATCCTGTCACTTAAACAGAGTCAAGACTGATGGAGGCCAAGTTTCTGTCAAGATCTGAAACTCAATGCATTAGCTCAGGAGCTCAGTGTAGACATGCATACATTTTTATTTTCACATCGACTCTTTTTATGTCAACAAACTTTATGGGTGCTGGTTTCTTTCACACTCCAAAATAATTAACCCTGAAAGAAACATTTTATTTAATGTTTTAAGAAGTCAGGATTTGGTAACAGAGTAAAAAAAGCCAGATCACGAGCTGACATCATGTAAAACAGCCAAGTGGCAGGACATTTAATAGATGGGTGGCCCAGAAAGCCACAGAAAACGTATATATGTAACACCTAAATTAGGGCTATCATGAAGATTCAGATGCGTTACAGACACTCTTCCTTCACACAAAACAGGTAGGATGAAATACCGAAAACCCACGAATCAACAATAAGCAAGTGGTGATTTACAAGTGTGTTACTGTGTACATACTGTTGTTAATGTAAGTGATGGTTCATAAATATGCTACCAAGAATTGGTGCATTTGATTAACTTTCTGTGATCAGAGTAAGCATGTTTATTCTGTTGGAAACAGCAAAAAATAATTTTCTAATATAAATCTGGACTAATTCCCTCTTTTAGGACTCCACTAGTTTCAGATATGTTGAGCTCACACAGTACTTTTTCTCATCATATTCTCTCTTCTCAATCCTCACTATCCCCCTAACTTTTCTTCTCCCTTTGCTCTTGACTTTGCACCGTGTGCTACATCAAAAGACTTCTTTCTCGCCATCTACTGAACATTTCATTTCTTCTCTTTGAACTCTGAGGATTTTCTTGTTGATTTCTTCCCTTGTCCTATTAATTGGGAGCTTTCTTTGCTGTTTATGCCTCTGTACAAATTTAGCTAGCTGGAAGAAGAACATATAGATCCTTCAGGAATAATGCACAGAAATAGCTGGTGGCTTATGGACTTGAAATCAGTTTAAATCCACAGTCTTGATTATTCCTCTATGTTTTTAAAACCATGAAAAGAAAAGGCCTGGATTAATCTAGACATTTTATTTTCACCCAAAGTATTTCTAAATCCAGAAAATACCCCAAAAAATTTGTTTTTTTTAAAATAGAACACCAGGCTCCTCAAGGTAAGTTTGTGGCTGAAAAATAAACTATTTTTGAACACACAGCACACCCCTGCCCCAGAAGACAGTCAGCTGAATACCTGGCCTGGCTTGAATATTAGACTGCATTGAAACAGGGAAGAAACCATTCATCTAACATAAAACCATGTTTAGAAGGAAAGTGTTTTGCTGTTACTAGTTTTAGAACAGCTGCTGAAGTTCCGAGGTTTGAATCACAGCACCTCTGCTTATCTAGTGAAATATCTCCAAACTACCAGGAAAGCTTGCCCTTATTTTTGATGTTTAACACAACACGGATAAATACATTTGGAAATAATACAATTGGAAAAACAATAGGGAATTGGAAATAGGGATTTTTTGGTTTCTCAGGCCTAGTCCTCTAAAGATGTACGCACAGAGTTCTGCTCATGATGTTGGGAGTGACTCAGGAAAAGTCAGAGAGACCAGCCACGTGTTAAAGTCGAGCACACGCAGAAGTGTTTCCTAGAACAAGGCTTTAATAACAAAGACTAATAAAAAATAATGCTTTCCCATATATTAGAGAACTCTCCTAGGAGCTGTGACTCCCAGCTATCCCTTTTAAATTGCATGATTAACAGTGTGCTTCTAATTACTAACTAATCAAATCAAGTCTTTCTGCATGTAAATAGGACTCTGGGACTTTTAATAAGGTCTTCACCGCATGATTGCTCTTAGAATAGCAATTAGTTTGGTTTCTGCTGCCATTGATAAAAGTGGCAGTAGTGTGGAACAAAACTGTTTGTGTACGTACCCACCAGGTCATAAATGAAGTTACTGGGAGGTGACTTTGATGAGGTGAGGGGGAAGGACTTGAAGGCCTCCAATGGAGAGGTGGGCTTGCTTTTACTTTCATGTCATTCTTTGATTTGTCTTTTTTAATGGCATACCCAGATGTGATACCTTCTGATTTTATACAGCTAAAGTAAGTATTTGCTGCACTGGTGTTATCAACAAGGCAAGAAACTGTGCCAGTGCCATTCAGTGAGCGGCTAGAATGCATGTCAAGAGTTACAAAAAATATCCAAATGCTGAGTTTTTCCCTTGTACAAAGAAATATAATTCAGGAATATAACTGTAGGCAGATAGACTTTGGATATTTTCCTCTATAGCTCATGTTTTTTGACAGTCCAATTAGTTTAAATCTGCAACGAAAAAACATGTTTTGATCTGCAAGGAAAAAACACTTTTTTTTCCTGTCCTGTGCAGCTGATCTCCCTTGATTGAAAAAAAAACTTGAACAAAACTTTGTTTAGCAAATCATTCTTACAAAAAAGCCTCAGATCACCAATCGCTCTTCCTTAACAATCACTCTTTGGAAAAAAATGTGAACCACCACTAAGCTACCCTGTATTCCCCATCTCACAAATGCTTCCTTTGCTTTTTTTTTTTCTCCTCATCTTCCTATGACAAATATTCCACAGTAGGCAGATTCCTGACCTGCAATACAGAATGTTGCTAAAAGAAACATTGCTGTCAGATGCCCGCATCAAATCCAATAAGCCACATCCAGCTTCATGTTGACAGTTGCATTTTTTTCGTAATGCATATTTTAGCCTTGCTTGACCATCAACCATATGGCAGGTTTGTCCTGTGGGTAAGTTTATTATTAACAGCTTGCAGCTGGAGGTACAATAACTACATGTAACTGTGACATTGCACTAATTGATCAAGACATCTCCAAAACAAGATGCAGAAAGTGGCCACAGAAAAGAGCTTCAGATTAATGTTTGGGGGACATTAAGGCAAACAAGCACCTCTGTCATGCACAAAGTATCTCAGAAAACTAGGGGTTTCAGTAAAAGGAATTAATTTCAAACAGACACCTTTTGATGGGAAAAAGACATTATTTAAGACAAAGTTAAGCCTGCACACCAGAAGCTTGGACAATTAAATCATTGGATCTGCTGGGTGCCTTTAGTCCATACTTTCCCTTCTAACTCTGCTGTCGTAGCAGAGGGTGACTGAGGTTTAAGAACAGCATGTGTAACATTAATCCATCACTTCACATTAAGGTCAGAGTGCTAGATTTTTGATAGGAGGGAGAAAAGGCAACCTTATTAGGGATTAGGTAGAAGTTTGCTGGCTACTGTTCAGAGATAACTAGTAAATATACTGCAGAATGCGAATTGCTTGCCTTGTATGTGTCTCCTGGTAAGTTTATTTTTTGGATGTTTTTGCCAAGCTTGATTAACTGATCTTGAAATGAACGGAAAAAATCAGATGAATTCAGTGGTTTAGTGTTGTATCTTTGTAAACCGAAGCTGTCAAACTTTAAAAAGTGCTCTCAAGTGTGGAGCACTTGTCAAACAACCTGCAGACTTCAAGATTTAAAAGAGAAAGCTCTCCAAACTCCTAATTTAATGAAGCTTATGCAGGAATGCAAAGTGTGTGTGAGGAAGAAAATAAGATGACTCCATGCAAAGTATCAGATAACTAGCACTGGGCTTCAACTGGAACAAAAATTAAAATTGCTTTGTTGGCATGTCAAGACTGTAAAGCATATTTTCCAAATTCTTTGTCAGTTAAGCAGATTGGAGAAAGCATGAGCAAAACAGTCTCTCTTGGTGCTGTCTTGGTTTAATGCTTGGAGGGAGGTGAACTGTAATCACAGCATTTTCACGAAGAGCATTTTGTGTGCTGTGTTTAGGTCTTTCTTCACAAATGCTGACAAAATAGACCTCAGCTTGCACTTTGTGATCCACTGTTTGCAGATTCTTGGCAAACACATTGTGCAAGCAGGGCTTATGGTTTGTGCACAAACTGACCCCTGTGAGCAGACACCTGGGTATTTCTGTTTGCAGTAGAATGGGTGCATTTTAGTTGCATGGTGTCTTTTCCCTTCTCTAGTTGTATGAGATAATTCTTGTGAACAGCTGGAGGGCTGATTGACCTTGTGGGCTGCAATTCTCCTGTGGAGCAATGGGAGAGCCTGAATTTTGGTATGGTCTTAATCATTCCTGAAATGAAATTTCTATGAGGGACATCTCAGTTTGAAAGGGTCATCACTGATCCTAACAGAGGAGTATAGCATAAGAATGCCTGCTCCTGGAAGAATTTTCCAATGCAGTTTATGATTTTCTCATAAAGTAGCTCTAAAGCTTGTCTGTACAGGCATCTTCTAAGGGAAGATGAATTATGAACATGCTCAGATTGCACACTGGATGTCATAGATGTTATAGAACTAGAAGTCAGGATGAGAAAATATTATTATTATTATTATTATTATTATTATTATTATTATTATTATTATTATTATTTTGTCCTAGCAGAAAGTGATTGCGTGATCCAACAGCTGTGAATCCTAGTTGATTTTGGTCTACGGGTGCTTTTCACCCTCTGGTGCCCAACTGGGGGCTGTGTGTATGTCTAAGCATTAGTAAATATGCAATTCTAATGGAAGATATCTGAGATTTTGTATACACTTAGTTTGCTAACATCCCTGCATACACTATTTGTCTCTCATGAACTTACACCAGGTCTGCACAAGCTTAGCTGCAAAAAGTTTTTTCTTTAAAACCAGAGAAAATATTTGACAGGAGGAGATTGACATAACTGTAATCCATATAATACCAAACAATAGTCTTGGTAAAGAACAGGGCAAGGAAAGTTCTAATGTACTTTTCTCCATGGGAGGAATAAAGTACAATAGCAAGATTTTTGTGTAAGTATTTTATTTTATTGCACTGGTTTCACATTGGAAAGGTATATTACTCAAGATGTGTCATCGTGTACTAAAATACATGCTTGAATTTGGATATTCTGGTGGAAGATTTGCAATGCAAAACTTCATGAAGCTGAGATTCTGCAGGGCGAAAGTTTAAGTCCATTACTGCACTTGCAAGAGCCTCTGAAACGCATGGGTAGCACTGTATGGATGCAGTCCTTGTTACTGCATCCACTCAGAAATGTGGGAGTGGACCTTGCTGTCACAGTGCCATAGTGGGTCTCTGAGCACTGTGAGCAGAGCTGGGACTGTCCCTCAGGACCAGGATCAGACCCCAGTAGTCACTAGTGAATTCTGGCCTTTCTACCTGTCTCTGAATGATCCTATTAAGGCTTTTGGTGCATTATCTGGTTTAAGGGGGTATATTATATAATTTAAGGGGGAATATTTCATACTGTAGGCTTCTCTTGCTCCATTCCGTAAAACACAAAAGCTCCCAGGCCAAGCACAAGGGGTTTTGGGATGACCCACATCCAAGTTATTCCCTTCCCCATGGAGGTTGGGGAGGTGAGAGGGAGCTCCTGCCATCAGCTGCCAGTGACACACACAGCTTCTGGTGCACCTTTTGCAAGGATTGGCCCCAGGGTATCCAGCGTTGGAGCATATGTGGGCTGGAAATTCCCCTGTGAAGTTACCTTCAGTCAGGTGACCATCAAGTGACATAGTTTCCAGTAGGTTTAGCAGAAGCTTGTGTTCTGCTCAGCCTTTCTGGCTTGCAGCTGCTTTGGGTTATATCCAGTAAGTGGCCATCCAAGTGTTAGTTTTTCTAGGAGGTGGGGTGGAATGACTGTCATCCACATGTGTTTTCCAAGGAAGTTGTTTGCTCACTACTAGCATACTTTGTGACCCTGCTTCCTGCAGTTGTAGATACTAGTGGAGATATTTTCCAAACTGCTTTAAAAATACCATTCTTAGTTTTTTACCTGAAGTAATAATGGGTAAATTCACCCCGACCCTCTTGTGCGGTCAGAGACCTACCCTACGATCTCTGCAAATCTTTGGATTTCCTTGTGCCTAACTCTCACAGAATGATGATGTACATCATTTTGTCATCAGCACTGCAGTTTCATCTTCTACACCTTAAATTCCTGTTGCATCTGTACAGCCATGGGATACTTTATTGACACAGAAACCACTGTCTACCACTTTATCAAAAAATACTCTGGTACTGAGTAGAGGATGAGTAGGAACTGTAAACTAATGTGGAACAGCTCATAGTGTGACTTCGTTAAACCCTACAGGATGGCTTTGAAAATGTTGTAGAAAAGGTTTTCATAGATTTTCTGTAAAAACTGAACTATTTCACATGAATGAATACCATGAGAAGTTACACAGAGACCTCTGAACCCTCAGGTTATATCCAACAAATCCCAATACAGTAGACTATGCAGTTTTGGTTGCTCGGGACCAATTGCCTCTTGTGCAAGTTACCCTTGCCCTTACAGAACAGATACTGTGAGGGAAATGGAGGCTGTATAGGTACTGTTATCTAGCACCAAGATATCAAATTATGGCATCTTCAGAAATCTGGAGGTCTGTTTTCAACTGCCTTTGAAGATCTCTGAGGTGAGAGGGAGCTGATGGTTCCTTCAAGCTGTGTATTAGCACAACTGAGCTGCACACAACATATTATCTAAAATACATAAGGTGTTAGTTCCTAGCTTGCTCTTCCTGAGCATCCAGTGAGGTCAAGTTTTATAAAGAAAACTATATAATTCACATACACACAAAAATTTTATTTGATTCCCCCCAGATATAGTATATTACTCTTTCCCCCTTTCTTCTCTCAAGAAAAAAATCTCACTGATTAGGTGTGAATGGATTTTATTTTTAAAGAAACCCTCAAAGTGTAGCTAAAGAGCCTCAATAAAAAGATTTCATCAGCTTTGTTACACTATAAGCAGCTTGTGCTTTGGCTTTTAAATACCAGAGCCAAGTTTTAGAGCTTTAGGAAATGGTGCATAAACAGTCTGGCACGATGCTGTGTAACATGAAGAAGAGAGGACTTCTATGGTTCACTGCAAAAATCACAGATAACAATCACATTCCCTATCACTAGTGTGTTACTACCACATGGAAGATATGCAGATACACGGAAAACCAACATCTGTACTTCCATCTACACATCTGTACACAGACATGCAGCAGGTAGACAATGAATGGTTTAATCCTGCCTAGGTGAGCAATTCATATTTGGCTACATTGGAAATACTATTTATGGTATGGATTGGTGCCAGGAGTTATGTATAAGTGCTTTCAAGTCCTTTGCAGAGCAGAAAATAGCAACCAAAATAACCTATGCTCATTACAGAGAAGGGGCCATGAGGCAACGTCCTGTCTGCTTGTGGTTAAACCTGCCACTGCTGTTATTACTACTGTTATTTTTCAGAAAGGCTAAGCATGACTAAAACCTGAGTGTCACAAAGTTAAGATGCATAAGGGCCAATTATGCAATGATCCTTTCAACCAGAAAAAAACACCTCCAAGTTTTTTCGAGGCTTGAGAGCTTTTTTTTTTTTTTTTGTTTGGTTTCTTTTCTTAGTGAAATTTTTAAAGCAAAGGAAATATCCATCTAATTATTTGGTTTACCTTGAGGCATTTGACTTTTCCTCATATGATGGGGTCATGGGCTTTTCCTTAAAAAAAAAAAAA
>VZTF01005662.1:725513-766020 GCA_013397755.1 Cnemophilus loriae
CCCCCCCCCCCCTTGCTTTAAATAGTTGCATGGAAATTAATGACTTTCCTTGAAAAGTAAAAGTATTATTTTTTTCCATTATGGAATTCACTGTTGCTGTAGGCCTGACTGCAGCTCAGTAGTATGATTTACATAGGTTTTCTAGAGGCTTCTTCAAGAGTGTTGACAGTTAGATAGATGGGATAATTTGGGAATGGACTTTCCTGGAAATCCTTTGGACTCTGTGAGACTCAAAGCTCACCTCAGAAGCTTCCCATCTACACAGCAGGATTTAAACCTAATTACTCCCTTCTGCTATATTGTGCTTCTCAGAACTTCACTGTGGTGGGGTACATAGATCTGTACCTGGAAAAAACCCCAGGACCTGAGGGGCAGGGGGGGAATCAACCCCATGGCACTGTGCAGAACATTCTCAATTTTGTGCTGCCTGCCCTTTCACTTTGGTGGTATGGCTCTGGTTAATCTGTCTCACTCATTGTAATTCCAAAGCATATGAGATACTCAAGGGTGAAAAAAGGTATCTCTGTTCCCCTTTCTAAAGAGAGGCTGTAAGGTCAACACTCTGATGTGTGAGAGTTAAGGGGTAACAGCATAGAGGAACCAGCCTGTTCGTGGAGGCAGTTTTCCAAGGAAAAGATTCTGATGCCTAAGGATGCACAAACATCAGAGGTGTTAGGTGAGTCCAACACTGACCACCTGGTCATATACACGAGCTCAAAAATATCTCACATCCTTTGTGAATTTCACCAGGAAAACAAGAACTATGCACCCGAGTAATATTTGTGGGACTGGTTTATAATGAAGTGTAAATCAAACCCATGTCATCCTCCATACTATAAAAACTGTAGCCTGATAATTTTTGTTTCCATAAAAGCCATACAAGGTAAAATTACTCTAGAAATAGTGTCTATAAACAAAAGCAATGTTAGGGTTAACCATAAACACCAAATCACTCCCAAGACATCACTGACTGTAATCTTTGGTGGTTTCATACATCATCTTGAGCCATGCTGGAATAAAATGTTCTCCCTCAGAGCCAGTTTATTGTCTACTCCAAGTGTAGGTTGCACAGGGTCTGCCCTTCATGTACTTGTGTCTTTAGACCCAACCTCCATCTTGTGATCACATTGCTACTGGGTATGAATAAGGTATTTTTTACCACTGCCATCAGCTCTACAAAAATGGCTGGGCTTCCTGAGAGCAAAAAGCAGCATTTCCCAGACAAAACCCTTTGCTGTAAGTCAGTGCAGTAGAAGGTCCTTCTGGCTGCTCACAGACACACTAACACTCCTGATCATGCAATGCCACACTATACACCTCTTCAGGCTCCTCCCTGAGCTCACCTCATGTAACTGCTGCATGTGTGACTTTTCCATACTACCCACTGACTTGAGCAGGAGGATTGCTTGGATGATCTCATCCCTTAATTTTTGTTGTCTTTTTTTTTTTTCTTTTCTCCCCTCAGCATTGCACTTATCTATTTATCTGTCATTGTTTTGGGAGAGCTGGAAGAAAGAAACAAAAATATATTCAGCTGGGGGCAAGTTTGAAGCTGCATTCTTAAGTATCGCAGCTCAAGATAATGGACTTGGAGGCTGTCCTGGTTTTTTTATCACCATTTTATTCATGCTGTGTTCTTATCCTGGGTCTTCAATTTTTGTGACTCAGCATAGGTCTCCTAAAGGGATTTTGAAGCTCCACTGGGTATCACCAGCTGAACATTGGCCAGAATATCTAAACCCTCTAAATTACTCACAGGCCTTTGGTGAGAGTGGCGGTCTTATCAACAGGACATGACTTCTCTGCCATGAAGGAGAGACACTATGACTTTGGACACCTTGGAAGGAGATCAGTCCTGTTATTTTTCAGCTATTTTCCTCAGCACTTTACGGTCAGGAGATATGTAGCAGCAAATTCCCAAATTCCCCAAAGGAATTCTCCGGGCAAAACAGTCAAAATTTCGGGAAAAATCAACTGTCTTGTTTGAAACTCCTGGGGAGGGAGTCAAATTCTTGTTGGAAAATGTTATTTTTTTTTTTTTAAATGAACAGCTCTTTCTAATAAGATTAAAAAAAAAAAATATTAGTACTTTCTAGATTCCTCTCCCAGTTTGATTGTTAACAAAACCTGAATGGGAAATATCCCTAAAGTTTCAGGTCATCCATTTGATTGGCCATCCAAAATTTCAAATTTGTATCCTAATTTGAAGCAACCCAATTCACCTCTCTTGAGACTGAAAAACTGGACCAGATATCTTGGAGAGGTCAGAACCCTTATGCATAACAAATACAAATGTGCAGCCTGGATGTCCATATGACTGCTTCTTTGGTCAAAGCCAGTAAAAATACCTTTCCTCTTGTTATTTGTACAGCTCTATTGATCTTGGTCAGAAGTAACCAGTGCAGAGATATTTAGATTCGCCCTAATATTTTGATCATATTCTCTCTCAGTGACAAGCCCTAACCTCAGTAACTGTGCCATGGGAGAGCTCCATTTACTCAGGTCATCAAAGCTTGAACCTTCCAACAACGACTTGTCTCATTCTGCTCTTGCTGCAGTGTCTGTGAGAGTTTGGACACTGCTAGTTTGTTATAAAAGAATGATAATTGCTTTGTTTCACAGTTTGCTTGGAAAACTTCAGTACAGGCTCTGAGCAGGAGCTCAGAGGTATCTTGTCTTTCCACTCCCTCCATGTGCCCCTGCAGCAGCTTAGGGTATGAGTGGCCATGGTTTAAAATCTTCCTCTTGTATAAATTATCTTTTATGTGTGTGATTAAGAGAGATCCTATAACTCAGCATTCACCCTTCTTTCCTGGGTCCTAAACAGGCAGCTGTCAGCCTGATTGATACATTCCTATATTTTTCATGAGAGCCTTACCCACAGTTACTGCATGTAAATCGACTACCTCCCATTTTCTGCCCAATTCTGCAAATGTCACCAATATCCCTTTGTGAAGCTAGTTCTTCCTTTCCAAATTCCCTTTTCTTTTACTAAAAAAAAGCCTGAAAAAATTATTTACTTGGATGCAAAACATTCTCTGATTCTCTGATTAGTTAAAAAGAAAAATATTTTTCATTATGGATCTAAAGGAAACAAATTCTCTCTTTACAGTTCAGCCACAAAATTAAAAACAATTGATGATTTGCACAGCTCTTGTGAAAACCATGCCCTCCGCAGCAGCTTGTGACAATTTCCATGACAATACTGTACATTAATATGCTTTATGGGTACAGCCTCACACTGCAATGTAGGACACTTTTACAATGATCCCTGGCTACATCACATGTGGTTGTAGCAAACAATGAATCTAATGCTGCACTTGTAAAAGATTTATGATTCAGAGAGCAGAAGATAAACGATTCCAGTCCCTGGATGCTTTAAGAGTAAGTTCCTTTAGCTCATATGGTTAAAATTGATCTTTCCATTGTCTCTTGTATGGAATGACCAAAACTAATGATGTTAGATAATCAATATGAAAAGCCGTGCATAAAGAATTAAACCAAGAAATAATGGATTGCTGTGTCAAAGGCCTCCAGACAGTAAGAAATCAGTGCTTACTGGGCATGTCAAAAAGACATCCAGACCTTTGGGTATTTCACTTCAGCCTGTGCCCACACCTAGAACAAAGGAGCCCCTTTTATTCAGAAACAAAAACATGAGGAAGAGCAAGCCAAAAATAATACTGCATTATCACACACATGGCCTTCCAATAACCTGCAACCTTTGAGAATTATCAGCACTCAGATAACCTGCAAAAGAGCAGAGGGAGGACTCAAAGGCCAAGGAAGGGAAAGGAAGCTAGAATAAAAATCCTCTCTGTATTATCTGCATCCTGGAATCTGCCCAGTGCCTCAATCTCTCCAGGATTTCTTCATTTGTTTTGTAGAGTCCTTAGATTATACATGTGAGAATAAAGTACTAGAATTCTAAAAAGTGAGATCCATGAAATCTGGTTTTCAGTGTCTCTGCAGTTCGTGTTTGGAGTCTTTGCTGTCCAAGAAGCCAATAAGATTTCTCTAGCTGTGGCTGGGGAATTCATAGTAGTGTTCTCCTTGCGGATTTGCTAATGTCTTGTACCTGTGAGTTTGAGTGGTCAGTTTGCAGCCTTTCTGCCAGCATGGGAACCATTTGGACCTGTCTCCTCTCTGTGGCTGAGTATTTAATGAATTTTGCAGAATTTCACATCTTTGAGATCCCTACAGCTCTGCAGAATTTGGTTAAATCAGTCACTAAGTTCATGGAAGGAGAGGAGAGAGAAGGCCCTGACACACGGACACTCTGCTAAATGTGCATCATTGCACAGATGTCATTTTCTCAGGAAATCAGAGGACAGTTGCTAAGTAGGAAGCTCTTCTTTGGAGATTTACAAATAGCCATAGTGATGTTGAAAAGCATGTTGGTCAGAGCCTGCCTTGTGCAGCAGACAGTGTTAACCTGCACTGTAACCACAGCTAGTGACAGGAAAGCTCATGGACAAACAGCCTACTCTCTGTCTGCTCTTCTTCCTACGGAAAATGATGCCCGCTGCAGAGAAATGGCTAATTTCTGCTCTGAAATATGTAGAAGCATGATACTGTTCTGCACACACTGGTTACTGCTACGTAGCTCTTGCTGTTCTTTTCTCCCTACGTTCTTCACACATCCTGTCACTCTCTGGCCTTTCTTTCTTTCTTTCTGCCTGTCTGCCTACCTTTCTTCCTTTCTTTCCTCTGCTCTCCCCTTTTCTGAAGTAGAGATTTTCTATTGCATCTGTTCAAAGTCATCTGACAAGACTCAGTCTTGAAGCAGAGTGGGACTGAAGTTGCTGAGCGATTCCCCACTTCTCACTCTGGCTGGCTGGAGAGAGAAAGAAGAGAAAAAGGAGTGAAAGCTGGGATGTAGAATAATTTCTGAAAACATTTCTTCTCTCCTTTGAGTATTAGAGTGAGAAAAAGTTTTAGTTTCCACTTGAATCTTCCAGGCAGGATTTATACTGATGTCTCCCATGAGCCTCATCTGTTCCTAACATCCAGACATAACAGGTATAAGCAGAGCCTTGGAGATGAGCTGGCACAGTCTCTACCAGAAGGAGTATGCATTTCTTTGGATGACAATCTGGCTTCATGCATGCTAAAAAATACATCATTCTATTCCCGAACTGTTATACCAAGGAGACTGGCTGAGCCCAGTGCCTGGCTCCTGGGGTCTGGATCCCCATGTGCCACCGAAAGCCCCATATATCCCTGAAATTCAAGGACTCACCACTTGCAAGAACTCACCTTTGCTTTTGTGAATTCCCAGAACGGGAAGGCCATTCCAGAAGATGGAGTAACTAACTTCTAAGAGATTTCAACTCCAAGAACTTCACCTAGGGACCCTACCAATGGCAAGTTCAGCACCTAACGCTTACTACCAATTTTGGTAGTTGACATGCAGCTAACCATCAGACACGGCTTAAAAACCTGGAGGCAGGGAGTAGTATGTTGCAGAAGTTGTACTTATATGAGGACTATCTTGCTCCTGGGATGCACATGTGCATTATAAAGGAGCTTGCTTCTGGGGTCTGGTGCCTGCAGACTATATCAAAATCTGGTGGGGATGGACCTTAGGACTCCCTCTTTCTGTGTCTCCAGTAGCGCATCTTTTCTTCCCTGTGGATAACTGAGGGATGCTCCCTGATGTCAGAGGGAATGCTCCCACCCCAGTGGCAGGAGAGAGGACAGAAGGAGTAGTGCCTCTCGGGTCTCAGCTCAAAGTAAAAGCTGAAAAACCAAGGTATTGGGGCCTTTAGCCTGGATGCTATGGACTGTGCTGGTCCCTCCGAGTTCCAGGGTTTTGCTGCCAGCAAGCGCTACACCTAAATCCACCCCTCACCCATTCATCAAGGAAGACTTCAATTCTTTATCTTCTACCTCAGTGCTCTTCCTCCCTGCCCTGCCCTGCCCTGCNTTTAACCCAGTGTTAGAGGTCCAGACCTTAAATATTTATTTACTTAATGTAGCCAAATGCAGCCAATAGCAATTAAAGGCCTGACCTCTAACACCCTGCTGAAGCAGCTGGCCAAAGTTAGAGGCTCATCATCACATGAGAAATTCAAGGTAATTAGACCCCCTTCAGCCTCTGCTTCCCTGCCCCCTGCCCCAAATACTCTGTAAAATAATACCATGGCACTAAATTAGACCTCATTACCTACTGAGTCACTCGGTCCAGACCTCCCTTACATAGTAATGAGTACTGATTTATTGTGATCATTATTTGGGCATTACAGGTCACTAAATAACATGCTCTGCCCACACATGTCTTCTGAGCTAATAAATATCCTTATAGGAAATATTTTTGAGTGAACTAGCCTTCAGGTTGGTTCAGTAACTTAAGTCACATTAATTTTCTTAATGCATGTAGTGCTTTGATAGGAAAGCCACAGGGAAGGAGGCAGAAAAGGAGGCATGGAAAAATCCCCAAACACAGCTTTTCTCAAGCTGGGGTTTCTGGATGGAAACTGGTGAAGTGGTGCAGAGCGAGGTCAGTGGGAAAGATCAGAAACAACCTTAGAAAATGTATATTTAAAATTAACCAACCCCCCAAGGCTCGATCCAAAGCTCAATGAAGTAATGGAAAGATTCCCATTGAGCTTAATGGACCTTGAACCACATCCAGGTGTGCCTGTGAGTACAAGGGTACATGCATCACTTGTGCACACGCAAACACTGCTATATATTTCTTAAAAACTTTAGGACAAATTAAAATAGTTCAAAATTTTTTTCTGGGAACCAAGTGACACGGAGTTTTACACCACTTCCCTTGCTAGTGTAGCTGTGGTACAAAACTGGGGAAGAGTCGAGTTTGTCAGAGCTGAAATGATATTGCTTGTTGTATTTATCTAGGTAATATCTCCAAAGGACCTATCAGTTTCAGTTAGAAAGTGAACAAAGCAATTCCATGGATATTTCTGTAATATGCAGGTATATACTGCCAAAAGAGACAACAATGGAAGACTAAAAACGGAGAAAAAAAAGAAAAAGAGAAAAAAAAGAAGATTCAGAAGATTCACAATTCAAGAAAGATTAAGAAGAAAGGGATTAAAACCCCACTCCACTAGCCATCACACAGAATATTTTATTGGCTTATTCCTGGCAAATCTTATAATACATTTCCATTATTTATAGAAATAATTCTGGATTAGTTTGCCATAAAAAATTGGACTGGACTCTTTTAAAAATTACAGAAATTAGATGAAATCAAGCTCTTTGAATTATCCATGAGCATTGGGTTAATATAATCAATACTTCAGCCATTACAAGTTGACGTTACATCTCGAGACAATTTTCTAACTTAATAAGATTAGAAATAATAAACTGGTATTATTTCTTTGTGAATTGGGGCCTCTGACCTAGTAATTTAATGGCTTCATTATTACAGCCGTGGAATGTAGCAAGACCCAGCATGCTCCCTATTATCACAACCGTGCTTTGTCCAAATTATGTCACTTTTAAAAAAGCAAAATAAAAACTTACCAAACAATTTCAAAGGGCTGCAGTGGACATTTTTCACTAGACATGGTACGATATGCCAAATCATGCTTGTGATTTTATTTTTGGTCCATTGCACTATAATAGTATAGTGTAGATGCTTTCACATTTAAAAATAATGAAAAAGAGCTTCCTTTACATATTTTTGGAAAGATAATATTAGCAAAGCTTTCAGTGCTTTGTGCTCCTGCTGGATTTTCAGTGGCTGCTACTTAGACATGTTTACTTTGCAATGGTGAAGGAAAAATAGTGTCTTGGTCATAGAAATAGGGGTCCAAATCTGGCTTTTCCACTGACAGCTTCACCTCCATGGTTGAATGTAAGCCCTGTGGAGGTCAGGATAAACAACTTTTCTGTGCCAGTATATCCAGGATTTCACTCTTCCAGTGATCATTTTCCGATCAGGAGAGTGGGAACTTGGTCAGGAATTTCCTTTCCCCTGCTATGCGACTGTTTTGTCTGTTAATGTATCAGGTCCAGAATGGGGATTTCCATTCACCAAGTGCAGCTCTGAGGCTGACCCCAGCTAATGCCTTGCTGGGACACAAATAATAGCTGCAGCAAGCCTCATGCAATGATACATGGGGAAATGCACCCAGAGTGTCTTTTACTTCCTGCCATTGTGAAATTTAGATGAAAACACCAGTATTTCAGCAGTTTGATAGGAAATGTGTAGGAGACCAACACATATGGTGGTGTGCACAAGGGAAATGTTGCCCCAGAGGGCACAAAAGTGTCAAAAGAGTCACCCGTGTTGGGGAACAGGGCACTCACCATGGCTAAGGCTGTTTTGCGGGATGCAGGACATACAGCAGGGTATAGCTCTTCCTCAGCAACACCATTCAGAAGATGAAATCCTTATTTTACACTCCCTATTCTCTTCTCTGTGCAAGACACACTTCAATCCTACCTGATAAAAAATATTCCTGCTTTAGCATACATCTGCATTGCAGAGATGCAGGCAAACAGCATTTATTTTGCTCCTTATCTTCTCTCTGCACCATTTCTAACTCACAGCAGTTTAGAAAAATAGAAGGGCTTATTCAGAAGGATGCTAATTCAGTTATCTCTACCTGTAAGAGACCCCTGTGCGGTCATTTCCAAATCTCTGGGCTAAGCTCATTTAGATACACACATCTGTTATAGCAAACGCTTTCTGTAAGCCTTAAAGGAAACATAACCCAGGATGATAAAACATCAAGGAAAACAGGAGACTCAGCCAAATGGTCACTGCTCAGAATTTCTGCTCGAGAGATGGCTGCTGTTGGATGCACTCACATCTCCCTGCCTAAACATCCATCTTTAATCGGCAGGTTTGCAAGAGCAAGGGAGTGAGGATGAGGATGCACTGAACATGGTGCTTTCAGCCCTGTTTAAGAATGAGGGAGAAAGAGCTGTGGAGAGATAGGCAGAAAGGAGAAAAAGAGCTATGACAAAAATTACCTGACTTTCAGAGTTAAGACTGTAGCTTTTTAGTATTTTGTACTGAAATCATCTAATATGGCTTAATTTTAACACACTAGTCACAGAATGACACATATATATTAGTGGATCCACTGTGCTCCCAAACAACTGCATCATCCTAATTCCACAAGTGGGAAAATTGAGTCCTAGCGGGGTTAGCTCAGAAACCCCTGAGACTGCAGCTGTCAGGGGAGCAGAGAAATGCAGCATTCCTGCGTCTCGGCACGGAGAGATGATGCACATGCTTCCCATTTCATTCTGGGCAATTGCGGGCCAGCTGGTCTTTGATGTCCTTAAGTAAGGAAAGGTATCGTGGGTCAGGAGGGGATAGTGGTTTCAGATATGTAATGAGAGAATCGTGATTGACAGTGCTTTTGCTCAGTCACATAATCACTTGATTACTTTTTGTCTTTGCTTTTAACAGAGAAAAATTATTTTGCTTTTGCAATAAAAGAGCGCTTTGATGGTGAAAACACTTTTTCCAGTAGCCAGAAAATCATAAGATATATGTATGTATAAATACATTTTTATACACAGAAAAAATATTTGCTTTCAGCATGGAATTAACCCTAAGATAGGAGGCATTTATATGACCTGTGGTACCACTGTTAGCTTTGTGGAAACACTATTTTCTGTCTCCTACAAACGTGTTGGCATTTTTTATGACACTGTATATTTCCAGGCACCCAGCATGCATAACCTGTGCCCATTTAGGAACAGGGGGCTGGAATAAAGAGCCACAGAGGCTGCAAGCTCAGAGCAGTGACGGGGTATTTTGCCGGCGACACATGCCTTAGGCAGTGCATACAATGCCCCCTCCTTGAGCAACCACCACCAGCCTCTGGTTAATGTCTCCGAAACAGCCTGTTAAGACTGTTACTACAAATTAGAGTCTGGATCATTCTGAAACGAAAATAGACTTCTTTCATCTTCCAGATGGCTGTCTGATTGGGAACTGGGCAGGATCACATTTCAGGTTGTGACTTAATGATTCAGGACAATATTTATGGTTATTACCTGACAGAGGGCAGTGAGGAAAATTAAAGCACAGACCCATGCTTCATTTATGACAAAAAACAAATTCATGACAGTTCTGTATATTAGAGGTGGCATCTTTTGCTTGGGGCAAAGTCCGAACATAGCTCTGCATCTGAGCCAGACCTGCCAGGGGCTGCTGCGAGAGCCTGGCCAGGACGGCTTCACCATCCGTGCTTTGATAGATGTGCTATCCTCACAAACAATCTGCTGCTTCCCTTGGAGGAGGTCTTAGGCAGGCAAGATACAAATATGAGTGAGAGCTTTCAGAGGGGAAAAATAACATAATTATGCAGTGTATTTGCTTGATGGCTGCAGTTGCCTGAAATATTGTTCTTCGGGGCACGTTTTTGACATAATTATTGCCACAGGATGATCCCTTCTGGAGAAAACACGGAGTAATTATGCAAGCCAGTTGTAGATACGATTCTGCATGTGATTTTCTCTGCAAATGATGCTCCTTGTGATACCAGCTGGTGGGGGTGCAGGGCGTTTTGAAGAAGGGGGCAACGGTGTTCAGCTAAATCGAATTGAAGCTGCAGCTCTGCTGGCTCTTTCCTCAAGGAAAGAAATTTATTAGTGCTCCTCTCCCAGTTAATCCTTTGCTTTGCATATGAAACAAACTAGCACTTTTTTTTATTGTCAGCTGCTAAAAAAATAAATAGCCTTTGTGAAAATGACTACAACCCACAGCTTTGAGCTGCCTGTAAACCAGCTTTGGACTGCAGAATTTCTTAATGAAACAAAAAGTTCTGAGAGATGAGAGGTAGCTGTTGAAAAGATTTTGGGAAGATGGCTATCTTTCCCATTGCTTAAGCTTATTTTATCCCTAAGCTAAAATAAGCTCTTTAAATTTGCAGATAGTGATACAAGGAATATTGTTTCAATTAAGAGTATCTTATTTTAGGGAAGAATATTCTGTCCACATCTGTTAAGCATTACTCCAAATCAATCACAATATTTATTATGTAAGAAATATTTTTCCCAGGGGAGGGGTGCTTCTCAGTTATTCTTCGAGATGGACCTTTCTTCTCCTCCTTTTGCCCCCTTCTGCTGTGCCCTCGCCCTGACAAACGCCACATCCATCAGCACCCAGCCACACCAAAAATCCCTGATTGCCTCCTTCCCCAGCCCAGCTCTGATCCTTCTTGTGGCAGGATCCTTTAGCAGACCACCAGGCAAATTTGCTCATTGATGTTTACCGCAAGCTATTTTGATTTATGCTGGGATTTACAGAGCTGCTCCAGGGAGAGAAAACCATGGGGTGTGAGGTATTCAAATCCCCTTGTGTAGCACAGAAATATGAACCAAAATCTTCCAGAGAAAAGACCAAATTGTGAATGTGTTTGGTTTTGTTTAGTAGAATGAGATGAATTTTTATCCTGTTAAAAAAATCAAAATAGCTTGAGCATTGAGACAATGAGGACAGTTTATCAGTTTCCTTCTGAGTCTTCAGCCACTCCTGTGGTCATGAGGTAACATGCTTGGCTCTCAGCTTTTGCCTGCATTTCAGCTGGATCAGGCTTATTGTGAGTGGCTGTGTGAGGTTCTGAGCAAGGTCCCTGACGAAACCCCCAGCCTCAGCCCAAATCTGCAAGACCCTCACAAAAACCCTCTGCTGTGTCTCTCCAGTACAGAACCTCCCACAGATGTGTGTTGCCTGGTGGCTTTGTGATGAGGGCTGGTCTCTACTACCCCTTCACATCTCTTCTTCATTTCTGGTGCCCCTCTCAGCACCCAGGCTGCATCCCTTGCTCTGCAAAGAGTCAGGCTCACCCTGGCACCGCATCTCCTGCAGTGGCTGCCTCTGCTTGCAATTCTTTGCACATCAAGCATCTTACAGACACTTTAAACACTTTCTTAATTATGTAGTGGTGAGTACATCACTAAAAATGAGGCTGTGGTATACAATTAAAGGAGAAATGTATAAACTATCCGATGTTGTCAGTATCTGTAGCTCAATGTGAAATTACACTAGGAACAGGAGACTCTTGTCTGAAAAATCTATTTTCTTGTCATTTTTATGGCTCTGTTAGGTAATAAAATCAGGAGAAAGACGACTAGAATAACAATAGTATCTCTTCCTGGGTGAAAAGATAGGGGAAGAAGGAGGAATACGGAGATGAATGTATGAAATCTCTTGTCTAAGTAAACAATCTACATACATTTGCATTTGCTTGCAATCATTGATACAAAGTGTTATCTCCATTAACATTAGGAAATAGAGATATAAGTTACCTTCCCATCCGTGATTTAGCTGCCTATTCTAAAATAAGGACTGATGGCTCTTAAACCCATCAAGCAGTCTTAGTTCTCACTTTACTGCATATTTCAAGTGCCTTAAGATTTACTAACGAGCATCTGACAATAATGAAGACTGAACATCCAGATCCAGAGGAGAATAAGCCCAATTTAGCTTTCATTGGAATCAATAAGGGAGGGGTCACCTTAGGGTAAGACAAAAAAGAAGGATGATATTGAGAAAAAATTTGGGGGAAACTTCAGTGGGTCATATTCTGCCCAGTCCTGCTCTGGTGTGGAGTTTACCCAGCCTGACCCTTCAACCATAACCCACACTGAGTGAGCAGGGCGAGTTTTGCATTGATCTGCCATGGGAGAGAGGCCCAAAGACACCAACTAAACATCGATTGAATCTTTATCTCTCACACAGAGTTGCACATCTGTCAGATTTGGGGATAGTTAAGATCACCACTTTTGCTGCCCGCTTCTGCTTCCAGTCCAGGTGTTCCCCGATGTATTGGTGTGATATTACCACCCTTTATGCTTTGCAATATATTAGCATAGCTGCTAATGAGTTACAAAGTTACAAAAAAAAACCCTCAAAAAAACCCGTGGAGATTTCACTAAGTAGATTTTCCTATTAAAATACAGTGCTAAAGGGGCCATCTCATGTATCTCTGTGAAAACAAACAAACAAACAAAAAAACACCCCAGCATAATCTAGTGCTTTCTTTCAAAATACATATTGTTTATAAATGAGTGGTGCAGACAACCCAGTAAATTCTGCTGCTCTTCCCACCAGGCTGATTCTACTACAAAGCAAACTGGTCTTTATGCCAGATATTCCATAGTGTTTCGAAACAGCATTTCCCCCACCTTAATTAAAAAGAAAAAAAGAAGAGAAATTATTTGAATGCAAGGTTCGAAACAGCTCTACAGCTTTGCAGAATGACTGTGGTAATGAGGCGTTTGCAGGAGTCAATCAGGGCAGACGACGTTCACAGAAAAACTTGATGCCTTTCAGATTTTCAAAGAAAAATAAGCCAATGACAAAAGCGTAGCAGCTGTGAGCACACAAAGGAAATTAGTTACAGCAGACTTGTAATTAAGCATTGGAAACTGATCAAAACCATTATCCTGTTAGTTTATACCACAACTTCTATCTACTACAAAATCAATTACACAAAAAATAAACTACACACGCTCTGAAGTTTTCTCATATGAACGCATCCTATCCAGTCTTTGGACTGCAAAGAATGTTTGTTTTCTCAATAAAATATGCAAAGCATAGAGCAGGTAAAAACAGAGACGAAAAAGGAAACAGAAAAATTGGAAGAGAATGTTGGCAGAATAAGTGACTCTATCAGAACCACACTTTCCTAAAAAAACAATATTTGTGCGATGAGATAAGCATCCAAGGTTCTCTTTTAGTATATGCATTTTTCCATTTTCCTTTGGTGAGAGCATTGAGTAAAAAGGACAAATTGACATTAAATGATAGAAATCATTTAACATTAATACAGCAAAAGAATGCAACAAAAATCTGGATATTTGAGGGAAATACATACACGGGAAAAGTTGGGCAAAAGTTTGTCCTTTGAAAATCACATGTTATTCCCATTAACTGTAACATGAGATGGATGGTGGAATAAAATAGGGGCTATGTGAGCTGGGATTTTCTTAGAAGACTGGGGCCTGGTTTAGCACATGTTTTATACCAACAGAGCTGTTTCAGTTAAGAAAACAAAAATAAACCCTGGCAGGTTACAGACGCCCATCCTTTCCTGGCATGAGCAGCATGCTCCCCCCTTCCCATGCTGGCCCTCTGCAGGGCACCCCTGCTTGGGCTTCGCCAGCAGGGCAGTTATCCCTGCTGCCGTGGGAGGCTGTTGCTCACCCTGTCTTTATCGATGGGATGGGACGGAGAGTTGCAGGATTTATATGACCAAAAGGCTGTATTTCAAAGCCAAGGTGACAGCATCGCATTTCAAATAGGTCAGCAAAAGTCTTTTGTTGGTGTTAGGTGCTCTGCACATAAGCTTTGATAGGTAAAATTGTGCTTGAACATGAGACAAATATTTGGAAGCCCCTGAAAATCGCAGCTGTGATGTGTGAATTTTCCAAAGCTCTTGATGAAGGCTGTCTAGCCAAACCGAGTGTTAGGCCTTGCTGCCTGGCCCCGTTCCCTGCTGTGGCTGCCATGAGTGACTGCCTCTCAATCCAGCCAAAACTTGTACATCCAAAGAGCGGGCACAGCGATGCAGAAGCAGCCACAGACACAAGACCTGCATGGGCAACGTTAGACTTGAGAGAGCTGAGCCTTTACCCTGGCAATGAGTGCCCTGAGCAGTTGCACTGCACACCACCCACCCCATTTGAAGTCGGCACCTCCAAAATTTGGGCTGTAATTTAAGGGCCTCAGCATGGTTATAAAATCCTAACTTCAGGCTCTTCGCTTTATAAGTCTTGGCACGAGATCCTAAGACAAAAAGCAGAGCAGAAGCAAAGAGTATTACTGCTATTACTGTGCCATGTGCACAAGAAAAATATATCAATGTGTGAAGACACAGAAACGAGAGAAGGGAGACAGAAATGATGTGCTTTTAATATATCTGAAGCACCAGAAAATCTTTCATGAGCAGGAACAAGACAGAGTTCATGAAAAGGTAAACCCCGGAATAAATTATGAAGCTCATTCCATTAGAGGTATATATTAAATACCATATGTTGGTATAGGGTTGGTTTTCTTTTCCTTTTTGCTTTTTTTTTTTCTTTAGAAATTTTGCTCATTTTGCTAGTAGTAGATATCTCTTCTTTCTAGGTTATACTCTCTCATGTCATATTTATTGAGGTGAAAGGTATCTGACTTGAAAACCATAAAGGTTTTTTGGGGTTTTTTTTAATTATATGAAACAGATATAAGGGACTGGACTCATAGCATGGGTAACTTGAGTGGAGCCAGTGCAGTTACACCACCAAATAACGTGTCTGACTATTGTTATTAATGTATGTGCCTGTGTTGTACTGAACCATTGCTGTACCACAAAGGCAAACACACACACATCCGTGTGTGCACAGTGTAAGTCCACTAACCCAACTGCCTGGGATTGTACCACCATTTGGATAAGCAAACACGTCGTTATTACAGCGCAGCAGTTGCTAATGTATGAGCATATTGTACCTTTTCCTTGAAAATGAATATTTAGGCCAGAAGACAGAACAAAAGTTTACATTTTTTAAGTTATGTGTATTAAATAAAAGAGTCTGGTGCAGGCAATGATATGAGCAAGAAGCAGCAGTAGGGCTGCATTTAGGTAACCATTGTCAGAGAATCCCATCTCCAAACTGGGTTTGCACTCTTGGATAACATGGCCCCAACTCTGTAGAAAAGACATAACGAACACTGAAGACCTGGGTCCCACTGGGTCTCTCTCCCTCTCTACCTTGCCATTCTGGGCAATCACTGGGACAAAACAAAATCCAAGTGCTGTATTTCAATTCAGGGTACCACTGCTGCTCTGTGTCATGGACACTTTTGAGCAACAGCTGGTACGAGGCGCATTGAAATGTACAGAGAGGAGGTGCAGAACAGGTTGGTGGCTCGAGATGGGACCCAAAAGGAAGTGACTAACCCTGAGCCCTTCCTGGATGTGCCAAGGAGAAGTTGAAACTTTATAAAAGTAAAAGATCTGGAGGGATTTTTGGTTAGGTGTCTCTAATCCCTTGCTACTGCAGGCAGATGTCGCATGGCCTTTGTAAGATTTCTAAGAGGCGAAGAAAAAGAAGATCTGGATGTTAAGTAGTGGCCTAAACTGGGATGGTGGCTCAGCCTCAGGTGATGGACTTGCTGAGGAGTATGGGAGAGAAACATGGAGCAGAAAGATGGAAGGTGCTTAACTGTAACAAAAACACTGAGAAACGAGAACAATAATTTTTACTTTTTGTCATAAAACCTCTCACGTCTCAGCATTAAGGGCCAGTTGTAAGACAAAAGACAAATATCTGGGATGTTTGCCACTGAAACCGACCCATATGCCAAAAGCTGTCTCTTCCACAGCTCTTCCAGGCTTCTTGGATCATATTCAGGCTTCCTAATCATATTCAAAGGTCAGAAGGGTCTTGTGAGCACACAAAGCAGTGTCTGGGCTCAGAGGTGTTTAGCCTTGTATTGTCTCATACCACTCCCTCTGCAGTGGATCCATGCCGGACATTCCCCATGGACTGCTGCCTTGGACACATCCTTTCAAAGGCAGAAAGAGCAGCAGACAGCAAAGACCAGGAGAGGTGTCGGGAGAGGTGTATCTCTGACAGCTCCACCCAGTTGCAGGCATATTTTACACCTGCCAAATTTCCCTGGTTTCAGCCTCTTGCTCTGTCCAATATCAGAAAAGTCACAAAATGTCAGGAAAATGTTCCCAGATCATGTGGAAGTGAGGAATTTAGAGTGAGCCAGATGGAAGAAGAGTTTCTCTGATTTATTATGGACTGCTTGGTAGATAAGAGTGTGCAAGAGATAAGGTTGGGGCAGAGCTTTTAACCCCTCATCTGCCTTTTGGCATTGAACATATTTCAAGGTAGAGAAGTGTCTAAAAGTAAAGTTTTTGCCAACAGCTGCCACATCTGACACAATCTTTCCACATGCCTCTGTGCTCTCACAGTTTGGGAATAAGAAACAACTGTTGCTTCAGGGAGGTAAATGGTGGTGTTAATCACCCAGAGATCATTCCATAGAGCAACAACCAGTTAAGAATTTGCCTCTCAGTAATAGCAATTGCAATCCAAATTCCCAGGTAAGATGGAAAGCTATCTTGGTGTGGTCAAGTGCGAATATGGACTTTTGTGCGAGAGGATCTCTTGCAGCTCTAAGCATTTGGCAAGCATACTGAGTAATTTGCTTTATTTTCTGTGTTTATAAACACACATCTGTTATTTGAGTTTCCACTTTTGGGTGAATTTATGACGAGAGCCCATCTGCAGGAGCTCTGGGGCTTTTTTTTTTTTTTGGGATATTGCCTTAAAGGTTTCAAGAAGTCACTGGTGATTGCAGCATAAATATTAACCAGGTTGAATCTGCCAGAGGCATCATGCAGCGTGCAGTGATGCGACTTGCAGAATTTCGCTGTCTGATAAAGCTTATGGAAAAGTCCCTCAATGGATTTATTTATGGCAGCAGATTAAACCAGACTCCAAGCAGACTGCACTCCGTAGGTTCAAGAAAGAATTTCTAATTTATTAGAGAACTCTTTGTTTTTTGCTATCACATTTCAGTCACATTTTCACTCTTGATAAGCAATTGGTTCCTTCCTTGGGGATCATGAGGAGGTAGTTCCTGCCTTGAAATTCTTGGAAGGACAGATAAATCGCTTGAGCTTAAGCTTTTTAAAGGAGCCGTCCTGTAAATACTTCAGGCACATTTTAAATTTTTTCCCACTCTGTTCCTCTGCTGGTGGAAACACAGAATATTATTTCAGTTTCTTGCAATTTTCTTCTGTCTCATGAGGTGTGTGTAAGAGCTCTCTTGCTTCCTGCTCAGTCCAACTGCTGTCAGCACAGAGGAGGGTCCAGACCCTTAGGGATGTGGCAAACAAAATTTTTTGGAGATGTGATGGGGAAAGACAGTGTCAGACCTCCTATCATGGGTGCCTGCTTGCATTCCTGCTGTTGTCCAGAGCAAAGTTAGTGCAGGGTTTTGCTGAGATCATGCTTTGGGAAAAGGCATCAGCAAAGTGTGGAAGATTCACTGCCAACAAGCAAGACAGTCAATTTTTTTTTAAAGTTTCCTTTTTTTTTTTTTTTTTTTTTATTTTCCCTCATTCATCTTTGAGGGAGGAAAATATGACTGTTTAAAGAATTTCTTTGCAAAAGTGGAAAGTGCTGAAATGCAGCTGCAAGGAACCCCTCTGAGAAGAGATATCGGTCTTATATCGAGCTGCCAGTTGAGATTATCTGGAGTGGACGTCCTGAGAGACCAGCAGGAATTCTTTTCCACCAAAGACGGATGGAGGCTTCCCATTCAAATGTTTTAAAAGCTGTAGAGAATTAAAAATAGAAGTCTTGCTTAAGGGGGAGAGACTCCTTTGGGGGGTACTTTGTTTGCTTTGGTTTATATCTCCCTGGGTTGGAATGCAGTAAAAAACTGAAGAAATTAGAGTCTTGCAAAGAAATGTAACCTCATACAAAACTGAAGGGCAAGGAGCTCAGTTTGCATTCTGGTTTTACAATCAGTTCTGTTTATAGTAGGAAAGAAATATCCCCTTCTTGAATTCAGTGTATGCAGCTTTTCTTAGCTGCTCCCTCTTTAGGCAAACATTAAAGGAAATATGTCCTCAATAATTTATTATTAAGAGAGCAACTAATGGTAAATGCAGGTGTATACCAGGGGCATGGTGGTGTTATATACACCAGCACGTATCAGAAAGTGGCAATTTTCTCATGGAGGTTTTTCCTGATAGCAGGCAGCCAAGCAAGTGAAGCCACGCAGAAACAGCACTTAGTGCTGGGGAGAGACATGGGGGTGCTTCAAAGCCCCGAGCAGCCTCATTGCATTAGCCTGCTTTGACACCCCTATGTAGCCTCTGGAGATGCTTTACATTTCCTTGGAAGGGAGATTACACAGTCATAGGGCTTTTAAATACATTGGACTGAAATATTTCATATTTATTTTATGCCTATGTTGCCTGTAATTCAAGGCCACAATCTGCAGCTAATGGACAGTGAGCTAGAGACATCTAAAACACCCGCCCTTAGCTCTGACATACATTCCCTATGTTTGAGACACTATTTCCTATATTTTAAATATAGAAGGAATAGGGATCTACTTGATCTTTCTTTTCATTCCGGGTTAATTCTTTTGTGCCATGAGCCTTTTTTAGAGGCCTTTTTCTACGCATCTATGGATTGATTTTCCAATCTCCAGGGCCAAATCTCGCTACCATGAAGATGAAATTTGTAGCTTTACCTCAGAAGTCATCTCTTCTGTACTGTGACCCAGTAAGCAGAGGTGCAGTCAAGCAGAAGTGAGGCAAAAATCTCATCTGCATTTGAGACTCATTTTGCCGAACATCAGTTTCCGTAAGAACTTACTGTTCTGTATATTTTATAAAATAAAAGTAGTCTAATATCAAGACCTCCAGAGTCTTCTCAGTTGTGAGCTGATGCTTCCAGAAGTGCTCTCCTTTGGCAAGGCAGTGGCACAAGGCTCGTTCCTTCGTGTGCTCCTTCTGCAGCTCTTGGGGGTTGCTTTGCCTGAGACTCCTGGTGGTGACCATCTGCTCCATCGCTGTGACGCTCCTGGGAACAAGGTGTGTGGCAAGGAGAGATGTTCCCTTGCGTGGACACATGGGCATCTGGGAGTAGAGACAGAGGCAGAACAAAAGCTGAAACTGTGCTTCTCACTATTTTAGTTTGTGCTGGTTTGTGCTCTCCTTGGTTTCTCCAAACAGGACGTCTAAGGACACTCACATGTGTGCTCTGTGGGGCTTTCCAGGGTTGCCTTGGGTAGCACGAAGCAGAGTCCAAGAGCAGAATATGCAGAAGAGTGACATTGGCATTTACACAGCAGCCACAGAGACTCCCTTGGCTACACAAAACACACAGGACATCCAAGACCGCCAACCCATCACCTGCCATCCCTGGCTTCCACATTTTGAATCTCAAATGCACAGATGGTTCTTACAGGTTATCAACCAAACCTGAGTTAAAAAAGGAGATGTGATTATTACTGCAGTGTTTAATGTATGCAGGCAACCCATTTCAGCTGTAAGAGAAAGAAGAATGGCTCCAGCTACAGACAGCCACTACAATGGCAAATTGCTCACACCTGCTTATCGCATGTGTAGGACTCTGAGGAGGCAAAATGCTGTATAATTGCTGGGCATCATCAAAATTAATAATTTCCTGCATGGAAACTGATATATGGTAAATATATTGGTTGCAACTGAATATTATCACCTGATGCAGACACGGCTCCCCTCTCTTTGCTTGTTATGCCAACAAACACACATGCATGATACTGCCACCTCCTTTTATGAGGAGCCTGCATCTTTGTATCTGTGTTGCCATGATGTTCTCTTCTTCCTCAGTATCACTCTGGGCTGAATTCTATCCTGGCTCAACTCACTCATTCAGCCTAGCTGAGTTTAATGATGGGAGGGGAAAGGTAATTTAGTTTGTTTCCTCCCCTTTTTTTTTTTTTTTATGTTCAAGTGAAAGTACTCAGCTTCAGCTGATGTTTTACCAAGAGGTAGTCAGGCTGCTCAATATTTGCTTATGAGCATTGCCATTTCAGCACTGCCCCCTCATAAGCAGAATGTACTGTCCTGTCTCCAGTCCAGGGGCTAGAGGAAATATCTTTGAAATTTTAAGCTATCTAGACTATGTTAATGCCACAACTTTCATTACGCCTCCTTGCAATGCAATCAGAACATACAAAAATGTATACTATATATATTAGATATCGAAATATTATATTGTATTTTATGTATTAGTGAAATTACTGTTATATGTTGGTCGAGACCTGGGCTCAAAGCTGCCTTTTGTTCTTACATTCATCTGGCTCTTTTTCCACAGTCTAAGCAAGATTCTGAGCACAATTGTCCCCAGAAGTTTGAGGATCAGGGCTGTAGGACAGCTCCCATCTTGTATAAGGAAAATACGGGAGTTTTCTCAAAAGAGCAATATCTTTTTTTTCCTTTTTAAGCTTTTTAAGGTGGTCTAGATTAAGCAGAGATGTGAGGATTCTGCTTTACAAAATCAGACCTGGCTTTTACTGCTTTACATGTGTGTCATCACCTCTGCAGTCCAGTTATGCTGAAACAAGGACACAGCCCCTGACATCATTATCCAGGTAGAGATAAGTATATGGGTACACGAGGGAAAAGCAATGGAGGATTAGACTTTTGTGGTTAATCAAACAGAGTTTTTACATCAATTTATCCAGTCAGACAAAGAAATTTTGCCCCTCAGATGACAACATTTGCAGTGTTTCCATAAAGAGGTAACCATATCACCCACGGGACAGCACTACTTTAGCTACACTGATACATTTACAGCAGCAATAATTTTATGACCGAGCTCAACTGCACAAATCCTGTTAAACAACACCTGAATAATTGGTTAGCATGACCAGTGGTTTATCATTTCATTCTCAGTTTGGGATTTTCCTGCTCTGTTATAATGCTGTCCCCATGGCCACTTTACTGTGTTGCAACCCAAATCCTCATCCATGTGTACGCAGCTCACCAGCGTCCAGCTGCGCGGTGGAAATGACCACTTCAGACAGATAAAAGGAATTATAAATGTACATTATTTTTTATCAGTTGTGCTTACAAGGCAGTATCAGCAACCCTGGTTTACACATTAAAGCTTCGCCAGCAAAAGCAGCAAAGGTCCCCTGTGGAGACACAGCTTATACTGGCAAAAGGTGTTTGTCTGATTGCATATTTAGACCACCTCTTGGGATGACTTAATTTACACTGGCAAAAGGCAGCATTTTGTTGGCTTCATTGTTTACCCCATGTTTGTTAGATGGATTTTCTCCCCCCTTTTTTTGCCAACATAGCTAAATCGTTTAGGACTAAAGAGTTCTCCTTTTGTATCTGCACAGTCTAAACATTTTTCTATAGGCCTGACCATACAAATTAGGACTTGTGTTTCTGGGAGGTGAGGGAAGATGGACAATGTATTCTCAGATTTTCTACAGGGTCTTCAGCATGACCAGAGTCAGATCCTGCCTGGATTATTGCAGGATTCCCCAACTCTAATTAAACAATTTTAGCCTTTAGACAAAACACATACATTCATTCTCCAGAGCTAGTTCTTTTTGTTAGCAGCACATGGAGTTCTTAAAATGTAGGACAAGGGTATCCTGCACTTAAGGCAGGGGACCCACTGGCAGATGGGCTACCTGCAGTAATCTGCAGGAGCACAAGGAGGAGGTTGTGACTGGGTTTAAGCCACAGTGAAACAAAAGCCATTTGATTTTAATGGACTTCAGCTATGGCCTTCACTGCATGAAAGAGAAAAGCTCCACACCGCTCCACACTGACCTGCTGTGTGAATTCTCCAGGGACTTCACAGGACAGGAGCTGCTGTAAAGCTTGGCTACATTTTATTCTTGCTACCCTTATTTTGTAGAACTCGGTGAAACACAGCCAAATGATGAGAAGGATTTTTTCTGAACAAAATAACCTCAGGGTGTAACATTTCACACTGCTCCACTACCTGCTGTATAACAGTCTCTTACAGGTATGGTAATGAGCTGCTCCTAGACATGAACCTTTTTAATTTAGAAAGGCTGTGACATAACTGATGGATAATGCAGAAATTTTTAAAACTTTCTGCAGTACCATATATCCTGTTTTGCTTATTGATTTCCTCTGTATTTACTCTCCCTGTGTTTCCTATTCTCCTGTCATTCCGCCTGACTTGTGAGGGCATAGAAATCTGCCTTTTTTTTTCCCACTGAAAGAGCAGGAACAGCAAAGAACAGGAGCAGCCACAGGCTAGTCTGTAAAACAAGACAATATCTCCACAGATGACAAGGTTTCAGAAGCTAAGGATGTTATTGAAATAATTAGCAACTTCATTGCCTTTCTGAACAGCACATATATATCTATATGTGACTCCTATAAATCGTGTTTTCCATAAGCAGTACTTATTCCTACCTTCCACAGAGACATGCATGTTATCCCCTATGCTGTGTGGTACCACAGCAAGCTCATATCTAGGTCACAGTTGTACATTTACAGCTCAAACCATATAAGGATATGTCTAAAATGTCCCCAAACCAACAGGTACAGGACTTTCTAAGGCTGTCACTAAGTTGATGATATCTCGTGAAATTGTTCGTCATTTCTGACTCTTAGTGAGGGGATATATTATCATATCCTAGAAGAAATTAAGGCCAATGCACTACAGAGTTTCTGGTGTTCTTTGTGCCCAGGGGACACCTGGGAAGCCAGAAGAAGAGAATTGGGACAATCTTGGCTAAGGATTTTTTCAGGGCAAGAGAAGCACCACAGAACTGCACTGACACTGTCCAGTTGTTGAACCCCAGATGCTGTGGCACCTAAGGTGAGCAACCTGGCCAGAGACGTGAGAGCAAAAACATCAACAGAGAGAAGGAGCTGCATCTTAGGCAGAAATCACAGGAAGCTTGAATGCAGCCAGTGTCATCCAGCTCCTGCTCCTTTTTATGGCATTTGGACCTCATGCCCAGGTGAAAACATGCATGTGTTGCTAGTAGCATAAAATGATGCTGCTTGTTAGCAAGGCAAGAGTTAGCTGAGATTAAAACTGGCAAAAAAATAAAACTTTCACAGAATATACATAGGAAGCATACGTACAAGACAGAGAATATTAAGATTTCAAAGATGTTTGCTTCACATGGAGTGGATTTCCAACTTCCTTTTGCAAAAATGATGCTAGAAATCAGGTTAATAAACAGTTACAATCCATTGATAACGGCTGCTGGGTTTGAGTTTTTTTAATGAAAGAGATATAGTTCCCTTTTACAATGTCATTCAGCACAACAAAGGGCAAATTGGTTTCAAAGAAGCAATATTAAATGTTTTTAAGGTGTGGAATAATATCTAATTCTAAGTGTGTCAACGTAGTTGGATCTGCGGCGATGGATCTGCTTTTCCAAACAAAGCAGCTGCAGAATCGATCTCAGTTAAATCATGTAGTTGTACTCTGTACATGTGTATAAATACATCCATATGCATGCACACATTCATAGATATAGGAAAATATAAATACATATGATACTCCTTCTCTTGTTTATCCATATACAAGAACCACAGGGGGTGAGCTGTGTTTGGGCAGGAAGGGTAACACCCTGGCTGGACCACGGAAGCGTCAGCATTTGCCCTTCCAATAGCCTCACCCTATTGAGAGACAGACTCTTTTGTTCCCAGCCTAGATGAAGACACTTTCTGTAAGGTCCTGTTGATGAAACTGGGATATGTGCCCTGTTTGTTCATGTTCCTCTTCACTCGCTTGTCTCACGCTTCAATTTTAAACAGTGAACTCGTCAGATCTGCTCCCTTAAAACAATCCATCCTCAGTCCGTCAGTACATTTGGACCCTGTGTAAATACTCATCTATATCAATATAAAAAACTACTGATGCTGGAGCCTAATGTATTAAACTGTATTTTGTTCCCTTCCTGTTTAGCTACCGGCATAAGCTCTTTCTTGTTTAAGCAATGTCTGGTATTATTTTGTAAGAATTGTTTCTTGGTTTGTTCGGGATTTTTTAGCATAGCGTGGCTCTGAGACTTCTAGGATGAAAGCTGGTGGAGGATAAAATATGGGTCTTTTGGGATGTGTCCTGGAAAGAAAACAGGCAGGCAAGGAGGAAAACTTGGGGGTCCACCCACCCTAGGGATGAGCAGAGCCAGCCTTTGGAGAGCCGGAGTGACTCAGAGCATGGTGCGAGCACAATGAAGGGAATTTATGCACCAAAGTTCTTTGGTTGCCAGGCTTTGGGAAAGCTACCCAGTGCTTCTTTCCCACATCTTCCCTAAAAGTACATAGAGTAGTGCTGACGAGGTGCTCTGTGATGTGGTAAAGTGTTACAGCAGGAGAAGAAAAGAGCCAAAGAGACAGCAGAGTCAGACGGACTGGGTCATGGCCTGTGACTCTGATTTTGCCCTAATTCTACCTCTATAAGACTGATAGTGTTCTCCAAGGCAAATTATGCCTATGGGTCCCACTTTCCTAACTTGCAGAGATGAGATAATATTTAGCTGCTTTTACAACTACACCATAAAAAAGGCTGTTCTTGGATCCTTGTCCTAAGCAGTAGGCAACTGAGTGTCACACTCTTTCCAAGGTTAGTCATCAGAATGAGCTTGTAGAAAGAAATCTAATTACAGCTGTCACGTCCAGCCGTGTTGTAAATTACCCATTTGTATGTGGCAGGGGAAGTGCTTTCACACGTCTTCTGTGTGTTTCTTGGTAAGGCATCCACAAAGTCTGGCAACTACCTACTTTAATGCAATTTTAATGTAACTATCTACTGTAATGAAAATCCCTAAAATAACATCATGATAACAGCTCAAACCAGTTAAGCACTATTGTAAGCTGTAGAATGTAGAATCATTACTGCAGTATCATTTTTAAAAGATATTATGCCTCCTCTGTGGGATTTTCGGGTTCATATTAAGCTTATAACACATATTAGCCACGACTACTTCATTACGCCCATTTATTCTATGACCTCAGACATGCTGGCTGCCAGCTCCACCTTTGCTCAGCTCAGAACAATAGGTTGTGTGTTATTTAAGAGAGTGAGAGATTTTTGGAAAATGATGCTGCGCCTCACAGTAATATTTAAGGTGCATGCCTTTGCAGGAGGCATGGATGTGTTTCCCAGCTGTTTTCCTCCTCTCGGAATTTCTCCTGGCTGAGAAAGATTTAAAGCCCAGCAGACTGGCCCTCCCTAAGCAGGGAGGGAAGGAGGGAGGGAAGGAGGCAGTGTATGGAGATACCATCGCGACTGAATCAGAAA
The DNA here is from genome assembly GCA_013397755.1 of Cnemophilus loriae. Classification (NCBI taxonomy): domain Eukaryota; kingdom Metazoa; phylum Chordata; class Aves; order Passeriformes; family Corvidae; genus Cnemophilus; species Cnemophilus loriae. The sequence goes on from VZTF01005662.1 coordinate 751,278, forward strand.
GCCCATCTGCACAGCAAACTCTCTTCTTTCCTGGACTGAAAACAGAGCAAGATGTTTTGCAAGGAGCACAGCTTTTCAGTTTTGTGGCCATTTCACCTCTGCAGACTTTTGTGATGTCTTTCAATTTTTGTGAAATATTTTATCAGAATCACTGTTGACTTTGTCATCAAGGCTTCCACATACCGACAGAAGTGTTTTCCCTTGTGAAAAAGTTGGGTGATGCGATTTTTCAAACAGTTTTGATTGAGACATAGATAAGATTCCCATTACAGTTGTTACAAACATGGGAAAACTGAAATATGTGAATAGTAGGGAAAGTTTTCCTTTTGACAATTTTGTTTGGATTGAAAAAGAAAAAAACACCATTTTAATTAAAAAATTCTGGTGGACAGAAGACTGTGAGAGATTTTTGCTGCAGGAGTCCTGTGTAGGGAAAGGCAGTAGGAAAAAGATGTGGGCAGAAGGATCCTGTAGTAATTGATCTGTGGTACATGACTGAAAAGGGCCTAAAAAGCACCCAGTCCACTCCTGAGGCTGTCAGAAAGCTACTCAAGCATTTGGACAGCCCAGAAAGGAAAAAAGCAGCCTCAGAACTTGTATATTCAGTAATCCAGGAGGCATCACTGCCAATAGCAAATGCTATAAGGATGCTTCTTTTCACCTACCATACGGATAGGTGAGCTACTCAGCTTTGGATTTACACTGTTTTCCCCATGGAGCTAATGAGACAATACTCTCTTACCACTGGGAATATCCATGAAAATATGTTTCAATTTATGTAATGGTCCATCTGCCAGTAGAAGAAGCAATATAAAAACACAGAGGTCAGGGGCAGATCTATTATGGAAGGACAGCATATGGCAACACAACCATTAGATGAACATCTCACACTCTTGAGAAAGCTTTAGGACTGACAAGGGGTTAAGGCAAATGTTGGTTCATTGCTAAATTCAAGACTCAAAATGAAAGAATGCAAATGCCTTGTATGATCATTTTTTAAAATAACACTTTTAAACAGCCATAGGGACTCTGCAATAGAGACTGAAAAGTTTTGAATAATGCATGCAAGGTAATTTCCAAAATCGCCCTTTAACTAGTACCACATTCTTTTCTCTGTCTCCATATTCACGATTCACCTTTTGCTAATCCTGATGCATAAGGAATGAAGATAGCCCCTGTGGATAAGACTTAATGGACACCATCCTGGAATAATATACAGAACTCAACATTCAGACATGTGTATTCAATTTAAAATAATTCAGCAATCATGTTCAACCAGAACCTGATTACACAAAATGGGACTTTTTAACTCCCAGGCTTGGATCAAATTTTAAGGCCAGAAGGGAAAAAAAAAAAACCCTGCTATGTTTATACATTCCAGATACTGTGGTTGAGTTATCTGCACACAAATTTAACTGTTTCTTTGAGCCTCTTATCAGCTCATCTGCAACTATTTTAAATGCTTTGCTTTACCTGCCCTTTGTAGTTCCTCAGTGAGTTTTCCAGCATTCCAGAATTGTGATGAATGGATTTCCGGGATCTGGAACTTAATTAAAAATGAAGCTGAGTGACCATGCTACATTACAGTAAATTGTAGCTTTTTTTAAACAGCAGCTGTTGCATTTTTGCTCTTTTCTTTTTCTCTCCAGGGCTGAAGAGACAAAGGACCCTGACTCAAAAACAGTAATAGCAAGCCTCGGCAAACTTCCAGATAACATCTCCCTCTACAAAAGCAGTGGCCTCTCTTTCTCCTATGGTTCCATACTTTCTCTGTCAGCCACCCTTCATCCTAGTACATGGAAGGCTATCAGCATCTCTTTTCTTGGTCTGTAATGGAAAGGGAAGGAAGATCTGATCCTTTAGACTGTCAGGCCCTGAGATGGCCTTGAAGAAGGTCACAGGCTAGCAGACTGTTTTGGGAACAGAAATAAGATTTGGATGATGGTTAAATGCCTGTGAGATTTTTTTTGTAAATGCTACAAGTCAGCTTTCCTGCAGAAGAGAATCATGCTCTGATCCAGTGTTTGTATAAGGAACGCCACTAAAATCACCAGAGATCCAATAAGGGTCCCCACAGCTCTGGTCTCTTCTGACTGAAGATGAAATTGCTGAGACAAGGCAGAGTTTCAGAGGTTCCAGGCTTGCCTTGTTCTCTTTTTTTTTCACAGTTTGATTAGAGCTGAGTGAATCTTATTTCCAGTCTCTCATGATAAAACCCAGAGCAAACACCTGGCTTGATATTCTCTGTCGTGACCCATTTTTTGCTGATATCAAACTTATTCTGGTCAAAGACTTCTTTGTTATACTTTTAAAACATGAGTGAGATGGGATGCAGGAAAGAGCTGGGAACACTGCCCTTGCAAGGCGTATCCTCTGTTGCAGGTCTCATCATTCTTCCATCTTCAGGTGTGGGTACCTCTAGGAGATGCCCTGAGGCACGATCTTTCAGAAGGATGCCTGTTAATGTTTTCAGAGAGAGCGGTTAGTGCCTAAATGATGGCAATGGCTACAAAGTTGTGCACAGAGGCCACTCTGCCCCAGCTCCCCCTGCAAGTGTCCCTGTGCAGCTCTCTGTGCTTGGGCTCTCAGCTCTCATGCACGATGAGATTAATTTCTGGTGCTGGCAGGAATACTGAACAGCTTAAAAATAGTCATGCCGTTTACAAAATAATCAAGAAGGCAAGTTAAATATCTTAATGTATTTTTCATGCAATTTTAAAGCCAGTTTCATGATATCTGAAGACTTAAGTTGCAGAGGTTAAAAGTCAGGCTACTAAGGTCACTTCCGCTCTTTATTTTGGAGCCTTTCACTTGAGGTGTCTTGGGAACATACTTGCTCTGTGTGTGCAAAAACATCTTTAACAATACGATGAGAGGTGCTTTCTGCTCTATCTTGAAATGCTCTGCAACATGGTGATCCCAGCTCAAAACCAGGAAAGCCTAATCAGTAATCTCTTGGCATCTGAAGGTTTTGATCATAGAGCTGTGTGGGAAAATGCTCTCTTCGAATATGTGTGAAATATTCACAGGGATCCTGACATTTTTTTTTGCCCTTTCTAAACCAGGACTAAAAGTCAAAACCAGTAAAAATGTTCTGCAACATGATTATAGATAGCAAAGATACTTCTTTAAATAAGCTGTTTTTAAAAACCCCATGTTTGGTTGCTTCCAAATAATTTATTTTAATGTTAATATTCTCTAGAGTAAACCTCTTTTTCAATACCATACATTTTCTAAACAAGAAATATGCTTTTGCAGTAGAAAATGAATTTATTGTTCAGAAATCACAGGCGTGGGATACTTTGACCATTTCAAAATATTTTCTTTTCTTTCTCCCTTCCCAAAAAATACTTTTCAATGAGGAGATTCATCCAAAGGGAAAATCGCTCCAGGTTTAAGAGAGATGTATTTTTTCCAGATCAACCCTTCTAGCAAAAAGCTGTTGTGGGGATAAAGCCAATGGTGGGACCGGAAAGGTGCAGTCTGTTTTGGAAGGGTTTTGCATAAGACCCTCTCAAAAATGAGTTATGCTTCCAGTGCTCTCCACCCCGTGGGCACCCACAGCCCCGAGGATGCCACTTGCTGAGTGCCAGGCATGTGGTGCAGTGACAAAGGTGTCCCATGTCCCCTCCACATGCTGTAATGCTGCCCTGAGAGGCTTTGTTCCACTGCATGAGCTTAAGGCACAGAACATATGCTGTAACACAAACGTAACAGATTAAGAGCTACAGCTTTCTTACTTTCTTTGTCATGTCTCCCTCTCCCCAGGCGAAGATTCTGACCAGAATAACCATCTCATTTATTTCATAGATGCATGTAAAAGGACAAACAAAGCGCCTCACGTTCCTTACCCTCCTCTTCATCCCATCTGCCAAACACTGACCCAGCCAGCCCTGTTTTTGCATTAGTTCACAGAAATAGCTGATATAAACATTTCTGATGCTAAACTCCTCCAAGCTGACTGCTTCCCTCTCAAGCCAACTTCAACTTAGCGCTTCATCACAAGAGCACAGGCGAGCACTCAGCAATGAATGTCACCACGGTCTTTCTGGGCTGGACAGGAGCCTAATGGGTACATGGTGGTGAGATCATGAGCAAGGGAGGGGGTTGTTTTGACAGTTGAAAATCTCTGGCAAATACATCCCATTGAGAAAACAAATTACTTGCTTGTAGGAAGACGTATAAACCACCAAACCATCTGCAACAGCACAGGTAATGTTGTTAGTTATTGCCAGGGAACAAAAATTGTGTGGCAAGTGTTGCCAGGAAATTAAATACCAGAACAAAGTGTCACTGATGCAATACGTTATTTGCACACGAACTGTTTCAAATTCCAGCGCTTTTTTTGAAAGTCACTTCTTTATGTCCCCAGGTGTTGCGTGCTGATATGTTCCCTTATGAACACCATGACTCTGTTGGGCTAGGTCACTGGAGTAATTTGTCTCATTTTGTCACAACTAAAAAGTGATGGTGATGATGATGACAGTACTAACCGCTCCCATGGGGCATGCTGTCATTTACTGAGGATGAACTTCTGCATCAGCCTGTGAACCAACATCCAACCTTTGCGTGGGTTGTTTTAAAACCCTTTTTGTATCTAGTAGTGATGTAAATTTCTTTGGGGTTTGGGACTAAAAACACTTGTTGCTATTTAGGCACTTTTTTAGGAGGAGATGCGCAGGCTTCAGACATCCTCGGAATTACTCTTTCCAAGTTTGTCCTGAGATAAGTCATGTTTTTAATGTCCTTCTGATCTGCTCTCGCTGTGAAAAAGAGGGTGATTTCCCCTTGTGATGCTGTGTTTGCTGTGCATGGCAGTGGCTGTGCCCCTGTGCGCAGCTCCCCATGGAGATAGAACACTCTGCAGAAAGAAATCTGAGGCTGGAGCTGCAACCTGGAAAAACACTAACTCAACTAAATAGTCCTCTATACACCATTATAGCAGCATGGGACACTCCTGCAGGCATCAGGCACAGACAAAATAAAGGCCCTTGGCGAGTAATCAATGTCATCCTCTTCTGAATGAAGTTACATTTAAGAAAAAAAAGAAAAAAAAAGATAAAAAGAAATAGTGTTTAGAAATGAACATTACTTCATAGCAAGAAATAGGAACCACTGGTCCCACTGGTTTGTTTCATCTTGAAAGGTATTGAAATTTTTGCTATTAGTGTTTATTTTTACCTGACTAAAAATAACCAGGCCATTTAATAGTGCAACTGTGTAGAAAAGATCCAGTTATTGTCCAGGTTGTTGCAGTGATGGGGACCGTATAAATGCCAGACAGAATGATGGTCCCTGTCTCAGAGAGCTTACAGTGCTGGCACCAACTTCTTCATTTATGCCAGGGTCTATTTACACGGACATGGATTTCTGAGGGTCCATGGAAAAGTCTCATCAGTCCCTCTGCCTTGCTCTCCCCTGGGAAGTGCCGTGCTCCCACACTATGCCTTCCCAAAGAGGGAGGCAGGGCTAAGAGCCCCTTTCACAGTGCTGGTCTTGCTCTTGTCCTCATAAAACTTTGTTCTCCTTCACCTCTTCCTGCTTTTCCTTTGCCAGCCTGACCAAAACCAGCAGCCTTGTTCTGCAGGCTTTCCGTGCTTCACTGACCTTTGAGGCACACGCTGGCTTTCCAGGAGAGATCCGAGGTAGCTGTTTGCCACATCTCCTCCAGGCACTCCTGTATTTACAACGGCAGGGGATGTGCCTCTCCCAGCCCGCCTTCACACGGCCCTGTGATCGTTCACTCAGGCAGGTGGGCTGTGCAGTTGCTTCACTCCTTTGGGTGAAGGTTTGAAGCAGTGGTTGGACAGCACCAGAAAGAAAGGTCTTTCTTAGCTCTCATATTTCTCAGGAGAATTTAATCAGATTTTTTTTCCTCCTCAGTGATAGTTACTGGCTTTATCTGATTGTTCCCATCTGCTGGCCATTCCTCAGAATTCAAGACAGTGATCTCACTCCTCTGCATCCTGCGCAATCAGAGCAACTGCGGGGGGCCTGGCAGAAGGCTCTGTGCCAGAGGGGATGGAGTCAATGGGCTTTGTGTTAGTGTTGATGCTGTATGGCATTCATGAGTGATCGACTGGGAAAGATGGGAAGTGCCACCAGCAGAGCCTGGTCTCCCTGTGGGAATGGTGCTCTGTTTTATTTTTGTCGTGCTGAATGTCAGAGGATCTTGATGGCAGAAGCACTCTGGACTCTCATTTGACCTAGGGTTGTAGGACTTCATGTGAATCAAATCACTTTTGTACTCCTCCCCTCCTGTGGGAGCTGAGATGTCCCAGTAGAAAGTAAAAATCATATGAACTGGAAAAGTCTTGTTCAGCAGCAGCCTTTGGCCAAAAAGCAGCCAAAGCATTGTACATAGGAAATTTTCACCTTTTTGTTAGACTCCACCATGTCTGTACATTTGCAAAAAGCTTTGTTCCCTTTTGTAAGACAGCACTCTTTCCAAACCTAACATCCCCACCTCTGGTGGCAGCAGATCAGTCTCCAAGTATCTGAACCCACACACTCGTCTAAACTGAAATGCCAAGTCACCCTCAATTCTCCTTTCATGGCACTCATATTCTCTGTGAAAAACCCTAAGCAAGCTCAAGAAAGGCCACCAAGGACTAACAACTCCTGAAGAGGACCCTGCTTGCATATCTAGAGCTTCATCAAAGAAGATAATTTCTTTGTGGAGTTTTTAAAGCCCTCTTATCGCCATGAGAGAGTGATTAAAACATTAAGAATAGATTAATTTAAAAAGTAACATATCTTCTGTTTCAGTGAAGGAAGGCTCATAGGAAAAGGCTATGTCTTTCATTAAACCATGATGAAAAGTTGACAAACTTTCAGGCATCTGATGTTTTACAGACAGAGAGTCCTGGCAGAACAACATCCCAGTTTCAACCAATCTCTGTTATGTAGGATAGAAGAGGCTGATAAAAAGCAGCCTTTTGCATCCCCAGGTTTTCTGCCGATATCCTTTGTTGTCCTTGGCTGTGTTTCAAGCCAGGGTGCGGTGCTAAAATAGCACACGTTGTTCTCTTGCTGCCACACAAACGGAGCACAACTGCGCTTGTGCTGCTGGTTGTCTCTGATCTCCTGCCTGGTTCCTAGGCATTGTCCTCCCTCCGAAAAATTACGGATGTAAAAATCTTTCACATCTTCCCCTTCCGAGGGGAGGTCAGAGGGTCTGTATGATAAAATGATCCTTCCCCTTCAAAGCCCACACTGGGCTTCTGTCTTCTTCTGTCTCAGAATCGAGATGAAGCCCCAGTTGGCTAAGTCCTGCTTGTCATGGGCCACGTAGAAGATGGAAGCACCGCTCCTTCTTGGCTCTCATCTGGGGGAAATCCAAACCTGGGAGAAGCCACAGCTGAAAAACAGGATCCAGCTGAGAATACTTGAAAGAAAGGTGTGTCTAGCAATATACTCTCTTCTGAAACACTATTGTCCCCGTGTTCTAAATGTGTCATGATCTCTCCTCATGACCAGACACAAGAAAGACAAAGGTCCTGAAGAGCTCTGGGCAAATGTTAAAGAAAGGATTTTCTCTGGGTATTGTGCATAAGAAAGCAGTATTTCTGTACCTGTAAATTACAAAGCAATCTTTTTCAAGAGTGCTCATCTGACCTACAGAAAAGGAAGAATCCTGTCTTGAGAAAACCCTGTGCTAGGAAGTGCTCGAGAGCCAGTTAATGGCACTTTCAGTATACGTGTGGAGAGGGCCTGAGCAGGGAAGGACCAGCTGAGGGATAGCCTGGAATAGGTCCCAAATGGGTCTCATCCCAGCAGGGTCTAGGTGGGCTAGATAAAGGTGGTCCCAGATGCTTATAGGATGTATGGCAGTGAAAAATACCCTGGGAAGTAAAGCTCTGTAAGTGTACAGAGGTGCATCCTGGGCACCCGAGAGGTGAGATATGGGTAAGAAGATGAGCACGTAATCCAGAGACATGGAGTGCCATGAAAGCTGCAGTGCTGAGGAAGCTAGGGGAGATTATTAGGGAGAGTTCCTGCTGCTGCCAGGGACTGAGGAGTGATGAGCTTTCTGGTATTTGTGGAAGGAGAAGGAAGTGCATTTCGGTGTCAGGAGGAATCCTGGCAAGTGATCCCTGCTCCTCTGAAACAACCTTTTCTTCATAACATCTGAGACAGCAAATATTTTATGAAGAGTTAAGGTCGCCTCTGAAGTTTTGACCTCATTCCCTTTGAAATGGGTTAAGATTAAGCGATTTGGCTGAACAGAGCAGATGCTGCAGTAAACTGGACAGACCTCTCCACCCTCTCAGCATCGCAGCAAAGGAACACGCTGTACTGGAAGCAGAGCAGGAGCCACTGTCCTACACTGTTGGTGAATCTTAGTACAGAGACAAATGCAACAGATCCAAGGCTCCTTCATATAGAAGTAGACATGAGCGCTTCTGACATCCATCGTACTGGAATAACCCTGATCGGGAAACCTTACACAGTTCTGAGCATGCTTGCAACTTTTGTCTAGTGCTTTTTGGTTTAAAGTGGGATTAGATAGGAGGAGGGGCCTTAAAGTTTTGAGCAGGGGCTAAACTTGGAATTGAAATTTTTTTACTGTCCTGTTTAAAAATGATGTTTGGAAATAGCAACCTTACATCAGCTTTAAAAGCAGATGGACTGAATAGGAACAACAACAAAAGAATGGCATTAAAATAGCACAGAAAGAACCAGCACTAAAACAACAACCCTGCCAGGGACAACATGCCCAAGGAAGCTGCAGAGCCCAGACTGCAGGAACAGTGAGAACTTCTTAATCTGAATGCACTTGTTAGTAGTGGGTCAAGTAATGATACTCAGCAGCAGCTACTTTACAGTGCTCAAAAGTTTACGCTTGAGGGACTGGTTGAAACAGGTGAAAATACAGTTCCTTGACCAAAGACATTTTAAAAAAACCTCAAAAGACATGTAGAAGAATCTTTCCCAGTGCAACACTGATAAATCTGTAACAGGTTTGGGGCAGACTACAGACATTTCCCTCAGAACTTCTTTTCTTCCATTCAGAAGGATGCCTACGGGAGGTACCCATGCTTTTCCTTCACATAAGAATAGAGATGTCTGAAAACCACACAGGGTATCCTCTGGTTCCACAGCAGATCAAAGGAAATCCTAAAGCTTTCAAAGGCATGTAGACCTTGAGCAGATTTACTCTGGTGAAGTACAGCATATGGTAGAAATGCCAGGAAGCATGTTGCAGTATCACCCAGGGAACTAACTCCAGAGCTCTGGAAATCCCGAAATGAACAGGAGGTTGGCATTTCAACAGAGGAAATAAAAAAGCCTAAGAGATGATGTGAACAAGAAACCAATTCAGAAATAGTTGTCTGGAGACAGGTAATGTAAGCTTCATGACAGCCATTGTGTATCCACCTTCCTTGTGCCAAATAGGAAGCCTCTTGAAGTCCAGGAACTCTTCCCAGCCACTGTTGCAACTTCTGGATTAGGCATGCCCTTGCCACCTGAGTTGATATTTATTCTTCGGAAGGGTAGTATAGTTCAATCAGCCTAACTTGTCAGCAAAAAAAAGCTCATTTTGTCAATGCAAGCTTCAATCTACACAAATAAAATAACTCTTAATATATTGACTGATTAACATGAACAGAAAAGATGTCTCTAATGGGGTCGTAAGACATGTTTCCTTCCAGTCAGATTCATAGAGTGTGCAGTCCTTGCAGAATAAAAAGTAAAGCACGTGAAATGTGTAAAAGAAGCAGCCTCCTGTTTAAAAGTCATCTGTAAAATGCTGCAACACTAGCATTTTCCAGTATCATATAATGGGCTCTATCCATCAACTTCTTGATTGTCACCTCTTAGTGGGCATAATTGTATCAAGATTTCTCAGTGCCTTTTCAGGAAAACCCTAACAAAAGAAAGCAAAGGAAAAAAAAAGAGTATGGCTTAGGTAGTCAGATCTGGCAAAAGTTTCACATTACAAAAGTGATATTGATCTAAAAAACCTTATGTTATTATCCAAGTGGTTTCCAATTGTTCCTGGAACTATTACAGCATGAAGAGCATTGACAGCTCCTTAGAGAAGGAAGCTCATTAGTATTGCAAGAATTAGCTGAAATTTAAATTCTCTGGCGTCTTCATGAAGAAAAAAAGGTCTGTTTCATGGCAAACAATTCAGATTTTAAGAGATTATGTCAGGTTGTAAAAGTCTGCAGAGTTGAGAGAATGGATTTTCTGGTAATAATGTATTTCTAATTTTCACACAATAAGCCCCAATAATTGATAACTAGAAAGACATTATAGTAATGAGAAAGGCACTGTTATAGCCTTAGTTCAGATTTTGAGGTTGTTAGAAAAATTACTTTGCAAGGATTTTGCATGCAAAAGCTGGAAGAATGAGAAAGTGATGTAAGAACTGTTGGGTGGAACTCCGCTGTTGGATGGAACTCCCCTGTTGGATGTCAGGAATTGTTCAAATTCCTTCTTTCACAGGGGCAGAAGGACACCTGGCAGGAACTTTTCCTGTGAAGGCTCCTCTGGAGGCGCCTGCGGCAATTGTGAAACATCTGTGGCCACACACATACTGGCACCACAGCCAAAAGTGAGTCTGGAAGTGTCAGTGCTAACCATGAAGACTTTTAGCCCCTGGAGGTCCAAAATATCTTTAGGCAAGGCGTGAGACCAACGGGGACCAGCCACAAGAAGAAGTCATAATATGATTCGAGGCAACATGTGATGGTTTTATTCATCTCCTATGTCAGGAGAAAGATCATAGTTTGCCATAAAGAGCACTGCCTTACTTGGGGTGAACTTCCTGATTTCCGACTGTCAAGTGCTACACCCTGGGGTCAGTCAGCAGGCAGAAACTGCCAGGCAACCACAGCTGGTCCTTAGCATACAGTCTACTGATAGACAGCATCCTTATGCAGTGGAGTTTAAACCTTAAATAATTAAATGCCATGATACTTTTCCCCCCCACTTCTGTTTAGTCCCCAACATTTTATTACTGATGACAAAACATTTGTGACCCCTCTGAAATGCCAGTTAAGAACTGTAATAAGAAATGACTGTGTGCTAGCGCTGCTGATTTGTTTTTTCTTGTAAAAGTAGTTGTAATGACCTAGACAATAAGCAAATGTAACATGGTCTACTACTAAGTGAAATCATACACAATTCCAAATGCAGGCCAGTGTTGCCAGCAAGGTACAGAGATTCTCTCAGCTTTTAAGAGGCCTGAAAAGAGGAGCTTTGTTTTACCATTTTCCAGTCCTATGCTGTCCTTGGGGGCATGATATATGGCTAAGCATCACGTTATGATATAACAACACACACATAATTTAATAACTTGGGTGTCAAACGGCTGAGATTTATGGTCAAGGAGGCTAAATGCTCACAAAGGATTGCTCCAGAGATGCAGTCCTATTGGATTAAGAGAGAAAAAGTAGCTAATACAACGTTTTAGACAACACATCTCTATGGGGCTATAGGCTTTGGATTACTTTTGCACTATATTAATATTTCCTTGTTGCATTTCCAGAAACTCTCTTTCTAATTAAAGTTTCCTGGGTCCACTCCATGTAAATTTAAAGGATACTACTATTTTGTAACTAAAGCATAGGAATTGTGTGCTGCTGTTTAAACAAGAGGGTGTGGAGTGGGCCAGATGTGGATCCTTTCATCTTAGTGTCACTGCAAATATTTGTATGAGCACCTTGCAGGGTCTCTGACTTACAAGAAGATTCAATCTACACTGAATGGGCAGATACTTTTTATTTTCCAGAAAAGAAATAAATTAAGTAAGCTTGCTAAAGCCTTTCCAAATCAGTAAGCTGGAGGCAGGGGTGAGTTGAATGAGGGTCTGTGAGACATCGCCAAATCTGCTGGAGGATTGCACGTCACAAGTTTGATCAAGGGCAAGGACACTCCCAGCTGCAGCAGCTGGAGCAGCCCAAACTTTGAAAAAACCCCACAGGTTGTAAAAAAGAGACTCTTCACTGCCTTTCAGTGCCCCCAGTAACATGTAATCTGTGGTGGCTGTCCTGGCTCCCTGCCTCCCTCTGGAGTGGGTGGCACTTGACCCCTTGTCCTGACAAGCAACAGTTGTCTAGCTCAGCTGTGGCTGCAAATGTCTCTCTGACAAAGTGTCTTGAGCTGGAGCAAGCAGCTCTGCTGAGAGACACGTTAACAGCACTCAAACATTTTAAAAAGACCCTGAAGCCCAGAAAAAAACCTGGCATGCTGAGAAAATGGGAAATGGACTCTGTCGCTACCACGAACAGCCCCTCATCTTATGCTGTGCTGCTGCTTGCAGCAGGACTCTTCATCCTGTTGGCAGACACGGAGGAATGAGCCTTTCTCATCCATTTATCCAGCTTTATCCTAAACCAAATCCATTCTCCCAAGGCTGATGGAGACTGCTCCCTGAAGGAGCATTCCGTGTGCTGCCAGTGCTGCATCCATGTGCATCCAGGCAGCAATAACCTTTGGACAAAATACTTGAGCAACATGAGAAATCTGCAGAAGTGCCTGTTGTTTCTGCAACAGTGGTCTGGGGAGGAGCTTTCGTGCCTTCAGCCACATATGCAGAAGCCCCTTGTAGTGAATTTGAGGCTCAGTAATAAGGAGGAAAGGGCTGCATCCAGCATTGCTCCTCATTACCCTCCAGCTCTTTCTCTTGCTCAGCCTGCCCCAGTGGAGTCAGCCTCACATTTTTAGGGTGAGGTCACCTGCAGTTATGCTGAATGGGCTCAAACACTTATGAAATCATGATGACACCTACTGCACACACTACCTCCTATGTGCCACGTGGCTGAGATCTAGATCAATACTTTTCTTGTCAGGCAAACTTCAAGTTGCTTTTGTTTTTCTTGCATGGTTTTTGCTGTGATTTAGAGGCCAAGTCCTGTCCACAAGTCTTTTTGCAATGAAATAGGAATGTCAGGATTTTCAAATAGTGTTTTTGGCGAGAGACAGAGTCCCACGCTGTTTGAAGAAGGCCCCAAAGCTCCCAGTGCTTTTCCACCTTTAAAAGCCACAGCTGTTTGGGTTTCCCTCCCCCTGCCTTTCCCTGTTTCTTATCTACCTTGCTCCTATGCCCAGAGTTCTATTTGCAGTCCAGATACGAGCTGCCTCTGTTATCCTGGTCAGTCACTCATTAAGCTCTATTTCCCTGTCAGCAAAACAGAGATGCTGCTTCCCCATGGTAGCTTCAGGAAGATGAGTGCCACGAATGTAGGGAAGGCAGCCAGCTCCTGCAGAATGGGGGGAACCATAAATACTGGATCCTGCCCTACTCACTCACCTCCATCCTCCCGCTCTCATCATGCTGCTTCCTTCTCCCACTTGTCAGTGAGCTCTGAGCCCCAAGAGCCTTCACAGTCTTGAAATTTTTCATCTCCTCCAAGTCTTGCTTTCCCCAGAACTCCAAAAAATCTTGCTGCCAGACCTGTAGCTTTGTCTGCAGTCCAGGGAGGCAATAATTCATCTGCCCACCTTTGCAACATGTTTTGAGAACCGCACTTGATCAGTGCTATCTCAAAAAGTCAAGAGATTTGGGGGGCAAAGGAGGAAAGAGGAAGACAGGGTTTATGGTGTATTTATTAATTCCAGCCCAAGCAAGGAGATTTCTGGTGGGGAGGAGAGCCAAATGGAGCTTCCTACCCACGCTGATGTAATTATTGTGTTTATATTTGCAAAAATAATATAATATTTGAAACACAAATTGGCCCGAAGCTTGAGCCAGGCTTGGGTTTGGGTTTTTTTCCAGCTTAACTCCTAATCAGTTACTCTGTACTTCAGTGGTCTTGCCTGTTCTGATTTACTGGTCAATTTTATTACCAGTATTGTAATACATATATAATAGGCGTTGTCATTGCTTGTCAGCATTTCAGGTAAGCTGTTTTCTGACAGAACTTAGGCTACAGATAATGCCTGCTTTTTTAAGCAGATCCTTTACCTGAATGTAATTAATGAAAAGGCTGGGCTGGAGCCAGAGCCCATAAAGTCTTTGCACCAGTGGTGTAAAGTCAGGATTTGCCTGGTCAGTGGACTGGAAGAGTCACGGAAAGGGGACTGGGGGAAGTGTAGCATTTTGGCTTGTTGCCAGACATCCCTTAAGCTGCCAGGAGATGGTGCTTCTCATGAAAAAGTGTGTCAGGATTTCCTGTCCCAGACCCACAGCGAGCAGACCTCACCTGCCTTACCAGGCTGTTGCTGGTGGGTGTTGAGGTGCTTCAGTAGGACCACGAACAGGAGAGTGGGAAAGTGACCATGAACGACGGGTAGAAAGAGGCTCAGCTCCAGCGTTGCATCCAGGCCAGGCTGTTGGGATGCAGTTGTCATGATGATTCCACCACAGATTTTAAGAGACTTGTGGCAAAGCCACAGGACGAGGGGACATAGCCTCAGGCTGGGCCAGGGGAGATTCAGGCTGGACATCAGGAGGAATTTCTTCACGGAAAAGCGTTGTTTAACATTGGAATGAGCTAGTGGTGGTGGAGTCACCATCCCTGGAGGTATTCAAGAAAGGACTGGATGTGGCACTTAGTGCCATAGTCAAGTCGACAATGTGGTGGTCAGTCATAGGTTGGACAGAGGTATTTTCCAACCTAAACGATTCTACGATTCTGTGAAAAGCAAACACACAAACCAGACGGAAATCAAACGAAACCTCCCCGCGGGGCCGGTTCGTTCATTACGGGTTCGTACCGCCCTGCCCGCACTCGCAGCGAGCTCTGCCCCCGCGGCAGCGCCGCTGCCCGCGCTGGCTCCAAGCGCCGCC
>VZTF01005662.1:766515-781627 GCA_013397755.1 Cnemophilus loriae
TGCCACCAGGGTAACCCTGTGCCACCGGGTCCCCGTGCCTCGGGATAGCACTGCCACCAGGGTAACCCTGTGCCACCGGGTCCCCGTGCCTCGGGATAGCACTGCCCCGGGTTCCTGTGCCTCCGTGGTCCCTGTGCTGCGGTGTCCCTGTTCCCCGGGGTCCCGGTACCGCGGGCTTGCTCTGCCGTGGTGTGACCCTGCCGTGGCGGTCCCTCTGCTGTGGGAATCCCGCTGCCGTGGGGGTCTCTCAGCCCCCGGAGCACCACTGCCGCAGGGTCTCTGTGCCCCTGTGCTCCGGGATCTCTGTGCCCCGGGGTCACCCTGCCGCGGGGTCCCTGTGCCGCCTCTCGAGGCTGCCATGACGAGCTCTGCCCTCCACAAAGTGCAGCTGCCAGCCCCAGCGGTTTTTGTTATTATTTTTATTAATTTTTTAAGTCTTTGTGGCTCTTAGCTCCTGAAAGTGGCAGCAACGACACTTCGGTTTTAATTTGAGCTGAAGTTAAAAAGTGCTGTCATTGTAGCAGTGGAGCGTGGATTTGTATGGCAGGAATTAAACAGGATTGCCGTCACTTTAACTGTGGGGAATGAGAGAAGTAACTACATTTGCAAACGAGGAAAAAATAAAATAAAAGTAGTTAAAGCTAGAACAGCCTTGATAGATCATGGATGTGGCCTAGACACAGAATCATCATAGAATCATAGAATAGTTTGGGTTGGAGGGAACTTAAAGACCAGCTCAATCCAACCTCCTTACCATGACATATGGCAAGGGACACCTTCCGCTAGACCAGAGTAGTCAAAGCGCCACCCAAGATGGCCTTGAACACGTCCAGGGGTGAGGCATCCACAGCTTCTCTGGGCAACCTGTTCCCGTGCCTCATCACCCTCACAATGAAGAATTTCTTCCCAATATCTAATGCAAATCTACTCTCTTTCAGTCATGCTGCAAAGGGTAATGAGCAATCAAAAAGTGTAAGGCGAAGGCAAGAACATGAAGTCAGTAAGGTAGAATTGCCAAAAGCAAACCCTGGGTGAGGAAGAGTTGATGTTCCCTCTCACCACAGGCAGAGTAGCTGGACAGGTCTCACTTTCACATGGAAACAGGAGGGCTGAGGAGAGTGGGTGTGTGCAGGGCCCAAACTCTGCATTGCCACATTTACATCAGAAAGGCCCTGCTTAGAGACACCATTCCTTAGAGGACCTGTCTTGCTAGGTGGTATTTCTGCAATAAAAATATCTGATCTTTGAGAAGGATTTCCCACAATTAGAGGGCAGCTCATCCCCATGGGGAAAGGAGCAAAACCTTTGCTGAAGTACTTTCCCTGACCAGTAAACATAAGAGCTGCCTTCAGGAAGAAAGGGAGACACTAGACACTACTCGAGGTCTGGGGAGTGAAAGCAGAGCCTCAGTTCACCATTTGGACACCAGGTGGATGTACAGCCTCAGCACAGATAGGGTGGAGACCAACTGGCTGTGCCTAAGGACTGCCCTCTATGAGCTACCTGTGTGAGGATTTTGTACCCCTGGGCAGCTCTTCCAGGAAATAAAACAGCAGTGACTCAGGCAGCAACAAGACAGACAGACAAACATTCACTACAGAGAAGGAGCTCTGCACCATGACTTTCGTGGGACCACAGACAGGGCAGAGGGTTGCCCACCATCCAGCTTCTGCAGGCTCAGAGGCCACTTGGGTGCCAGCTGGATGGGGATCAGCTGCAATGTCACATCAGCTCCTCTGGAGAGGAAGAACCAATATATCCATGAGATGCTGGGCGTGCTCATCCTGATGCACAGAGTACAGCAGTGAAATAAACCCACTGCCCAGTCCTGTCTGGTCATAGGAAACCCACTGAGCTTGTTCTACCCTTGGCAGGTAGTGGGCACAAGCAAGGCTCTAGTAGGTCCAGCATGAACTGTCTTTCATGGGTGAAAATCATACCACTGGAGAAAGGGAAACCTGAGTAAAAGGCAAGTTTGTGGTACCAAGCTATGGCAGCTGCTGAGGGGTAAGAGACCGACCACAGACTACACACAGCAGAGGAGACTGAAGCCAGCTCATCTGAGCATCTGGCGACTGCTGCTGAGCTCCATCCTCCTTCTGAGACACACTCAGACTCAGGAAATGCCTCCATCAGTGGAAATGTCCAGATGCTGTGCACATGCAGCAGAGTTCTGCAAAGCAGTAAGGCAGCTGCCACATGGTGGGGTTTAATTAGAAGCCCCAGCCCAGAAGGTGGGCACTGGAAAGAATAAAGGTAGTTTAAATCAGGCACATACCATAAAACATTGCTACTCTGTGCAGCAACATGAGGTAAAGGGTGATATGGGGAATGGAAATCTAGCAGTATCACTGTGCTGAAGCCACCACCCTGTAGCATTTATAAGTAGAGATCATGTGAATACAGAAAGGAGAAATGTCTGGGCTGAGAATGACCCGTTCCCTGTGCTTCTTTGATGGGAACATTTTTGCCAGTTTGCCTTTGGCTATAGTGAAATATGCCTTCTGACAACAAGCAGTGTGGTGAATAAGCCATTGTGAACTGCACTCGACATCAGACTGGAATGAGAGAAAATGACTCTGCTCATTTTCTCTAGTGAGGCTTCACAAATCTTCTATGCAATAAAAGACACCATTTACCATCCTGCCTAAAACTCCTTCTCAAAGGTGGCACTAGGCAGTCAAATCAGGCATCAAACACAGCAGGATACTGGAGGCAGTAAAATGTTCAGTACATTTGGACTGGGACAATCAACAGCTGCAAATGCAGCAGCAGATGAGTCAGTCATATCTGCTGAGGGATGAGAACACAAGATGAGGGGTTTTTAAAAGTGCTAAGCAACTTCAGAGCTAGTGTCATGTCACTGAACTCTACACAGAGTTGCTGGGTTCCCGTTTTAGTCATTGAAGATGTAGTCAATATTGTCAGTAGATTGTAGGTCATTATTTGTTCTATTTTAACCTTTCTAAGCCAGCTTGATGTGTTCGAAAATTATTTCTTTCCATTGGCTCTGCAGGGATCTGCAAGGGACTGGCTCATCTGTTTGCATCTGCACTGCAGTTGTCTGGCTGTCAGAGAGAAGGGTCTTCTCCAGTGTGCTGTGTCCATACTTCTCACACTGGGCAAAACCAGACAGATTAAAAGAAGATTCAGTGGCATGGCATGACTGCCCAAAGAAGGGCAGATTTGGGGCAGTGCAGTTATGTCCAGAGTGATCAGAAGAACAGAAATGGAGACACTTGACTGCATCATGAGATATGAACCTAATTCTGAATAATCATCATGCTATTAGCCACAATAATTATTTACTCCACCTCCAAGCAAGAATGATGCTGTCCGAAGGACACACAGGCAAGGACTGAGAACAAGACATTGCAGTGCCCTTGGCAAGGTCTGGCTGTCATGATTCCGTATTCAGACAACAGATCACAGATTTCCTCCGCAGAGCTCAAAACCAGTTCAGCAGTGAATGGGAATTTGAGCACAGAGCACCCACAAAGCAATGGGAAGCTGGGAGTCAGAAGAGGCAAAAGGTTGTTAATCAGTGCAAAAGAAACAGGAAGGCAGCTCTGCCTGACAGTGTGGGAACACTGCAGTGGAGCCCCCAGAGATCAGATAGCAACTGAGCGTAAAGATAGATGGGTCTGAGAACGTCAGATGTTTCCCCGAAGAGACAGTCAGCGTGGTTCAGCTGTATAATGCCAGACAGTGCACAGAAATGCTTAGGAAATGCTTGCACAGAGCTGCTAAGAGCCACACATTTAGGCTTAGATGTGTGTGACTAGGAAAAGATCCAACAATCAAACAAGGATACAAAAGAATGACCAAACCTATGCAGAAATATCATTGGTGATGTTCACAGGCTTAGAGTAATGTGAAAGGCAAACCAAGAAAGCAGTAAGCAATAGGACTAGATGGCCATCAGTGTGCTTTGGCACAGTGGGGCTTGTGTGCCAAAGCCAGAGTGAGAAGTAATGAGTAGAGCCCTTTACTACTGTTTGTTGAGGCTTAAAAAGATGACATATAGCAAGGAACAACAGGACCCTGCTCAGCAGCCCACCAACCTGCAGCACAGACATACTGTTACAGCCTTGGGCTACAAGTTAAGGCAATAGCAGCTCATGTTTTTAAGTGCTGGTTTGATCCTTTATATGTCAGCCAACCAGCAAGAGCTGTGTCCATCTTATTTGAGACAGTTGGGGGTCCTGGCCAAAGCACAGAGAAGCAGGCTTTGCTGCCAAAAAGGATTTATGTTCCTGCAAACACAGTATCTCACACACAGCATATCCCTTCTCCATTACACATTTATGTATCTTGGCTGAAACACCAGTGTTTCTTCTGTAAAGATGTGGTGGTTTGGTCAGAATTCTCATCTTTAGTTGAAATAATGCTGAAAGTGCTGATCCTGATGTTCAGTTCTCTCCGTGTCTCATTGATGACAGTAATATGCTGGCATCAGTTCAAAAGACAGCCAAGTCTGGGGGAAGATTCACACTTATGGAAGACAAGAGGCCTTTGTCCTTTTCTATCCTTTTCTACTTGCCTGTGCTCCTCCTCTGACCATGCCATTCCACCACTCTCTCATGCCTTTAGTCCGATGAGCTTCATCACAAGTGCATGGCAAGTGATGGGATTGCATGGCCAAGATTGGGACCTGTGAGAAAGAAAAGTGCAAGTCTCTTTTGGCCAAAGTGAGTTCTGCCAGTTCATAGCATGTCCTGAGACCATACATAGCCCTAATGTTGACCGGCTGGCCAAATACAGAGCAGCAAGGAACATAAACCTAAGCACAGGAATCGTTCTTCTTCCCTTCAGAGCTCCTATGCTTGAAGTTCAGCACTCTACTCTGTTGGATAAAGAATTAAATTAGCAAAGCATGGATTTTGGGTTACTAGTCTCAGTAAGAGCAGAGGGCTCAGTGCCACAAGGGATGATTCGGCTCTCTATTCTTCTGAGATGATCCCAATTCAGGCTTCAATGTGTGAAGTCTTTTTGTAGAGAGATCCTTCTGTGGGTGTGAGATATATTGTGGTCTGTAAAGAGCTTTGGGTTCCTTTTAAGACACTGTCAGACAATCTGTGAATTCCTTTGCTTTGCATTTGCGTGCAGTTAATCACGTGCATAGACCTACTATGGTTGAAAGCTTGCCAATATTAGTGTGGGATTTGCAGTCCTGAGCCCTTTTATGAAGGCCTTATGGAGGTTGCAAAATGCTAAGCATTCTCACCAGTTCTGGAGAAAAATCGCATTTTACAGGATTACCAAAACAAGGTGTTCTTCACCGCAAAATGCCTGTCCCTTTCCTTTGCTGAGGATTGATCCGTACTTGAGGGAAGCAGCAAGACTGTCGCACACCACAGTTCCCGAGCTGAACGCTCCTAAGGTGAAAACCAGCAGTGCACACAGTGCTAACTTTAGCCGAGGAAGTCTGCTGGATTAAGCGATGGAAGCAGACAAAAAGCTCCTTAGAAATGCTGTGGGTGACAATTGTCTGTGGTGGGTTCATTCATCCCGGGGTAGTAGCGTATGTGGGAAGTGAGTGCTGGCTAACAATGCCACAGCTGCTTTCCCAACCCACACGCTGGTCATGCGTAGGTCCTCTTCAGCACAATAAAGAAGAGGGCTGCAGCATTAGTTGCTTTTCAGTCCATTGAGAGTGGCTACAAAGCATTAAAGCCGGGCTGAGTGAGAAGGCTCACCAATGTCAGTGTGAGGGTGTTAAAGAGCACAACTGTTTAAAGTAACCGGTTGGGCAGAGGAAAGGTATTTGCGTATTGTTCTCTATCCAAAAGGGCAACATTAAAAGTGTTGCATAATCGAAACAGTGTATGTGCAGTTCTTGTTGAGAATGAGTGACTGAGAGGTTTATTTAATGCATGATTCAGTGCTT
This sequence comes from Cnemophilus loriae, assembly GCA_013397755.1. Classification (NCBI taxonomy): domain Eukaryota; kingdom Metazoa; phylum Chordata; class Aves; order Passeriformes; family Corvidae; genus Cnemophilus; species Cnemophilus loriae. The sequence goes on from VZTF01005662.1 coordinate 772,406, forward strand.
ATGCTATTATTAAAACTTTTTTATTAATGCCTTGTCCTTTGTGCTTTTACATATGCATTTTATTAAACTTCCAGGAATTATATATGCAATTTCTGTTGGAGGAATTCTTGAAGGCTTTCTGCACTAGTGATCAGATACCAGGAAATTTAGTCTTCTCCTCCTGTTTAAGCTGATTATGGCAGAGTGAGTTGAATCTTCATGCATGCCACAAAGAGCAGCATTTGATCCTGCATATACATACCCACGTGTAACCAACCATATATACATAGACCCAGTTTCTGCAGCTGCATGGGAAAACTCTCACTAAAGGAAAGTCCCTTGGAGCAGAAAATTCAAGTGCTATTTTCAGGGCACATTTTGTACAAATTCTGCTGCAATCTGAGGCGCACTGTATAGGGATATTTTGAGGAGCTTCTCAGCTCTGATCACCTGCACAATGGTGCTGCCACACAAAGAGGCTCTCTCCCAAATTTACTTCATGGTTATTTGCCCTTCTTCTATACTGTGAGCCCTAAGAATAAGAATAAATGGACTTCTCGGTTTCCAAAGTCAAAGATGGCATGAATTAATATTGCCCACCAAAATGCAGTGAGACTAAATCAATAACATCTGCAATAAGGCATAATGAAGACAAAATTATATCTCAGTTTTCCCAAACAGCTGCGAATCTATTTTTAATGATCCTCATTTTTGGCAGTCAGCTAAACAACTTTTAAAATGTCCTCGAAAATGCATTGTTAAGTAGATCAGCAATGCAGAACAGTGAAATTCCATTAATTGCAGCTTCTTCTGTGTGGTCTGTAGTACTTGGCACGAAAACGCCCTCACTCTATAGCTAGACCAGAAAACATTTGCGGCACCCTAGGGTAGTTAGAAAAAAAGAAGTGGCTTTTAATAGGTGTCTTAAAGAATAATGCAGTGTGACTGCAAGCACCGATTTGCATTTTTTTTTAGGTAGGGTTTTTAAGGAAACTTTATCTGTTTTCACAGCCTTGCCCTATCATTCAGTGGTCCTTCTCTGTATGATGACAGCTTTGTACACTGATAAGCGAGCTCCTGGGCTTGGCCTCTTGGGCTTTCAGCATAGCTCCTCTGTCTGAAAGAGTCAGCTTTCCCCCAGCACTGATGGAGTTCATCACAGCGAGATACAACATGGCATTTTAAACCTCAGCATGATGTGTATTTTTCTTAAAACGCAGAGTATACAGTGACAGTGGAGGTGGTGAAAGGGAGTGGTAGACTGAGAGGTGTATTTGGTTATTCTTTGTACTAAGTCACATAGGTCATGCTCATCTAGTGTGAAGAGTGTCTCCTGGCAAGGCAGAAAACAGGGGAAAAGGGCTCCCCGTGGGATCTGCTCATGATGATGCTATGCAGCGTGAATCAATGAGGTTACTATGGGCTGTGACTATTACTCATCTTGCATGGTGATTTGAACACCACTGACCTTCTAGTTTGCTGAGCTTTTGTCTTCCTTATACCTAGCTATGAAGTTCATGTGTACCAGTTCTGTCTGGTACCAAATTAATCGACTTTACTGTGCAGAGCTCATCCCATCGCTCCACAAGCTGCATGCTTCTTCCCTAACGAATGTACAGTCCAGATATAGATCTCCATGTTGCTTTCGGAAGCCTTTAGGTGACTTTTCAGGACTAATGTGAGATCGTCAGTTGGCTCCACTCCTTGGGAAAGGCTGGTGGTGAGGCCTGGCACTACAGCACACTCACAGCAGCAGGGTTGATACAATGGAGCAGGTCTGTTTATCTTAAAGATCACAGCAGAATAAAAATACTCTTTGCAAAGCAGGAGGCAACATTAATCTCTGCAGTCTGTTACTCAGAATCCTTGATGCCTCTCTCTTCTCTGTCTCTAGATTTCTAAGTGTTCTCTTTGTATGTTTGGAAAGCAGTTGCTATGGTCTACACTGATTAGGCCAGTTAAGGAGAGACCACATGGTGCTGTGTTATGTGGATTCTATATTTGATCATGTGAAATGCAAGTTTTCCACTCTTTGACTAAGCAAAAATAGCATAACCATCTATAGTTGTATTTTCTGAGTGGCAAAACTCTACAGCTTCCCACAGATGGGATACTTTTAATCGACATTTAACAACTGATAATGATTATCCAGCAATTGAGTGTCTGTCCTCTTCAGTCATTCCTTCAGAATGACTAGATGGGATTATTTGTTTGTTCTCTGGAGTATAGAACTGCTCTTCCATGTCCCCCTCACCAGTCTGCCCCCATCGCAGCCTGAATCCCAGTTTGCTTTTGCATTTTATTTTTCTGTTTACTAGTAGCAGGTTCCTCTGCAAACCTGTCACTGTGTCTCTCCATTTCACTGTGAGTAACCATGATGCTGCAATTTGTGATAACGTCAGTCTTTTTACAGGAAATTAAAAACATGCTCTGAAATTCCTGCACAAAAATGCAACCATCTAACTGGAAGGAGAGCATATTGTGTATTGGTGGAGAGTGATAACTGCAGTAGCTGGAAAGAGAGGAAAACAAAACTATTTAAAAACATCAGGCTGTATATATGATTGCTCACAGAGGAGCGCTGCAAGGTATAGTCCATGAATCAGAGGAGAACCCATCAGCACTGGGGAATTTTAATGAAGAAAATGAAATTCTCATCATGTCTAAAGCAGAAATTAACATGCATTAACATTTTTCTTCCCATGGCTCTTGCTGCCAGCTTCAGCTATTTTGAAATATTTGGGGCCAAAGCAGGAGCAAATCTCTAGAGGGAAGAAAGCTATTAACATCGCCAATAGTTCACAACACAGCTTTGTTTCTTGAAAGGCACAGACACGGCAGGAGGTGCTTCGTGCAGCTACATGATGGCTGTGCAACTTTGAAATAATGGCCTCTGGGGCCCTGGGCCTACAAACCATTTCTCATGTGACCGAGAGACCCCTGGTCTGTGTCAGGGCTCCTTGTGAGAAGCAGGGCTCGCCAGGTGCCGTCCTCCTCCTCGGTGGGGTCAGGAGGAAGCATCAGTGACCTGACCAGAATCCAGACCCAGTTGAGAAAAAGCATTTTAGTAGATGGGCTACGCAGTCCAAGTGGCTTTTTACTCACGGCTAGGCCTGTGGTCATGCTATGTTGCCAAAGAAGTGTGGTCCTTTGTTATTTTTTGGCAAAATGGCTTCAACAGACACTTCCCGGCTGCATCCATGCTCAGTGCAGCTGAAAAGAGATGAGGGGTTTAATGAAATGCAAGATCAGGTGATGATAAAGAAAGAGTGGATAAAACAGGAACTCTTTCATTTAGTTCCTTTTCCAAAATTTCCTACCAATCTTAGGAACAAATCTGAGGAGATGCAGGGGACCATTAGGCCCAGTGTACTTAACTATTCAATATCACAATGGCGAAGTGTCTCCAGTAATGCATGTGCTTTATCTTGACACACCAGAGCAGTTAATTTCCATTGGGCAGATAGCTATAAAGGGTGCAGTTCATGGGTAGACGACATTTTCATGTTAACTCCTGTGAGTTTCCCCCCCCATATTTGCCCTTGTAAGCAAAACACGCAGATGTCCTGTTCATCAGGTAGAAATTAACACTAATATACTGCTGGTTGCAAGTTGGTAAATAAAGAGGAGACAAACACGTGACACGGATATTGCACATGGAGATTTATATGTAAATATTCACAAAAGATGTCTGAATAAGTTTTGTGCAAGAATATATGTGAAACTGCAGGATCCAAATGTTCTGTGTGGAAAACGGCTTCCTTTATGTGCTTCTATGCCATACCCTTATATAGAGGAGGCTCAAACCACTTAGTTCCTATTCCCTGTCTAATGGTATAATCTTGTACAATACTTCTCCTTACCCAAAATTTTTTTTAAAAGAGGAAAAAAGTCAATTTAAAATTAAGGTTTTATTTTACCTTAAAAGTAAATTCAGACTCTACACCTGGTCTTCAGTTTCGCTTTCAGTTTTGGTTATTCCATAATTATGTCCCTAATTTTTGTAATATTTCCCTTTTCTGCATGAGAGAAGCAGATAATCAGTAAGGGAAATGTACTGAATATATGGGCAAGAGAAAATGATTAGAGGCAAAGTGGTGATACAAGCAGAATAACAGAAACCTATGGTTCACCTGTATTAGCAATATGATTGTGTGTGGTGGGCTACAGATTTCCACTCTGCTCAGGAAAAATGTGATTTTTAATCTAGTGTTGTTTTTAATTTAGTGTACTCAAAAATTGCCTTACTGTATGCCAGTTTGATTTGTGTTTATGTATAATCCTAATCAAAAAGATCAGGCACTTGGGTTTACTTTGATTGCAGAATCTGTGCTGGCAAACAACATATATTTGTCCTTTTGTGGTGCTTTAATTTAGGATAACCACTGTGATTACATGTCAAAATAACATGCTAGTAACATGTCACCAAAACACCTGGTGAAGCTGGAATGGCTGTGCAATCAAACATTTAATGGTTTCAAACAAAATTAAAATAAAATAACTGATGCTTAATACTGCTAAGAGTAAGGTTAAGTGTGATCTACCTATAAGCTTGTGTGTTGTGAAATAAGAATAATAATTAAAAAGCAGTTCAGAATATCTTTGTTCCTTCGTGTTTCTGCTGGTAACCCTGTGGTTAAGTCAAGCAATGATTGATTTTAAGAGAATTATAGCTATTATAAACTGTAATCAGCAGAGGATGAGAATAATTATGCAGAGAAAGAGGGAAAAAGCTGAAACATGGCTGAGCAATATTCTGATTGATGGCAAAGTCATTTCCTGGCTGTTAATGACTGATTTTTCAACAGTCAGCACAAGTGCTAAATCTGTAGGGGCAAAGGGAAAGGAATGGTTGTGTTATACAGAAAACTACTGTCCTCAGCTTACCATTTTCATTAGGAATAGAATAGGCTCGGAAAAAAGCTGCCAACCATCCATCAGGACCATCTCTGTGTGACAGGACTGCAGCTTGGGGTGAGCGTGTTTGGAAATGATGTGAGTTGTGCACTTGGTTTGCTCTACAAGCACGCAGTGAGCCATCATCCCCTTCTATCTCCTGCATCACCAACCCCCACCAAAACGATGTGGAGGGGGCTAGTTTGGGGATATTACAGGGCATGAGCAGAGCAGAACAGCACGTATGACAGAAATCCTGTCTCAGCGAGACATTCAGATAGGCTATTTGATCTGAAAAGCTTTCTATTGATGAAATCTCAGTTGCCCCTCAGTTGTATCTGGCTCTTTGCTATTCTCAGATGAAGTCAGTGCCAGTCTCTCCAGCACTAGGCCGGTCAGATGTTACCCCTCATGTGCTGTCTGCGAGCTTTCCTCCTCGACAGCTTACATCTGCTCCCCTCCTGCCCTCAGAGCTCTCTTGTTTTGCTCTCAGGAGAAAGGCATGTCCCCTCCAGAAAGGGTAATTACCTGCCCCTGCCCCATTTCCGCGTGCGTGCACATGTGCTGGCGATATGCACACGGGCCCCAGCGAGCAAGCACTGTGGGGGGTGGGATGCTGAGCAAAAAAACAATCGCTCTGATCTTACACGAGTCTCTGAAGGAATGTCTGCATGTGTGTTTTCAAGTCCTAAAATAATTGTAATTTCTATTTTATGCTACATGAGGTCATGGAGTGGACAAGCCTAGAGAACAGTGGGCTCCAGTTGACAGTTGTGTACTCTCGAAACTGTGACACTTTCAAAAAAGAGACTAATTTATCTTATCAACCACAACAATAAAAGAGGGTAAGGGATGGAAATAGATTAGAACTCATAAAACGGAGGGAAGCAAGACAGCCGCCATCCAGACAGGGACAGACACTGCCCTGTGAGGTCCTGCTGACTTTGAAGAAGCTTATGGGTTGTTCACTGCTGGCTTTGTGAAGTATGTCCTGTCATGGGAACTCTCCCATCAGGTTTTATCATCCAGAGAAGCTCCAGAAACATGTTTTTACTTCTCTCTCAGAGCAAAGATGATGCAGGTGCTGGATTTTGAGAGCAGGCTGTATCCCGAAGTGCACTGTTTGCCTGCAAAGCTGCACCAACCACTTTTATAGGCAGCTTTCCATCTGTTCATGGAATTATGTCTACATAATGCTTAGTACTTTCCAGCAGATTTCAAAGTGCCACAGAAAAAACTTGGGTGGTGGATTTTCAATTATTTACCAAAATTCAATTTGTCCAGAGTTTTTATTCCTGGTTCTAAACTGTGTAATACCAGCTTGATATGAGTGCTGTCTCACTAATTTTAGTGGAGTTGTACCAACTGGTGAAAACAGATGGAGTGAAGAATGCAGTTAGCAGCTGTATCTCCTCCCAACAGCAGGTCAAATGCATCTCAGCAGCCAAAAGTACAAGAAAAGAAGGTAGATCAGCAGAATAAATGTTAGAAACATAAAATGTCCGTAATTCAGACTTGATAGCATTGGGATTCTTCATTAGGGACAGTAAAAGAGACAAATAAACAGAGAGGGAGAAAGACAAACTACTTACAAGCAGTGTAACAGTGGAGCAATAAATACTTCTACTGTCACTCTTGGAGGCTCAGTGAAGAGATTGCTGCTTTTCTTTTCTGTAACTCCTCAGGCAGTGCATCTGAAACCTCTGCTGTGCCACAGGACACTACAGAACATTGTCCAAAGATGGGACAGGAGACCCTCTATTTTTCTCCAAGCCAATTTACTAGTAACTTAAATCTCCTTTTAATAAACTCTTTGGAGATGCTGCAAAGATTTGCATTAATGCAGTGGGTGGCAGATTTCCTTTCCTTTTTTTTCTTTCTTTTTCTTTCTTGTGCTCATTTTGTGGATGTGATCTCAGGGTAAGATACTGAGCTATGTGTGGGTCACAGACAACTTCTTGAACTCTGTGCTTTGAATAACTCTTTTTTAGTAGGCAGGAGGAACTGTGCTGGCTAGGATTAGTGTGCAGCAGTTTATCTCCTTGCTGTATATTGGTCCAGACATTTTCTTTCCTAACGTGAAGTACATTTGCAGCAGAGACTTGGAGGAAATCATGCCTAACTGGAAGTGCATGGATAGTCCACTTGGTTTCAGTTACTATGTTTAGTAATGAGCATATGCTTAAATTTCATGCTGAATCTGAGGAGGTATTGGGCTGACAGGGCTGTAGATTGCAATTTTCTGGAGACAGGGAACACTAGGCAACAAGAGTGCCCATTTCCCACGTCATCCTTGGTGGCTGCAGCATAGGATGGAGGTGGGTTCACCTTGTCCCCTCAACCCACATGACTTGGGCACAGCCATTTCCTGCTGGCATTTCCAGGTTCCACCTGTGAAATGAGTGTGCTGATGTGGTCTGTGCATCCTGCACCCGGATACCCACGATTAGACTGAGGTGACCAAAACCATTGCGCTTTGCTGTCCTTCCCCTCATAAAGAGTGATGTCTTTTCTCCTTGTGCCCCTGCTGAGACATGGGCAGAGTCACAGCTCAGGTGGTGCACTGAGGACAGGATGGGAAGAGGAATGAAGTTTCAGTGGCATTGCACTGTTGTAAGCCCACAGCCTTTCAGGGAAGGCCTTGGGGCACCTGATAGCTGCCATGGTAGATGCTGGCAGGCAGTCACTTCCACCAGGTCCTCTGCTTCTAGCCTCAGCAGGAGTTTTCTTAGCCATAATACATTTCCTGGTTTTGGCCTGGACTAGCCACATTCCCCAACTCACATTCCTTATTTCATTTCCAGGAGATGGTCAGCAAGATATTTCCTTCTCAACTCTAGCCACTTGCAGATCCCTGGATTACCTAGTGGACTCCTTGGGACTGAACAGGTCTCACTGGATCTGGAAGCATGGTTAGTTCTGTCCACTCAGAAAGTCATACATCTACTCAGACCTCCAAACAAGGGCGTAAGAACTTAAGTTTAGACCTCTCTTTCTCCCTTCCTACTTTGAAAACACTGGCTCATGTTGGGAAAGTTTTAGGTGAGCTGTGACTATAAAATGTTTTACAAACCAGCTCCATAAACTGGTTTGAGCCAAAGGTGCCTCTGGAAGCCAGAGGGTGGCTGCTACTGCCAGCAAAGCTGCCAGGCATTGCCAGCCACCATGGAGTTTTGTTATCTGGATGTTTGTTGACTGAAAACTGGACCAAGAGCTATGCATGAAAGATACATCCCCTTCCTGGGAAAGGGCAGCTTAGTGCTTGCACATCAAGCACAAGAGCAGCAAGCTTGCTGGGGTTTGTTTTCCTTCTCTCCTCCTTTTCAAAAGGAAATTGTGAGTCATGGTTCCAACAATCTGTAACATAACAACACCGATGGCTGGATCAACAAACAGGCGAGCAGAAGGCCATGCGGAGCAAGGGTGGGCCGGCAGCCAAGTGCCCTTGCCTGAGCAAATGCAGCCAGTGGAACTTTGTCATCCAGCCTCTTTGGATGCCAAATGTATTCACTGGGTAAATGAGGCAGCTGGGTTGTTCCTTTTCAGGAAATGGCACAGGAAGAAGATTCCTACAGTAGGGGACAGGCAGAGAAGCTGTCATGGGTAAATGTACCGCAGCTCTGTGCCGAAGTCCAGCTTGCCAGAGATTTTACTTCACCCCATGCATTCCACTACTGCTCGGATGTTTCTCCAGCTTGACCTGCTCTTTTCTTGCTCTCTGAGCAAGTTTCTTGCCAAGATTTTCTCAAGAGTGCTCTCAGACAACAAATCCATTTTTTCTCTTACGCAGGGTCTTTCTCACCCCTAAAAAGCCTTTTATATCACAAATGCAGCTTCCCACTGGCACCACGCTTCAAGAAAAGACACAGAAAAATGAAGTCAGGAGATAACAGACAGTGTAGTATAACAAGGGCAACAGCANGTACTGAAATTTGCTGTCTCCTCTGCTGTGCTGGTCTGGGTTTTAGCCTAGCTTTCTCACGATCTAGAACACCTCATGAGAGCTAGCCCATCTTTGTTTGACCACAGGAAATGTGCACAAGCCCAGCAACTATTCATGAGTCCNTAAATTCTGTTCCATAAAAGTGACAAGACGCCAATTTAAAGAGAAGGAAAGACAGTTCCAGCATGAGTCCCTGCTCTATAAGTTCTGTAAACTACAGGAAAAAAAAAAAAGCTGTATTGTCTTGGCAGCACACAGCTTAGTAAGCAGTCTACAGCACAAGCTGGGAGACAAGTTACCCATCTTTTTTTAGAGCAAGCACTAATGCAGCAGACAGGATATGGATGCCAGCTGTGGAGCCCCTGGACTCATGAACACCCATCCCATCCCATCCCATCCCATCC
>VZTF01005662.1:781644-812238 GCA_013397755.1 Cnemophilus loriae
CCATCCCACCCCACCCCATCCCATCCCATCTTTCTACTGTACTGAAATTTGCTGTCTCCTCTGCTGTGCTGGTCTGGGTTTTAGCCTAGCTTTCTCACGATCTAGAACACCTCATGACAGCTAGCCCATCTTTGTCTGTTTGACCACAGGAAATGTGCACAAGCCCAGCAACTATTCATGAGTCCAAAGGAAGCCCCAGTGAGTGCCCTACTCATGGAATTCCACTTCATCTTTAAGCCTTCATCCCTCAGCACTCATAGAAGCTTTTAAAAATACTATACTGAAAAGAAGCTTGGATCCGATGTATTAAGGTCTCTGGTGAATTTGCTTTTCCTCAGATCGTTTAGTTACAGAGAAGAAGTGCCATGTTTGCAGTTTTAATTTTGGATGGCCAATGGCAGGATTGTTAAAAAAATATTTCTAACACATATATTTGCACAATGAAAGCATCTAATTCAGCCAAAAGAAGCAGGGAAACCACTCCTTTGTACAGCTTTGTACTCTTTTCTTTCTTCGTGTTGAAGTGACAAAACACATAATAAGTTACATCTGACTTGGTGAAACTTTGCATGTACAAGAGTTGGCTGGGAAATGCACTTTATCTGAACTTTGTGGCCAATGGCCAAGCTAAATAAACCCAATTAATATTAATTTCCCTTACCCCTTCCATCCTTTCCCTGGTAAATAGAACCACCTCTGGGATTTCTAATGATAAGTTACCCTTGCAGCATCTGGTTTAACTTGGCTACTATATCGACAAGATGTTTTTCCACTTTGAGTCTATTTTCTCTTTTTTTCGTAAGTTTATAAAACGTCAGAATCCTTACTGCATCCCTGTAACTTTTCTTTTGTAAGAGTATTGGCCTCTTTCAGTTCATGCCTAGGCATAAAAGCAATCTAATCTAGCTTGGGAGATGTGACTTAAACTGTAAATATTGTTATGTTTAAGAGCCTTGGGGTGGTGTGTGACTTGAATGGATATGAAGATATTTAGCAAATATATCTGTGTTCTAAAGTAGAAAGAATAATTTATTACCTCTACAACCCAAAAAATTAAGCCATGCTGCAGCCATGTCTCTGCATTAGCTCTTCTACCTTTCAAGAGTGTTCTTAAGAAAGAGAATTCTAACTATAGAGGGTTTTATGAAAAGATGTTTTATAGGTTGGGTGCTATCAAGATGAGCTGAAGTCTGTATTTATTATATTCTGTTCAAAGTTTGTTACCAAAATAGTTAAGCAAAAAATCACAGATGTGAACTCCCAGTGCTATTCCCCTGTTTTTCTCATAGAAATGTTGTACCCAGAGACTCCAGACTCTTGTCTCTGTGCACCAGGAATTGGACCTGGCTTGCCTGATTTGGAAAGCAGCTTGTGCATTAGCAAACGTGCTTTCAGGATGGAGTTAGCATTTTAGTAACTTTTCAGGTCTGGCTGAGGTTGGGAGCCATGGGGCTTCCAGTGCCTATGACATCCACCTCTGGGGCTACTTTGCCAAGGTTGTTCACTCTGTTGCCACGGCTGGGGCCAGGGTACGATGGGAAAGAGAATATTGTTGGTGTTAATGCAAGACGTTAATGAAACACTCTTGATGTTTAATGAAAGAAAAGGAAGATGAAGGGCCAAAGCTGACGAAAGAGGAGACAGGAGAAACTTGTTCGGAAACTTCAGAACCTTGTTGATTTGTGTGACCTGGGGAGCCACGACATACAGACACGCTGTGACAGGCATGTACCAGTGATGTGCTCTGAATAAACTTAGTTCCCATCAGGACACAAGAATGGTTGCAAGGTCATGCCAAAGTCTGACCCATCTGGTGGTCTGCCCGTGAGCATGGCCAAGAGCCACGTGTGAGGACAGGGCAGACATAGCGTGGTCCTCTGGAGAGCTCTGCCAGCACCCCACAGTCTGCACAGACCACTGTGTGCAGACAAGATGAAACTTTTGTTTTTCCCCTGTAGCTGCTTTTTCTAGACTGTTAGTTCGTGGAAATGGTTTACACCAGACTGTGTCTGATCAGAGTTCTCTTCTTAAGGGGAGACACTGGTGACTTTGTTTAGCCTTGCTATAAGTGGTTGAAATAACAAACCCAGTGAAGCCACAAACCCACTGCATGTGCCAGAGCCCTGTCGTAAAATGACTGCAGAGCTTTAAAAATGCAGCACAGAAAATGGAAGGCTTCTGCCACATACAGAACACTCCCTTAAGCCATTGACCGTTTTGGATCGAGTTAGAGATACATTTCATGCATAAAAGGGAGAACGAGATTGCTATAGAGGATGACTGCATTTTCCATGGAGGGAATTTATACTTTATCTAATAGCTGTGAAATGAAACCCTTTTGCAAACCACCCTGTCCAAACACTGAAGGGCTTTTTTTGCAGAAGGACAGAGCATCTGCAGAAGCTGTCAAGAATTGATATACTTTTGCCTCAAGTCAAAGAGCAATGGATTGGCTGTCAATGTGATTAGGATGGACTTTTGCCCAGAACAGAAAAATTGGTTCTGAATGAAAATTGCTCTTCAGAAGTAGCTCTTTCTTAATGATGCTATTATTATTTTATTTTAATGTAATTAGGGTTATGTTCTTAGATCATAATTGTCATTGTTATACTTCCCTTAAGTCAGCATAGCATTACATTTAGTGGTCTTAGTAATGATGCAAAAAGGTAGTGAATCTCACCTGCCATGGATAGAGCCTTCTGTTTCTACATAATTTGGTTGTGATTGGAAGAGAAATCGTCCTTGAGGTGCCTCAGAAAGGTACTGTCTTGATCATAATAATTACCTGAGACTGAAAAACCATCTGGTTAAAATCAGGTCTTCTTACATGCTTTATGTACCGTCTTTAAAACATAGTCTTCTTTTACCCCCCTGAAAAATTAGAACAACTGACCTGCTTAAGCATTTTTCTAGTAATATTATTTAACAAATTGTTTTTTAATAGCTGCATTGGGCAATGAACTATTTGAGTTGAGCCTGTGGTGACCATTTTCCTGCAGCACTGGGATGCTGGATAATGAATCTCTCTGTTCCAAGGACCTTGGGAGCTGGGGAAGGGTTCACCAGATAGGCCCAGAGGGTACATGGCTAGGTGTATTTTAATGTCTTGAAGGCGAGCAGCATAGCAGGATGCTGTGGAAAAGCTGACCTTCCTGTCTTGAGAAATAAGGATGCCATAAGTGATAAAAGAAAACCTCCTCTGTGTTCCCTCTCCCTCTCTAGTAATGTAGTAATACTGCAAGAAACAGCCTAGCCTTCAATGTAATTTCAGTCACTCATGCATTTTTTACCCATGACATCACCCTGAAGTGATTAGGAAATTATATCCAGGATGTGAACTCAAGCAGAAGCTTATGGACTTTTCACTGTGTCACAAGGATCAAGAAATGAGGTGACTCCTGCCGTTTTTCAGCAGGTCTCCCAGTGGGTATTTGTGTCCCATGCTGCACTCGGGCTAATCATCTTTCAAGTCGCTCCGTGTCAGATCAAGTGGAAAGGAGACCCCAGCCAGTATGTGAGGGTCAGTCTGGCTGGGGAAGCAAGCAAAGGGATAACATGTTTGAGTGACAAGATCAGTGAGGTGCCATAGCAACCCAGGTGAGCAAAGATCAGTGATGAATAGACCTGCAATAAAATCAGCTTTGGTATAACTCCGTCGTGACCTCTCCCTTCAAAAATATGCCCATTAGCTTTGTCCCAAAGTAAAAGAAAATCAAAAGCCATTTTAATTTCTCCAGAGGAAAAAGATTAGGAAAAAAAATCCGAATTCTCACACTTTTCTGCTGTGATAACATCTGTACCTCCCACAATGTGTTTGGAGATAGTGTGACTGTCAGCAGAAGATGATGCCAGCCACTTTGAGAAATGCCTGGTCAGGTTTCTATCATAACTCACTGTCTTGTAAATATGTTTAATTTCTGTTTTAGCAGAGACTGTCTTCTAGCAGAAATACTGAGATTTGTGCATTTATCCTTCATAGAAATCATAATGCTTCTGGAGCTTACAGACAGGCATTACAAATACCTCCCTCCAAGCCTCACTCTCGGCGAAGTTCATTGTCATCTGGCAACAGAAGACATCAATCACTACTCAGAAGCGTAGGCTAATGTTTCTAAGCCAGGCAGGGCTTGTATCTGCTTCCCAAATAGCTTACCCTATCAGTTCTTTTTATTGAGATTGATTCCCCATATTTTGCCAGTTTGAGGATATAGTCCATTTATATTTATCTTGTACTGTAAAGCTAATAATCGACATTGTTACTGTAGTTATTTTATGAGCCAATTTCTTTGTACCCAAGGGTGTTTTTATTACTCCCCTTTTGGCCTTTCCTTCAGAGTACTGAAAGTATACAGTGAAGGGGGAAGAAGTGCTGTACAGACTTTGTAACAAAATTCATTGGTTGATTATTATTATTTCTTTGTTTCTATCACACTCCTGCTTTCTTTTTCTCCAGTTCTGCCTAGAAAACTAACCATCCATGCAAGTCAGAGGCAGCTCTAGTTTAATTTTACATTCTTCATATCACCTATGTGAACTAGACAATAGCCAAGATGCTGTGTCCCACTGATACTTGGTGACAGGGACACTGCACACAGCATTATGAGGCAGCAAGGTCGGCCACTGCAGCCACTCTCATCCTGCTAAGGAAATTTCCTATGCTACAAATATTTCCCTGAGAAAAGTTACTGCTGGTGGAGTTGAGCAAATATGGCAATGGAGAACTGGATGGGGATGGACTAGAAGATACTCTATTTCTTACTCTCTGCGTTCAATTTAGCATCACTTTATGCCCGCAAAACATTCTATCTGAAATTCTGAGTTAATAATAAGCTATCAGAGAACTTAATGACTTTTCTGTCAGGCTGCATCTTGCATAGATACATACAAGCATTTGTACCTTCAACTTGTTATGGAAGATGACATATTTACAGAAGGAAATTTTCATCCAGAAAATTAGGAACCGAACATGAGGCAAAATGGCATAAAGTAGGTGTCTCGTTTCATTTTTGACAGTGAGTCTGTAGGCTGATGACATCCATACTGCTAGGATTACTCTGAAGTTTTCTTAAAACACATGATCCAGTGGAGACTGACAAATACCTTCATTATTGCCAATTAGTGCAGAATAGTATGAAAGATGAGCCAATTGCCTGGGCCTGGAGGCTCCTCCAGCAAGTGAATTGATGGTGTCAGTCAGAAGAAACTCCAGATTTCAGAGCCAGGAGGGGCCACTAGATCACTGAGTCTGACTTCTTGAATAACACAGCCATTACTTTTACTCTGTTACTCGTATGTTCATAATATCTCCTTTCTCACAGATGGATGCTTAGGCAAGATAATGGGAAAACAAAGGGAAACAGATCTGTCTTCAAAGATATGAAACAGCTACAGCCTTGGTACCCTGACACAGGAGCACACTGACACTTGCTGATGCCCTTCTGTCAGCCTCAAAGCCTGGTGGAGCAGCCCAGCGGGTAAGTCTGTCTAGGCTTCTTTAATTCTCAAACAGACACTGTCAGTCTGGGGTGAAAATACCCCGTCTGAAGAGTATTGAAACCCTGTCAGTGCTGAAGTGTCGATACGTCTGTCAGGGTTGGCATTTTGGAAGCAGCATCCCCTGAGGATAAAATTGGTCCTAGCCTGGGAATAAGACCTCGGAGAAGGTTCCTTCTGTAGCCTGTGATAACTTAGTGGATCTGTATACGTACTGTGAACAGATTCTTACTGCTATTTATCTAAGAAAAAAATCATTTCTCGAGAATAATATTTTTATAGTTTCTTGTATTCTGTAGCATTTAAGACAATCAGTAATTGTCACAGATGTCTTTCACAGAACATGTCTCAGTCTCTTGAACCACTGTGGGTATCTGAGGGGTGTAAAGCAGTGTCCCAAGAGTGGAGCTGGGAAACCAACCTACAGCTACATGTTGGGTTGTTAGTGGCTAATCCAAAGTCTTCCATCATTCAGCCAAAAGATTAGACAGACAAGGAGGGAGCCTCTTAGCTTTCTAGGGACACTTTGAGTCTACACAGATCAAAGAAGAACTGCAGGACTTTTGGATCCAACCTCATGTCAGCTAGATGAGCTTGATCAGATCAGACATTTTCTTTTTCATCTCATGATGATCTATTCTGGGAAATTTTGACTCTCTTTCTCTTTCCAGTAAATGATTGTCTTTGATGAGATTTCATCTGGAGTCACTCACCCCTTAGATAAAGCCACAAAATCCAACTAAATTAAATTTTAAACATGACCATTTCTTTCCTTAACACATTTGTATTTATCAGTTTAAACATTTTTTCAACTAATATTTCTTAGACAAAAACCTAAAACTAGCTTTAATGAGAGCTACAGGGCGCTTCCTAAAGTGCCAGAAATAAGTATTTTCTTTCCTTCTGGGAAAAGATTTTTTTCCTAATGTGATTTTAAATTACTGAATTTCTTTAGTGGCTTTAAATTACTCTGCAATAAAGCGTACATAATCTATATTCTCACCTAAAAGGAGGCTTTCTATTCTAATTCTTATAATCTGAATTATCTTCCCCCCCCCCGCCAAAGATATCAGTAAGAAGAAAGAAATGTCTTAGAGTATCTGAGTCAGACTATCCTGATGGGAGATGCCCATCTTTCAGTGGCTTTATAAAAGACAACTTTTCTCACCTGTAGTTCAGGCACAGGCTATAAATCCAATGTGGTGGAATTACATACTTTCCAGGGGAATCATACTCTTTCCATTAGCATCCTGCTATAAAATCAGTAAGTTTTTCCCCGTGAGTTTTGTTGTGCCTAGGCGACCACACAACCAGCGTGTGATACAACCAGCTGACAAGAGGACATTTCGAGCTCAGCTAATTTGATGAAGCACAGATACCCAGGGCCATTTGAAATGCCCTGGGCAAAGTGGGATGTCTCCACAGAGCTGGCAGAGACAGCACAGGACCTGAGGGAGAACTGTGATCTTCTTGAGGATAGGTTGGATACCCCAGGGTGTCTTAAATGAAAGAAGCTGCCCACATTGATGCAACATACTGAAGTTTGCATAAAACCTAAAGCCATCTATGTCCCCTCTCTAAACACTTGGCCACAGTCCCATGAGGCTACAGAACGCTTTGAAAATGAAGACCATAACAGCAGAGTTCATCAGCTCCAGCTCATGATGGCATTTCTAACATCTGGACCTATAACTGCAAGTGACTAGTGACAAGGAGACAACGGCTAAGCATAATATCAACATTTTGTTAACCGTGTTTGCAAAAGCAACCAGCCCCCTTCACCCCTTGCCCTCACTGCTGGAGCAGGAACTCTCCAGTGGAGGCAGCAGCCTGCGTGGAGTGGGGAAATGGCCTCACCATGGGGGGATCACGGCATCAGACTCCACCTCCCCGAGCTCCCCGAGGGCAAGCCTGGGTCAGGCATGGCCCCCCGGGCTCCCACTGCTTGTGTGGTTGCTGCTGCTGCTCTCCGCCAGCCGCTCGCTGAGGCAGCGGGTGCAGACGTGGCTTGGGAAGTGCCGAGGTCTGCAAATTCCGCCTTCCTGCCCTGACATTCCCTGCTCGTGTTTTCACTGACCAGCGTTGACGGTCACGAAGTATCCGTGCTATTTCTGCGCAGGGGATTTTCTGTTGGCGTAGCTGCGCGCAGGAAATGTGATGCTTGGATGGAGCTATCCATGCTATGCTCTCCCGAAGCCACCGAGCCATTATGATTAGGGATTGCCCCAGTATAATGTTGTTCTAGCAGGATCTATTTTTTTTTTTTTAATGTCTTCCTGGGAGAAACTTAGTGTCCTCACACTTGTCCTGTGCAGGGGAATTTCACAAACTTTCATTCTAGCCCATCCTTGGCCATGGCAAATACAGCCATCTCAAAAGATGGTGATGCAGGGTAGAGTTGATTTCTCAGTCTGCTAGAGGTCGAACATGCAAAATCCAGTGTCAGAAGAGATAGCCTTGCCTTGGCATCAACTGATCAGGCAAGAGAGGATGCAGCCACTACAGGGAGGATGCTGTGCAGCTATTTAATTGCTGCATGTGATGGTGGAGCACGCTGGTCGTGCTCTTTATCCTGCCTTTCTCTTGGATAGACCACATTTATGTGCGTGTGTACAGGTGCACATTTGCTGGGTACATTAGGGGACGTGAAGAGAAGATGAACTAGCATATAATAGGAATAACAGGAAAGTATTAATACTTGCTAATATTGTCCTTAACTTTCTTCAGTTACAGTTTACCCTTTCACTTCTTCTAGTCAGCCAAATTTCTGTGGTAATTAATGTACTGAAAAAACATTTCTGTTTGATGTAGTGCTGTGATTTTAGCCTTAATGCGTAGTCTTGGCTTATCTAACTACTTGTCTGGGGTCTTGTGAATCTCTGTAGCAGATTGATGCCTCTTCAAAGCCATCTGGAAGAAGATCTACCCACTCTTTTTATCCCCTGCTCTTTTAATTGGGACTGCTGGCTGGCCCTGTGTATCAGAGCAGTACAAAGGCTGAGAAAACAGAGAGGTCTTACACTCAGCCATTCGAAAGGGCAGCAGGAGACGTCATCCATTTTGTGTATAGATATGTTTAGATAGATGTGGTAAGCCATGAGAAGTGGATGCCTTGACAGGTTACTTTTCAAAGACTGCTGATTTGCAGTGACCTCTGACTGCTCTGAAAACAGCTGAATTCTGCAGACTCTGGTAATCTGAGATAGAAACTGTTTTGAAGTCGGCTGGGTGTAAAGAGTCTATTGCTGCCCTGGGTCTCTCAATACCACAAGGAAAAGTAGAGCAGGGGAAAAAAAGGATGCTGTAGCTGGAAACTCCCTTGTCTGATTTTGTATGGGACAACTTGCTCTGTTTGCAGGAAAACACCTGGATGAAAATCATGCGCTTTTATGCTCTGAAGTTGTCTGTCCCCCCAAACCGGCCATTGCCTCTGGAATGTGTGTAAAACTACCTTGTACCTCGCTACATGATGCTTCCCCGTTCTGTGGGAGCCTCATATAAATGCATTTCAGATGCACAGCATGTTATATACCATGTTGTAGTCTCAGTTATATAAAAATACAGACTGTGTAGGGAAAGGTAGGAACACCTCTATTTTCTCTCACACTATGTTATGGATTAAAATTATCAACTTAGCATAACTCTTCCCAACCTGTACTGGAGGTGTGTTATGTGTTACCTTTCTATCAGACACGTAGAAGTTCAAAGTTCCATGTTTTAGGAAGTTAAAGTAGCCAAGTAGCTATGCTAATTTTCTTATGGTATGTCTAACTCATCTGCTTTAATAAAAGCCTCACATGCATTTTAAAGCTTGAAGCATGTTATTCCTAGAGCTGCTAAAGTAATTTTTGATGCTGGATAATTAACAGCAGGAGACATTAGTGTGGTTCTAAATAAGTGAGCTTTACTTAGCACTTACAATGCCTTTTGTGAGGGTGGCTGATTTCCTTCTTCATTTCTAAACCCTACTTTTAAAAAAAACAAAACAAAACAACAAACCAGAAAAGTCAAATTTCCTTTTAAGCTCCAGAAATCAGAAGGCAAATGAAAGAAATGGATAATTATCTATGGGGAAGTTTTATGATTTTTAAAGCCATCTCATAAGTCTGATTGTCATAATACCGTGTTTCTGCTTGATTTGGATTGGCACTCCCTCTGTATATTAATTTCATAAGTTAATAGATTTACAGAGATGTGCTAAGTGCCTAAAAGCACCAGAGAAGATTAACAGTTGCTAACAAAACACCATAAATGGGTCTGAGATGATTAAAGCTTCCCTTTGCAAGCAGGAAAGTGTCATCTCTGCAATTGTCTCTGGTGCAAACGATC
Source organism: Cnemophilus loriae (assembly GCA_013397755.1). NCBI lineage: Eukaryota > Metazoa > Chordata > Aves > Passeriformes > Corvidae > Cnemophilus > Cnemophilus loriae. The sequence continues at coordinate 791,467 of VZTF01005662.1, forward strand.
TCCCTCCGGCCCCAGCACTTTCTGTTCAGATGCAGATCCCAAACTGGAGTAAGTCAATACAATCCCATTCACTTTTTCAGATATTCTGAGCTTTGATTCTGGCATATATAATTCACAATTTAAAATACAGATATGTATTTTCTTCTGCCATAAGAGTAATTCTTAGCCATGTTTCCACAATACTTTGATCTTGACTTAAGACAACTGAATTGAATGTAAAATCCTGGTTAAGTATATTGTTACTATTTTTCTCTCATGTTAGGATAGAAATTATATCAGTATTAGATTTTAAACTTAAACTATTTTTAGGAAAAAAATAGCTATATGGGAAATTTTGTTTGGTTTATATATGTTCACAGTTACTAATTTAGGATGAAATACTTTTTGTCAATACTGTTTTTTTACACCTTAAATACAGATCCAATTTTAGCATTCTGTACATTTATTGAGAATTTAGTTCAAAGATTTGAGTGGATTTACAGTTGAATTGCCAAAATCCTTTACAGAAATATGTACATAAATACACAGGCTATATCCCGGGGAAAAAAAAAAGCTTTATTCAGAATAAAGACCACTTTCATCCTGTTTTTTACACTAAAATTTAATTTTATAATTGTTAAAAACCAAAATAAATTCATTACTGACCTTTTAAGGGTGATTTCTAAGCATATGGGGATCATCTACATTTTGAAAGCAGTTGTTTTTATGACCTGAAGAGTATATATGAAACACTGGGATTTGAGCTGCTTTCTGTAGGAAAGAAAAAGAAAAAAGAAAAAAAAAAAAGACCTGCTCCTTCTGGCTTATAAAATATTTCTTTTTTTCTTGCAGTGATTTATCATATTATAAAAGTATCATCAACATATAATGGTCACAGTCTCCAAGTGCATAATAAACATACGTGCTTGTTACTGCCGACTGAACGAATGTGTGCCTCCAGAACCATGATGTTGCACAGAAAGAAACATATGGAGATAGGCAGGACTTGTTAATTTGTTCTCAAAAGGATACAGATAAAAGCAGATGCTAAGGGGCAATAAATTACACTTTTTTTGTACATTTTCTTCTGTCTTTTTTTTTTTTTTTTTTTTTTTTTTTTTTTTTGACCCTCCTAGTTGACACAGAATTTCCTTTGCAGCATTATTTATTGCCAGCCATGTTGCTAGGCTGCCTGGGAGGGCAAAATGGAAAACTTTGTGAAGTGTACTTGGAGAGTGCTCTTTTAGAGCAGATGATTTGTGAGTAAGTCTTGGGGAGTTGGGAGTGTATTTTAGATATGTTAGCTGTCTTGTAGTGGGCTTTTACACAGTGAATGAAAGACTCTGGAAAATGTTGCTTATATAGGGAGTGTTTACCAAGATGTGTTTGAGTTTCTTACAAGTATGTGGGCTATACTCTTCTCAGCATAAAGTTAGACCTTCCATTTCTCCACTTGAAGGCTATTTAAAAGTTGGAGAGTTGTATTTGGAAAATGACTGTTAATTTTGGGTTTCTCTCTTCTAGGATTTTAATTATTAGAGAGCAACAACACCACTCTTCAGAAAACTAGATTTTTATGAAATGTCTCAAACCACACACCAAAATGTTAGAGGCATCAGAAACCATTAGTCACTTCTGAAAATTTTAGGGCTTGAATGACTGGCCTGGCATGTCCTTTGCCTTTTTAGAAAGGTTTTAATAGAAAATTTGCTTAATCTGGGTCTCGTATAAAACAACAGCTGCCAAAGATGCTAAGAATTCTTAAAATATGTTCAGAACTCCTAAAAGCAAATAGTCAGGTCATGAGCACACCTATATGTCGAGTGTATACATGTATTAAATATATTTCTGTATGGATTTGTTTGCATATAGGGACACATGGAGGAAGAGCAGCTTCCAGATCTGTGATATCCCATGGATGAGTGCAAGGAGACAGCTGGGAAGGGCTGGGGGAGGGATACCTGTGAGAATGGGGCATCACACTGCTGCCCAAACCATGCACTACTCCTCCTCCTCCTTCTCCTCCTACCACCCAGGTGGCAGCTACAGAGAGGAGCTATAAGGGAGGTGACATGGGAAGCCTGGGACGGGGGACAGCGGGAAGACTGGAGGCAGGGACTGTGCTCAGAAGCTCTCTCTCCAGCAGTGAGCGTGTAACCTGTGCAGAAATGCCACTGGGAGACTGAGCTGCCAGGTGGGCTGTGGCATGTGGGAAATGGCTCCCGTTGGTTCAGCAACTGTGCTTTACACCTTATGCCCAGAGATTTGTCTACAACACTGGAGAGACTGTTTCAGAATCAGACCTGTTTAGAAGACTTCCAAAGCAGCTCTACCACCCAATGAAGATCTGCTGCAGAACCCACTGTGTCCTTCATATTCTCCCACACATTCCCATGAGGTGCTCCCTGCTGCCACCCACTCGGTCAGATCACAGTGGGATCTGTCACAACAGGCTTGTGGCACCATCAGCCACGGTGTGCACAGGGAGTGTTTATGGTTCCCACTTGCCTAACTAGTTCAACACTCTGGATATTTTGGGGTTGAATTTTTATTGCATTTTCCTTTTGTCTTGAAGAGGTGTAATAACTTCTGCTTTAACTCAGTGGTAGTGAGTCGGTGGGTTTTAGTCCTAGGGTTTTTTAGCTTCACAATCATTATTCTTTCCTAAAAAAATTGTCACTTCTAAATACATGATCAGGCATCCTTCCACATATGTGCCCACATGTGTTCGGGCACATGCTATAATTTTAATGCAAATTGGTCGATTGCATTCAAGTGCCTGCAGCCAGCAAGTATCTAATGGAAACTGGCAAACATTTTTTTTTAATGCACCAGTGGCCACAGTAGTGAAATAAATACACCCCAGAAAATCTGAATGAAAGTGCTATACGTATCTGTTTGAATATAAAGGACAGGTAAAAGTGAGGAAATGGGAAATGCATCTGTGGGTCTGAGAGCAAAACCCAGACCTGGTCTGCCCTGAGAGGAGAAGGTCCTGACTTTGTCACAGATACATGTCTTATAAATCAATCCATTTAAAGTAGTGTTGGTTTTAAAACAGAGCAATTTGCTAGATTTAACTAAAGCTTAAAATATTATGTTGTGGTGGGATCACCTTTTGTTGCTCTGAAATCTGTGCATTTCTTGTGGGTACATCTGCTTTTAAGTGCTAGGAACTGACAAGTGGTGTGCAGCTATTTCTGACAGACACTGACAGATACCTCAGCTGATATAACAGCAAAAAGGTGGGTAGTTTTATGGTATGTGGGTACAAATAATGCCCCAGAGGGTAGCCCAAACCAGGTCAGTAGTAGTTTTGCTACTGTCCTCAGTATCAGATGTTTTAGCTATCAGGGCAGTGCCCTGGTTTTGTCAGCAGCCAGGACACAGACTGAACATGTCCTCAAAATACAGTCAGTGCAGTCCAACACAACATGTCCATGTTATTTGGACAGGTGAGAAAGCAGTGGGGAGGCTTTACACATGACTAGGGAGGGAGAACATTTTTATCTATTTGAGCTCTACTTTCAAAGTTGTACATGAAAAAAGCACATGCAATTAAATACAGAAAATCCAACAGAACATCCAGCTTAGGCATTCAGATGAATTTTATTGAATGGCTGATGGGTACATAATATGTTACAATGTCATTTGATTATCTGAAAATCTTATGGACCTCTAGAGGTAATCTAGTCCAAGCTACTGCTCAAAGCATCCAAATTAAATGAATATCAATAGTAACCTGAAATGTCAACCAGACATACCAATGTTACGAAAAGTTTGTGGATCTATACTTACTGCAGACTTGTATATTTGGCCCAAGAATAGTCTTGACTAGCATTCAGAAATTACTCTTTGAAGGAAATATTTCTAACTTTTTTACTTTATTAACTAAGTGCAGATTACATGAGTAAGCACTGGAGCCGGCTGGTCCCGTGGTAGATGGTGACACCAGAGGATGTCCTACTGACATGATTTGCCAGAGAACAAACCAGAACAGGACAGGGACAGCTCAGTCTCAGTTGCTTTGACCGGCTTTATTTTCAGTGGGGAAAGAGAGCCACTTCCAAAGGGCAAATATGTTATGTCAAAAATGGGCACCTATGAGAGATGAGTTGTTTCTCTGCCCCTCTGGTGGCTGTGGAAGCCATTTAAATAACGAGTTCAGAGGTGACACTATCCTTCACATGGCTAAAGTTCAGGCAATGAATTGTGCCCTACTGTGTTCAAACAAATGTTGAAGAAATGTGTGCCTTTCTCAGTGCTGCTGGATAGGGAATGAGATAGTGGACTTTTGAGCAGTTCTCCCAGAAATGTGCAAAGCTGCAAAAATTCAGAACCTATTTGGGAATCCTCAGCCATCAATAACACAGGCAATAGTGAAATAACAGCAGGACGTTTTACTTTTAAATGCTTCTCATAAAAATGAGGGGAGCAGATTGTTTATATTAACCTTTCTGGGAAATGCAATCAAATTGTCCTTGAAAAATGTTAAAGAAGAAAAACATAAGCGTGACTTTCAATAGCCCTTAACAATCTGTGAACCGGCCCATTGCTAACTGTCACACACAATGTACATTTTGTTTAGTGATTTCTGTTACACTGCCGCTCTCTATGAAAATGTTTAAAAGAATAATTCAAGCTGCATGATCCCAGGTGCATAAACATGTGCTCCTCAAGCCAGCAGAGAAACTGCCGAGCCTAGCAGGATCGTCAGACCCATGGGTCAATTCAGGGACTAAGAAAATCATTTCCTATTTTCCTTTATGGATTTGGAGCATGCTGGGATCAGCCAGTCTTGAAAAATAGAAAGAAGCTGTGTCTTCTACAGCAAAAACAGAACAGGGAAATGAAAGATGCCTCCAACCCTGGCCAATTCTGTCAAAGCAGGATGGGGAAAATGTGTGGTTCCTGCTGTCTGAGGCTCCCAGTGGCTGCTCCTACTGCACTGCCAGCTCTGCAGAGCCGTGCCCTGCCTTGCTGAGAGTGGCCAGAGGGGAAGCCTGGCCCTGCTCCAGCTGAGGTGGTTAATACCTCACACCAAGCTTGCTCAGCTCAGGTCCCCGTGCCCTTGGCTCCCTGCTCAGCATATTTTTCAGGCACTTGAATTGCTCTTCAGAGGCCTTCAAAGGTGCCTACCTTTCCACTGACTAAGCAAATAGGCTTAAGTGGGATTTCAAGCCTTAGAGCATGGCTCTGTGCCTCCATGGGAACATGTGGCTTTCCACAGACTGAAGCCCTTTGCTGTGTGCTCTCTTCTCTGGTGGAACAAGTTAGTGACTACACAGGTCCCATTTCACCATTCATGTGAAGTCACAGACCAGTTTGTGGCACCTAAAATAGCTCTAAATGCAACTGTTAGTATTTGCCATGGTGTGTGATGTATGATCCCTAAAATTTCTGATAATTTTCTCTGTTTTCCTCTTTTGTACATGGCTAAACTTCTTGCTCCCAGTCTACCTGGCTGAAGCATGGCAGGCACTTGGAGTGGTCCCGTGGTGTGGGGTGGAAGTGAATCAGTTGTAGTGCTATGACTTCAATGAGCTTGGGCAGTCTTCAGGTTGTGGCAACCCCTTGGCCATCCTGTGAGGGAGGTGGGATCATTCCAAGTAACCTTTTTCTCGAATGAAGAAGCTCAAGCAACCCTATGGGAGGTTGCTTGGGTTACCTACCTTTTTACTCAAATAGAAGCACGAGGGTCCCAGTTTGTCTCCTCCTGTTGTCCCCTGGTGAAAGCTAAGTAGAGACCACGATGAATGAAACATGGTGTCACTGGTCTGCTGTATTGTAAGGAAATGGAACAACTCTAAGTGCATGTGGTTTTAAATATGTTTATACCACTCAACTGCTTCTTTGACTTGCCCAACAATGGGTAATCTCCAAGTGTTCAGGATGTATAATCCATCAGATGAGGTTCAGCTTGTTAAAACGCTCTCTGCACAAGATTGCTGGGAAGTGGGAAGACTTCGGAAGAGGCCTTTGGTAGTTACTCTCTGTTACTCAGAAGCTATGATCATCACCGAGGAGACAAATGGATGGCATGGATGTCCTGCAGAAATGCTGCCTCAGCATCAAGGACCTCAGCAAATCCTAGTGTTTCTCCTCTGAATCCCTTCGTCTTCTGTTCTATTTCCAGCTAGTTCCCTGTTGCACTTTCTTTCCTGATATCAACCCCTCTTTTTTGTTTGTCTGTTTGTTTGTTTGTTTGTTTTGGTGCCAGTTGTTTACTCCCTATTGGAGATAATGAAATCCCTTCTCAATCTTGTTTTGGAGAGATACCACCAGCTGAGCTACACAAGCCTTTCACTGAAGTATTGGTCTTCATAATTTGCGTTAGGTCTTTTAGGCTATTGCTCATTAATGTATGGCAACATCCTTTCCCGAAATCCAGTTCTCAAGCAATATTGCACTAACAGCAAGTTAAGCTAAAGACGAGCACTTTTTATCTTGTTTAAGGACTGAACACTTAAGTTCAGTACCTACCTCTTTTTCCTGGCTTAAGTCTTGCTCCTGTCTGCTACAGCATCACAGGAGCAAACACTGCTTTGTGAATGACAATCCTCTTTTCTTTTTCTGCTTGTCCCTCTTTCTTCCCTGTCAATCTCTAGCATTTCCCCTTCTGTTCTTTGTGGAAAAGTAGTTACACTGGAGGTGCTGGTAGGCTTGTCCAAGGATTCTTAATTCAGTGTTTTGCAGAGGCATTAGCTAATTTTTTATGGTGTTAGGCATTTTCAAAAGTTAAGAGTATATAAAGAGCCTTCTCTGTACCAATGGCAGATGACAATGTTATTTTTCCCTTTAATACTCTGTAAAAGGTGTTTTAAAAGGTAGGGAAAAAAAGGAAAAATCAGCAAAATACCATATGTTAATTATTACATTGAATACAATAGCAAAGATGGTGTAGAGAGGAGAAAATAAATAGAAAAAAGAACACCTTATGAAATGTTTTAATTTCAAAAATTGCACAATGGAAGAGTCTTTAGTTTTCCTTTGATCCTAAGAGTTGTTATTTTATCTCCTTGCAGTTCAGCACCTAACTCTGATTCAAACAGCACGTAATCTCTTTGGAAGCCAGACACCCTCTCAGGAGAAGGAAAGAAATGGTGTGGTCTTTTATGAAAGCTTGCAATACCGAGAAGGTCATGGTACCAAAGGATTTCCTGTGTGTCGTACATGATCTATTCCAAGTCAGACAAAATAGTTGCTTGTATGAATTAACAGGATATTTTTGGTTTCCATAGTATCCATGCTTTTATGCTCTTGGTAGAATCAAACCCTTCTTTAGCAGACTTATGCGCTGAGGCATACTAGCAGGGGTGAAATGAAACACGTTTGAAAAGCTTGACCTAATAGAAAGCAGAGAAAGGAAGGTTTATCTGTTGTTTCTTTTGTCCTCATCTGCTTTACACTGGCAAAGCATTAACATTGAAAACGCTGCTTGGAAAACATTAAACATCTCCCCATGGAAATATCTGACTGTTAAGGGAAAAATCCAAACCTGGAAATTTATGGCTCGAATCCTCCTATCTGGAAACACTCAGGGCTGTGATAGGTGAAGTGCAGGATGGGTACTGCTGTACTATTCTTAAAGAATATGGTTCTCTGCTAGGCTGCATCTTTCATGGTGCAATGGGGAGGTTGAGGCAGATAATGGGATAGAAGATAGATAGATAGACAGACAGACAGACAGACAGACGGAGACACACACAGCCCACGCACAATGAACTCACTAAAGTACAAATGTTATGACACTCAGAGAGGCACTTTGTGGCAGAAACACTTCTTTGTTTGCCTGTTGACCAACATCTGATTTTTTTTTTCACTTTTAGTTAATTAACTGGCAAACTCCAAAGAGAGTAAATCACTTCTGCAAAATACTTTTTTTTACTTGTACATCACATTTTCCTTTGCAAAGCTTCCAAAAATGTCATTTTTCAAGCATTTCTTTTCTTCATGCATTTTTCTCCCTTCAGTAAAACAATACTGCTGGTGATCTGAGTGGTTCGTGTTGTGACAAAAACTGATAGGACCCATAAATGTGAACCTCTTTCATTGTTTTGTTTGGTTGTTTGTGGTTTTTTCCCCCAAAACCTGGTTTGTTCAGAGTTTCCGAAGAACAGGGACAATTTGGATCTGGGTTCCATTTGCTTCAACCGAGAAGCTTTGGATTTTGATCCCCATCTTCAATAAGAAAATAAATGAAAGAAAGAGAAGCCTTTTTTGCAAATTAGTACCTCCCTGACTGACATGGATTCAGTTCAGCATTCACAGTCTCCTTTCAGCTCTGGGGTGGACCACAAATGCCCAAATAGCCCAAGAATCAGCAAAATGTTTTCTTAAAAGCAAAGAAAACACAGATGCTTGAGCATGAAGAAAACCATTCAATTTATCTTAGAAATAAAGAACTTTGTGACCCTGAAGGATATTTGAGGATTTGTTTTAAATCCTTAACAACTTGTTCTGCATGATTTAACAGCAATGGAAGCTCTATTTTGTGCACACCCTATTACAGCTATGCAAAGTGACCCTAACACTGTTAATATACTTCAGCAATCGTATTTTTCACAGAGTTTTACCACTGTTGACTACCTGTGAATTGAAGACTGTTGCCCTGACCCCCGGCAGCCCTCATACAGCTGTCACACATAACAGTCACCTGCCCTGAGATGCTTTTTGTGTGTGTGTGATTGAAACAAATGAGTGACGGGAGGTGCATTAGAGTAATATGAACACCAACTCCAAAGGATTAGCAATAATTTTCTTGACTTCCACGGTTAGTCCTTTACTATTTACAGTGATTTGGATTTATCTCCTACTGGTATGCTCACGTTGGGGTTTCTGGCTGTGTTTTCAGGGGAAAAAAATCAGCAGAAAGGAAGCATTAAGTTTTTCTCTCACTCATTTAGGTCACAAAATGAAGCTTAGAGAGAAAAATCAGTAGCTTTCAAATGCTATTACCTTGCTAATGATAGCTCTCATCGCATGACAGTTCTCAAACTGATAAGACATTCCAAACATCCACAGAAAAGTCAAAGAGGTTTTTTAGTGCCCTAGCTCTGTTTCTGCAGCTTGCACATGTTTTCAAACATAATTTCATGCCTGCTTTCTGACAGCTCATTAAACAAAGGCCTCTTGGTACATATAGTGCCCATCTTCCTGCTGAGATTGTAACATATTTATGGTGTTTGCAGGTTGCTGGCTGTTTGCTCTTCTACTTCACAGTGTCCTGCCTGCCAAACGCTTATCAGTCCAGCGAAGGTGACAGTTTTCCCCATTTGTGTAGGTAGCAATGGTCTCGTGTTTGACCCTCAGAGGCAAGAAGCAATATGATTAGAAGAAGCTCCTGCAAGCAATAGATAAAAGCAATCACACAGAGAGAGAGACAGTGAGGAAGAGCTCAGGGGAGGAGGCTGATGTTGTGGAAGCTGATAGCTTGTATTCAGGGAAAGTGCTGGCAGTTAGTTAGCTAGACAGCTGGTAACATCCAGACCTTGTGGGATTTCAGCTTCAGACAAAGCAAACAAGGATTCAGGAGTGTTGAGAAGCTATCTGGAGCGGTGTACAAGGGCAATCAGAGCTACTCACTTCTAATTATCTGCCTCTTTCCTGCCATTAAACTATCATTATTATACATTCGAACCAATAAAGTTTAGTGAATTTTGCATCTTCTATTTTCTTTAAAAGCTGGTGCCAAATCCCTGCTTTCCTTCTGAACACAACAGATGAAGACATCTTTAAGCCAGCCGTTACCACTCATCCATCTGTCCTTGGAGCGTGGCAGGGGACCGGGAGCAGGTTTCTGCTTGTACCACCACCGGCAGCTGAAGTCTCTGTTCCACTTCACCGGAGTAACAAAAGGGCTAATTGGGTTTTCTTTTTAAAATAATTTTATTTTCTTTTTTTTACTTCTTGTCAAGCCTATTGCTTAGTCAGTATTAAAAGAAAATGCAGTAACAGCTCTGTTCAGCTGCCAAAACCTAATCAACACAAAGAAGCTTTCGAGTAGCTGTCAGATAGGATTATGATATTGATCCTAACTATGTACATGTTCCAGGAAAAGGAGCATATCTTTAACTAAAAGTCAGAGGGTGACAGATAATGAAAGACAAATATTTTACAGCTCGAAGGATGGTTCTGTCCTCACATTAGGAGATCTGCCTAATTACAGCTGAGAGAAGAAGCAGCACCTGTGCATGTTTGCTGCTGTCTCACCTTGTACTCTGAGCCCCTCATCTCTTACAAATAAGCAGGTACTGAGAGAGTCCCAGCATGAACATAAGGGTTTGAGAAACATCCATGCCATGAGGGAGTAATATGTGTGATTTAATGGGTAGCTCTCCCTATCTGAGACAGTAGTGAATCAAAAATTTTAGGACTTTGTCAGGGAGAGTGACTTTGGGATCAGAGAGAAACTCGAGGCTCTCTGAATTTCTGGTCATTAGTGATGATATGACATTATTTATGACACCAGTGAAATTGAATTCTGGGTCTTACCCCCAAGTGGTGAGACAGGTAACAGTCTGGGTTTGAGTACAGATAAAATCAGAAGGGCTTGGATTCATCAGGCTAAATGCAACCTACAGCAGGTATTTGAAGTAGGACGGGAGAATCATGGACTACAGGTCTAAATGTTGCCCCAGTTCTCTCCAATTCTAAAGGTGGATAAGATGAATCCCACCTGCAAGGACTCTAAGTTCTATATACCAAAAAAGGAAAGAAAGGAAGAGCCCTTACTTCTGAGGTGATATAGGCCAAAGATGAGTCCCCAAATATACTAGGAAACTCCCAGAGACTCAAATACCATGTTTGCTTATTTATCTGTCACCCATCATGGCTGGAAAAGAATAATACCAGTAATCCAACATGAGGTGCGTTTGAGGGATACAACATGGGTTTTGAGGGATAAATCCAAAATGAACTAATATAGATTTAGACTGCTTTCAGCTTTAGTTTTAATTTCTTGGGGCCTTTTTTATGCAATATAATTACCATTTTATGTACAGTGCAAACAGCCCATGAATGGATCTTTGTGCAGTACTGCCATAGGCACTGTGAGTAACTGCAGTCCTCTGAACATCCCCCAGACACCCCACCTGTTTTGCCTCCCTACCCACCTGCATATCCCTGTCTGCTTGGGCTCCAACTCCTGTCACAGAGTGGTAGCCTTTTTTGCCTAGCAATTACCGTGTGAGTGATAAGACATACTAATAACAAATAAATTATGCCCTAAATTACAACCCCCCTCAAGCTAGAGTCAGGTCAGAATCTGCATTCAATCTTTTAGTCCTGGGTTTTCTAGATACTGCTTTTGGTCTCATGGGTCCCCAGGAAAGTCAGTTAGCCTCTCAGTGACTCATGTTCCCCATCTCTGGTGAAGCAATTATGGTTTCCACCTACTGTGCAAGAGATGGGAAGGATTTGTTTCTCAAGTATCACAGACAGCCAGAAAGAATGTCCTGGAGAAGTGCTGTGATAGCGGTACTGCACAATGCTGTGCAAAAATCAGTGAAATGCTTTGGCTTCCAAGGACTGTCAAAATTATATACTTGTTATTTAAGACACACTGTCTTACAGAATTTTCTGCACCTAAAGTCCAGGGCACATCACATCCCCTCCCCCCTTTTTTTGTTTTTTTCAGGAACAAGTGGGGAAGATGTATTTTAAATAACTGTCCCTGGATCCTTCCTAGACACCGTTGGTCGTCACAGAACTGTTGGTACAGAAAATATGTTATTTCAGTGTGTGTTTTTCCCTGTGTAATGAGCTACCACATCGGTCAATTTTGTTCTCTGTAATACATCAAAGCAATGGGAGTGCATTAAGAACCAAATGAGGGTCTTGGCCTCTCATCTTAGTTTTATCTCCCCCAGTAATAATGAAGCTGGGTAACTTCCTAGAAAATAACAAATTGATATAAACAGCACTGGTTTGCCAGCTACTGTCATTGCTGATGGATAATCCTACAGCCTGAATGGGTTGTCCACATAGCTATTTGTCAGCACTGTCTGTGAGGAGCTCTGTGATAACACACTGTGCTAAATTCACTCTCGTGTCTACAAAGGAATAAAAAATGGCTCATTTGAGTCAATAGATGTCACACAGAGTAAACAACAACAAAACCAGAACACAGTTATATTGCAACCTCTCCAAAAAATACCCCCAGTGCTGAATGGGTTGCTACTAATTTAGGCAGCTGAGAATCTCGGTATATGATAGTAAGTTTAGTTCACTGTTGGTTTGTTGTCTTTCTCTCATAAGAGTTAAATATGTTTACTGCTTGATTAAATGCCTACATTTCTCTTATTGCTGGCAAACACCATTGCAAAACTGACAATGAACATTCATGTCCTTGTAATCTTATTTATATTAAAGGGTAAATTTGTCAAGGTGCACACTTCTCTTAAAAAATTAAGAAGTGTGGAATTATGCTTAATGTCCATGCTTCGGAGCTGATAACTGGGGCCTGTCTGTTGCATGACCGATCAAAATGGACCACCTGCAACACTGGAGCTGGGCAAAAAAACCAGACAGCTCTGCTTGCACATAGCTGGGCATTCCTAATGCCACATCTCTTGGTATATGTTGTGCTGCCTTTTAAAAAATCCGTTTGTGCTATAAAATATGTTCATCGAAACACTGAATTGTACAATGTTGGATGAAGGGCAGAAGTGATCATGACACACCATCGGTACTGTGGACAGTCGTAAACATCTTGAAGCACGGTGACATGTTGGTGTTTCTAATGAGAAACAGACAACCCCAGCAGCCACAGGGGAGGACACCCGTTCCCTCTTCACATCACTCTTTCCTCTCAGTCAGCTGGTTAGTCTCTCTTCAGAAAAACAAGGAGTGGTTGTTTCAGCTGACGATGAAACATCTGGAAGGCTCACTTAGGAATATTTGCAGGATAAACCTTCCTCATGTTTTTACCAACACGCTGGCATTGAGGAAACCTCATTGTGGAGAGAAAGGTCAAACGGGATGTTTCGTGCATATCCAGAACGGAAAGTGTGTCCTGCTTGTTTTGCAGGATGGTTCATTACATGAGATTTCCAAGGCAGGATGAAGAACTCTCCTCCACCAGCTTAGTTATGGCATAATGCTGCCAAAGTCTTTCAGGCTGCTGACATTCAGAGCCCAGTTTTTAGTGCTAATATCTTAGTATCTCCTTCTCCTTGAGCATCTAGGATAGGTTGTCTTCCGAGGATGATAAAAGAAAAGAGGTTTTTTAGGAGATCCCCAATGTATGTTTAGTGGCCAAAGACTGATAGTTTTCACCTAGGCTATGGGAGTGAGCACTCTCATACAAAACTCTCTAACTTTCTGAGCCCACTGATTGTCTTGGCTGCTCAGAAAAACCAGTGACCCAGGACCAAGAACAGAGAAGTGAATGATCAGGCCAGGACTGAGAGAGTATCTAAATTTCCCCCCTAACTATTTCTACTTAGAAGTTCAAGTGTCACTGACACTATGTTCTAAAGCAGTTGTCATGTTGATTTTAATGCAGAATAAATGATCCAGACTTTCAGGTGTTTTTTGATGGAGGCTGGAATGACAGTAAATTGCTGCTTTAATAATAAATTCCTCAGCATTGCCTGAATAGTGTATTTGCTCCCAGAATTAGTCTGATTCAATTGTTGAGTATAAGGCACACCACACATGGTTCATAGAGCCCAAAAAGGCTGTCACACTGTGTATCACGCTATCTTAATTGGGGGAGTTGGAGTGAAAGGCTGAAACTTGATCAGTTGTTGGATTAGGAGACTATGTGAGGAGAAACAAAGAAATGACCCAGAGTAAAATGGATACCTCAGTACTAGAAATGTTATAGCTTGACCACACACATTCTTTAATAATGCATTTCCAGCATAAACAGAGCCACAGGCACTTGGCATATAAGACAGCTCCTCTTTTTTGCAGGTCATCAATATACCATGTTTACATTGTCAGGATGGTCTCAACAGTGTTAAATTATAAATTAGACTCAGTGCAAGTAGAGATGTAAACACTGATCTGTATACTATAGCAGCCAGAACATGGGCTAAGCAATTCATCCCTTTCAGGTAAAGATTTTAATAGGAAGCTTGGGAAAACCTAGACTCTGAAAAAGTTTCGAAGCAAGTGTTTAAAGTGTTTTGTTCTAGACGGAGCATCACTTGGGAACAATTTCAGTTAAGCACCATTTCGTAAAGATGTCCTTGGAGCAGCTTGCATCCAGCATAGAGTAAAACTGAAACTGTCTCTTAAGGACAATCATCTGCACCACACAATACTGACACATCAAAATGCCAGTGACAGTGGTGGTGACAGGGGCAGGTTATTCCAGCATTTTAGATTAACATACGATGACAGTCTTCAAAATACCCAGGTGGAAAACAAAGCAATTACTTTGGGAATGCAAAGGTACCAAAAACATCTGGAGAAAAGACAAATATTTTCTATTTGTTTTGTGACCTGTAGATGACAGCAGAAATCCCTTGGTCTTCCTCTCCAGAAAGCTGATTGAAAATTAAGTCTTTCCTGAAAACTTACTATAATGCTGATGTTTTGCTGCTGCTTTAGAAAAAGAAAATAATAAAGATTATGTTTATAGACTTATAATAGTATGATGATATATTACATTATTTTTGTATTATTAAAAATTTCTAGGTGCCCACTCACCACCTGCTGGCCGAACTGGCCTGAAACCGTAGTGTGCAGGTGGCGTGGCAAATGCTGCATCTCTGACCTTCTGCCACCCCTTTGTTTTTTGATGATCTGATCCTATGACACACCAAGAAATCTTCTCATCTCTGCTTCTTCAGTTTCTTGAGAAAAGAATTTTGTTTTACTCATTACATATGAAGGCGAGAGCTGTCTTATACTTGCTGGCACCAAAGCCAAGAACTGTGTAAGCCCCAGGGAAGAGGCAAATAGATGTGAACAATATCTTACATATGCTCCAGGATTCCTTCACAGATCACTTGTTCACTCATACACTTTCTGGATGTTGAACCATCAGTGTTTGAAGAGCAAGATAGGTTTCTTTTCAAGACTGTGACTCTACATACCTATACCTTGCATGTGCCAAGATGGGAAAGCAAATCCTAAATTTACAAGAGTTCTCTCAGGAGAACTTCTCTATGGACGTTTAGAAAACATAGAGCCATAGTGCTTCAAAGTCAGAATAAAGGCTAGAAAAATCTACTCCAAGCCAAGAGAAATGGCTTGAAGATATCTTCTGGGGGCAAAGCTCTCTGGCAGAAGGATGTTGAAATGACCATTGATTATTAATTCTTATTTTCATCCTAATAGGACCGAGGGTCCAGTCCGAACTGGGCTCCATTCTGTTATCTGATAGACACGCACGTGTTAAAGCACACCTCTTGTGCCAAACTGACTACAGATATTTAATGGGACTTTTTAATTCATTTATGCATTTTGTATCAAGGCAGCCCAATCAAAAGAAGCATAGGCTGATACAGGAGAGGAGTAGTGCACATCTGACCAGTACCTTGAATTCCTGGGCTTTTCTTAATCTGTTTCACTTGCTAAATCACAAAATGTGAAGTCCCTGAAAGAACTTTTCTGGAATTCTGGTTTGGGGAATTTGTTGATCTATTTCAGATTTCAGCTTGCTTTATATATTTTCATAAGATTCTCTTTTTTTTTTTTCCAGCAAAACCAGTAATAATGTAATTATAAAGTTTTTGATGATACTTGAGATACAGGCCTTCTTTATCTCTTCCCCCCATCCAAACCAACAAACTAGCCAGTGAAAATCTAAAGAATCTAAAGAAAGAAACCAACCCCCGTATTCTTCCTGTAATCACAGTCATCTGTCTGACAGGGGCTTGGATCAGTTTTGTTTGCTTCTCTTTTATTTTACGTGCAGCTGACACTAAAGCTGATTGGAAGGGTTCCTGGTGTGCACAGGACACCAGGAACATAAAGCTGTTGCTGAGGATAATTTTGGACCCCGAGTTCACATGTACATTTTGGGGGTGGGGAAGTTGTGCTCAAATTTGCAATCGAGGCAATTGTAGTCATTCTGCCTGTAAAGACAGAGCTCAAAGGTGAAACCATTTTCCCCAGTGATGGTCTTTTCCGGCCTGGGAAGCCAATTTATCCACTTGTGGCTAGAGCAAGGGTAAATACCAGCCCACAGGCAGTGTGGATAATCTAGGAGTTGGGTCCCACCTGAATTTGCATGCCAAGCTAATGGCAGATATAGCCTTTATCATAGATCAGCAGAAATTTCACTTTAACTGGCTCAAATGGTTGCAACAGGACTGATTTGCAGTGAACTGTATCTCCTTAGTCCTTATGAAAATCTAGTTTAAATAAGCCAAATAATGTTTTAGAGATTAATTTTCAAACATGCAAATTTACCACCCAAACACAAAAGAAACAGATTTTGGGGCACACAATGCTTAAGAGAAGCTGGACTACAATCCCCATGGAAATTGGGCTCAGAGAAACAAGGTGGGTGAGATCTCCCAGCTTTTAAAATTGCTATTGATCCAGCTGGGAATCTGATCAAATGTGTTTGTCTTTATTACCGACATAGTGAGTGGGTTGGATGGGGAGCTGATTTCATTTGCTGCTAGTCACACTGGGGCAAATCTTAGAGCCACTGAAATGCAAGTGAATTATACTTGTTTAAAACCTGTGGCCTTTCTGGAATTTAGCCTACTGACAATTTCTTGTGATGCTTTGTAAGAGTCTAAATGAGCATCCACTGAATATATGAACATCCACTGAATATATGAACGTCCACTCTTTGCCCCCAGCTCAGTAACATCATGCTACACTGAGCAGCAGCAAAACTTCTTATCCTGCCGTGAGAAGTATTCAACTTCTTCCAAGCAGAATAAAACCAATACAATAACAGATTAATCCTGTGTTGTTATTTTCTAAACATACATTACAGTAAGATCAAAATTAGGAAACAAACTACAGCTGTAAGAGCTTTGGAGAAACCTGATGAAGGAAACACATTCCTACATGCAAAAAAAAAAGAAACTACCAAACTTATGAGCCTGGAAAGAACTTACTAAGAAGCAGTGGGCAGCACTAACTGGGATCTAGAGGTCAGAGGCACTTCCCCTTATTATGATTATTCAGTGATATCCATGAAGGGAGATGGTAGCATGGGGCCAGCATCCCAGAGAGCAACAGCAGTCACAGTGTTGGAGCTCTATTATGGGAGGATGGACCAGTAAAATTTCTTTTCTACTATGCAAAGGGGTCACTGGCGGGATTTACACAAAAACCAGCATAGGACAGGTATTCCTGTCCTATGTATATTCCCATCCTATCCACTTTGGAAGTGGATGTCACAGAATCACAGAGTCAATAAGGTTGGAAAAGACCTCTGTGATCATCTAGTCCAACCTATATAGCTTGAACTCAGGAATTAGTGAACATCGGGCTCAGGGATTGTGTTAGAGCAGTAGACTGATGCACTTTCAAGAAGCTGAGCCCTGGAATCCTATCATCAGCTGGGCTGTCCCATAGTGACCAAGCTTGCTGCTTGTCTCACCTCCAGCTCCTGTAGCCTTTGCAAGTAGGGCCTTGACTTTCAGCCTGGTGCAGTGACTTTCACTTTATTGTACCCCCTGAGCTATCTTTCAGGTAAGTCCATATGGTCCAAGTATTTCTTTACCTTCAGTTTCTTTTTTCAGGTTCCTGCTAATGGCTGTACGATGGAGAGAGAGCCTCGATATTCCTTTGCCTAGATCCACCTAAGTTTCACCCTCCTTGCAGTTCTGACTTCCAGAGGCTTCCCAGAGAGCTCATTAGCCCTGTTCCCCATGTAGAGCTGGGGAGGTCTCTGTGCACTATCCCACCCAGCTGAGTGAGCTGCTCTCCAAATCCCTCCTGCCACCAGCTCAAGGGACCAGAGCGTCTCCAGCTTCTTTAACTACATATTAGTTATAGCCTCCACTGTAGAAATACAATGAGTTTGGCATGAAATGACAAAATAGAGCTGTTTATCACTCTATAAACCCTGGAGGGCCAAATGGTTTTGACACTCAGGCAGCAGAGCGATTACAAATTGAGCCTTTGGGCTGCAGCAATCCCAGGGCTGCTGCTCTCTCTCAACAATACATCCTCTGCTGGCTCCCTGCTTGCCAGCTCATTGCAAGGCTCTTTCTACTGCCCATGTTAGCACAGTGCACGGGCTTCAGCTTTGTGCTTGGCCTCTCCCCTATGTCCCTCCATAAACTCTGGAAACAAGAGAAGAAAACAGCAGCAGGCAGTCGTACATCTGGCTGTCAGAATCCATAGTGGCACGCCATGAGAGAGCTGTTGTGCCATGGAGAGAGATTTGGGCATGCACTTTTTTTAAAATGTGGCTTAGCACTTGAAATCCAAACATTTTTTTCCTTAATATGACTTTTGTTTGTAAATTCAGCACAGAATACTTTGATTCCATCTGTGAAGTGGAGCCATGGCTGTCCTCCAAAAACCTTGGTCACAGGGTAAGTTTTGGTCTTTTGACTATTATGGCCAAAATTAACTAATTCTGCTCTTGAAATACAATATGCACAATAAATAATTTAGCTGCAAATACATTTTTTTTCCTGAGTGCAAAACCAGTGTCTAATTTTCCCCAAATCATGTTTTATATTAAGGCAAGGAAGCCGAATATCTGCTCTTTATCACAAGAAGGGGAAGAAAACCTTTCTCATAAAGTCCTGCATAGTCATTAAAATCAGGAAAGCAGTTCCTCTAGCAAATCTCCTTGTTCCTTCAGTTGTATTTCCTGTCACACTTATGCTATTTGTTTATGCATTAGGGTTTCCTGTTAAGCAAATGGCAAGTGGGTTAATGGAGAATTCTCAAATACTTCTTTTGTGTGGCTGAGGTCCCCCTGGGATCGATTTAATTGTTCCTACAATGAAAGCGGTACCGTCTTAAGGTTCTTTAGCTCAGATAAACATCTTTAATCACTTTCATGTTGAAATAAAAGGAGCTTGGGAATGTGAAACATTAGTACACTTTGGTTCCTGAAAAGAGAACTTGGGGACACATTGCAGATACATATATAAATCATCTTGCTAACATTAGAGGAAGGGTTTGCTATAAGGCTTTCAGGATGCTTTAATGTAAGTAGCTCCTATTATTGCAGCTAAAATATTTTGCACATGTGAGCTGCTCTTTGGATGCTGGGAATGCAGCTGTACAACCTCAGCTTCACTCTGAAGCTGAAACTGGTCATTATCAAACATGTTGTCGCGTATCAGTCTGAAGACAAATTCTGAAGTTTAACTTCACTGGAGGCTTGCCAAGTTGTAGAGTTAAGCCAGAGTCTGTTCTCCTTTCCATGTGCTGATGGGACTCCCACTGACATTAATGTAGAAAGTAATAAATACCATAACAAACTCATAACCACATAGTCTGGTATCAGGCTTAATTATTCATATTTATGCCAAAGAATGCCTATGCCAGCAGGTGCTGCTGGCAATAAGTTACCTGGAATAAACTGTCACAAAAAGCAGCAAGGGTTTTTTTGTTGTTGTTGTTTGTTTGTTTGTTTTTTATTTTTATTTTTTATTATTGATAAGAATTTAATCCACCACTAGAGCTAATTAGTAGGCATGGCAAAAGAGACCTGTACTGCTCCATGCCTCGTTTCTTCTACTTGCACACAAATGATGCTATTAATACTGGAAACCAGCATCCCAGTTTGCCCAGGGGCTCCTCAGCACAGCTGGAAGAGGCTCTGCTGTGTGTACCTGCCTTCCCTGCAGCTGAGCAGCGAACCCTGGAACATGGCAGCTCTTCCCTGCTCAGACATAAAGGGAAGCTTGCCCAAAACACTTCTCACTATGTAACTTTGTGTAAAAGCAGTAAAAAAACACACTTAATTGTGGATCTTTGCAAGGGAAGGAAATATGAGTTCTGCAGGATTGTGCCCAGGACCCCTGATGGCACAGTAGTCCATCTAGTAGTATTTCCAAAGTGTGTTGAAGATGGAGAGTGGGATCCTGCTCCTTTGCTATTCATTACTCCAATGCGAGTTTACCGACTTCAGCAAAGGACAGGGTGAAAATATATTTTCTACCATTCACTGAAACCAAACCCAAGTCTTCAGCACAAGAATAGTGTACATGTGTAGAATCAGATCTTGCCCCCTATTGTTTCAGTACCTTATTGTTTTCTTTAAGCTGAAGAGCAATATTAATCCATTTTAGATGTTATTCTGATTCTGCAATAAAATAGGGCTGGTTAATTTCAACATACTGCAAAAAACTCATGGCCCTTCTCACAACTTCAGAAGGTTTTGTGGTTTTGTCGGATTTGATTACTGCTACACATCCAGCGTTCTCAGGAATTTTACTTCCCCTTTTCATTAAACTTCTTTTTACTACATTCTGTATGTAATGAAAGTGTCTGCAGGCAAATAAACACAAAGACAGGACATAGCAGCAAGTAGGGCTTATGAAGTTCACATTCAAGGAATTTAGTTCCAATGCTTCTACCATATTTTTTTTTAATACTTGCTATATTTTCAAGCCACAAAAGAGAAACGTTATAAGAAACTTATCATGCAGACCATAACCACTTGCTACCTCAAACTCATTTTTAAGGTTTCCCTTTCCTTGGGAATTTCTGTTGAAATCATTTCAGTGATTGAATCCTGCTTGTTTCAGGACACGAGGGAAAGTGTTACCCGGAGGGGAAAAAAACCAACTGTGTGATGTCTACAGCATGACAAAAGAAAATTAGTCACATAGGCATCATTACTTGTTTCTCTTATGGCCTCTAATTCTCTATTTACATGAAGTATATCCATCAAACACC
>VZTF01005662.1:812275-1010162 GCA_013397755.1 Cnemophilus loriae
CCCCCCCCCTATTATCTTCGGCAGGCTTAGACAAACTTGAGGCTTTATAACAGACCCAAATAAATCAGCTCTCTGGTGTGTCCTCTAGGTATTTACAAATTTAATGTTCTTTCAGCTTTGAGTCAAAAAACAGAAACCTGCCCTTCTCACTACTCTAACAATTATAGCTACTTTTCCTATGGCTGCTCCTGCTGATTTACTTAAAATTTTAGGTTAATATATATATATATATATATATATATATATAACTTATTACAGTCAGCTGATAACACTACTGATTTTTTTGTTTTAGCGAGAAATGTTCCGTGTCTCTCATTGAGATAAACTGCCCAGGTTTTGACCTCATAGTTTATCCACTTCAGAACCAGATTATTGTCTCGTAAAGCTGTTGAGATGGTGCAGTTAATACTTGCTATTATTTTAGAGGCCAGAACCATAATCTTTGTCATAAAGATTGAAGTCCTTTGTACATGCTTAAAGTTTTCAAACTATGGGTCATATCCTGCCATTGATTTCTACGCAAAACTTCCAGTGTTTTTTGCAGTAATTGGGTTTTTTCCTCTTGTGATTTCGCACCACAAGATCGGAATGATGCAATCACATTCCTAATACAAATTTATGAACTTTGTAACATCGAATTGGTGCTATAAAACAAAATCATTTTCAGTCTAAAGGGCACGTATGTGTATATTTGACAGACCTGTGCATCATTCTGCAAGCAACCATTTTTCTTAATATCAGCCAGTGAAACAAAGTTATATGTGAGTGATGTTGCTATTATGGAACTGATGGTAAACCCAAGCGCTGTGCTGTTCCCTCCCTGAAATTATTTGATACAACAGTGGCGTTCTTTTTCAAACGCTAAAAATCAACAGACACAGACTCAACTTCAAAGGGAAATTGAAATGTCCAGATGAAAGGCAAGATGAAAGCCCAGATGGAAAGACAAGTGTGCCTTGCTTCGGCTCATCAGATAAGTAGGGAACCAGGTGCATGTTTGAATTTTCCCCCGTCACAAAAATAAATTTTCTTCACTTTTTGGGAGGCAAGTTGAGGGTCTGTGGATGTGCAGATCTGTCGCCCTATCTATAAAAGGTTATTTCAGTGCTTATAACAAACAAAAGTTTACGAGAAATAAATCTTTTTTTTTCCCTTTTATAACAACTGTGTATGCACTTTCATGTTTGTTTTTTGTTTCTCTTAAAGCAAGCAAAAATAAAGCAGATTTGTGGAAAGAGATTTGAGACTTTATAAAAAGTAAGAAAAAACAAAAAAGTCTATATTGATAAGAATATTGACAACATATTTCCAGAGAGCTACAAGAAATCAAAAATAATCTATACTTAGAAAATGAGCTTTGAAAAAAAGTAGTGTGATTCTACACATCTTTTGAGCTGTTGGCAATGCTGTTTACTTTAGCTACTATAACATAATCTGTCACTCTCACTTATGTGAAGAAGGTGACCAAAGTTTCCTGCCAGCCAAAAGAAAGAGACAAAATGGTCACTAAAGATACTCTTTTTTTTCTCTTAACATGGTATAAACCAAATCCTGACAAAGTCCCCCTACCTATAGGCACACCCAGGCACTGGAGTCTGTTTGAATGGGATTTTCATCCTCCAGATTTTGCCTTCTGAAAACTGGGTATGCCCAAGAGGTTGGACAGCCCTGCCCTTGGTCTCAAATTTAGTCTAAAGGAGCTGGTTATTCCTGAGGGAATTCATTCCTTGTAGCTTGCATACCACTTTTAGGATAGGATAAATTATCTCCAGGAGATACCTGGCTTCACCCATTGATTGTAAAAGGAGCTGAGGTGTCCAGTTTAGATAAAATTCAAGTAGGTTAGATGCTATTTTAACAATAAAGTCAAGTAAGATGAATTTCATACCAGTTCTGTGATCAATACATCTTCTTCTTCCCATATTATGCCTAAAATAGAATTATCCCATGCCAAAGCAAAGACTTACTGACTTGAAAGGTTTTTATAAATTCTAAGACTGTCACAGTGTTCACAGCAAGAAACTTGCAGCCTGTGTCTCACAGAGCAATTTCTTCTGTGCTGATACTGTTTTTCTCAGTGCAGGGTATCAATAAAAGAGCTAATCTCCCTCTTTTTCCTAGTGTTATTTCATGGCCAGTAATAGATTGCAATTTATACTTCATCTCTCATTTTGTGTCTCAAGTCACTGATCCTCAGACACTGACAAACCTTTGCTGCTGAGTTGTCAGTGATTCAGAAGGTGTAACGCCACATTTCACAACCTGACGCTTTCCAAACAGATTGTAACCGACGGTTAACATCCTGATCAAGGAAAATTTCCCCCCTTGTTTCATTAAGGCCATCTTGCAGTTGAATGTATGCTCATAAAAGATCATTTCCAGTTCCTTCTGGTATTGCCTAAACCCCTGCCAGTAGTGTACAATCAATTAAAGAATTTATTCTCTTAATATTCCTGGGTGTCTTGATTAATTTTGTTCTTGACATATTTTTATGCCAAATGTATGTTCATTTTTCCCCTCTTTTTCTTCTCGCCTTTTGTTCTTAATTCAGTGCTCTCCTGCCCAGGATAAGCAGACAGCACCTGGGAGAGATTGTTTCTGCTGCTGAAGGGGAAACCATTTAAATCACACTTGTCTTTTCCTACAGAAATGGGGCCCCAAAACCAAGCGCTCCTCCTTATGCCCCCTCCGTGTACGTAGTGGTTCACTTTAGGGTCTTTAATTGATGAATTTTTTTGCTCAAAGAGTAGAAAGGATCTCCAGTATAATAACCTGGGCACTTGTCTCCTGAGGACTGTCCCAGGCTGGCACCAAGATCCTGGTTTTTACTGTATGCCAGCTGTTCCCATACATCAGATTGAGGGTGAAAATCCAGAGCCATTTTCAAGAAAGGTGATGTGGCTGTTCAGTGTGAATCGTAGAATTACTTAGGTTGGAAAAGACCAGTAAGATCATTGAGTTCAACTGCTAGCCCAGCACCACCAAGCCCACCAGTGCCTAAGTGCCTCATTTAAATGTCTTTTAAACACCTCCATGGGTGGTGACTCTGCCACTTCCCAGGGAAGCCTGTTCCATGGCTTGACAACATTGTGAGTTCACCACACACTTGGAGCAGACTGATTTCAACCAAGCTATTTCTGTAGCTACCAGCTGGTGGGCTGGCCCTTTTCTTTTGCTTCTGCTTTAGTTTCGAGTGGTGTAAATCAAGAGTGCTTCAGATAAAATCTATTACAGTTATTCAAGTGCACAAGCGGCATGAGGAAAAGCAAGCCCTTGCTCCCAAAAATGATTTTGCCTCAATGTGTTTCTGCAGGACAGTTGGTTGTTGTAGCTTCTTTTGAGTCCACAAAACAGTTTATCCCAGCAGAGAGGCTGGCTGTGACTCACTTTGTGTTGCTTGGAATGCTCCTCCTCTTCCTGCAGGAGCAGACCCATCTGGAATACACAGGATTAGGCCAGATTTTAGCCCCATTCACTGAAAAGCAGGTTCAAGAATTTTTTAGCTGTTGCAAGTGTGAATACAGGCCACCTCCACCCAAAGGGAACAAAAGGGAAGAGTACAAGCACACCTGGGCTGGATGAACCCTCAGAGCGAGCTGTGAGGGCTGAGGCTTCCTGCTGCAGCTGCCTCCAGCTGGGATGGGACAGGCGGGTGTGGGGGACATTAGCTGGGTACCAGGAGGTGCTTGGTCCTTCTCTGCACTCCTCTACATGAGCAGCAGCTGCTCCCTCACACATCCCAAATGCTCTCTGGGTGATGGCAGCGACAGCAGAGCTGCCAGTCCAACTCTCCAGCCTTCTGGCAGAGGTGAAGGAGGCAGCAGGATGTGGGCTCATTTCCTCCCATAGATGAGCCGCTGCTTACTCTGGCTCTGTCTACACCTGGCCTTGGTCTTGCAACTGTAAATATAGTTTTCTAAAGAGTGCTGGCCAAAGCTATTAATTCTAAAATCTCTTTTACTGCCTTGTGGTTATTTCACAGGCCATACACTCCTCTGCGGTCCTTTTGATACACAACAGCAAGCTGGGATTCAAATTTCAACAGATCCTTCCTCAAAATAAAGAAACATCAACAACCCTGTCTCAGGCCTCTGCACATCACTGTTGGAGGCAGGATTTGGTCCTCTGGTCCCAAGCAACCAGTTAAGCAAATGGGTTTAATGGTCAGATCTTTATTGGAGGGCGGGGAATGGAAGGGTCAAATAGCATCAGTTTGGGAAGCCTGAACACACCAGGGTGAGCAGACCTGAGAAAGCCTTAGCCAGGGCGAGGTTTCTGTGCTCTCGGAGGCTTGTAGAGGAAACCAGTTCCCAACCCCCTTCTCCACCACTTGCTGCCACAGACCATTCCCACCAGAGGGAAGGATGCTCTGTTCAGCAGAAGAGAGTGTCTGGGACTCTCCAAAATTGAGACAGGTAATGTTCTGCTGATGGAAAGGGAGGTCCCAACCTCTGCTTCTGCTAAGTGCACTTGTTCTCCATCACAAGTAGTGTTTTTCCCTCTTGCTGAGCTTGCTGATGGCTTTTGTCCCAGCTCTGCCCGTTGTGAGTCATTCCCTCTTGCTGCGTTTGTCATTAACCTCTCTCCTTAGCCATGGCCCAACAGACTGCTGTAGCTACCCATGTTTGCTCCTGTTTTAACAGGCAATTTATTGGTTACTGCATACCTTAGCCTCTGCCTTGCTTTCATCTTTTGAGTCTTCTAGCAAGCCCTGTGGCATCTGAGTAGTTTTAGAAGAAGCTGTGACATGCTAAATCCAAAGAGAGCCTTCCCTGCCTTGCAGAATAGAAAGCAAATCTTATCCCTCCAAGGCCCCTCTCTGCCAAACACATTCTGCTCGTGCCATTGGCTTTGG
Source organism: Cnemophilus loriae (assembly GCA_013397755.1). Classification (NCBI taxonomy): domain Eukaryota; kingdom Metazoa; phylum Chordata; class Aves; order Passeriformes; family Corvidae; genus Cnemophilus; species Cnemophilus loriae. The sequence continues at coordinate 817,131 of VZTF01005662.1, forward strand.
ATGATCCCTCACACTGGGCTAACACTAATGTGAAAGGTGCCACGCTGCATGTTCGGGGGAACCTTCAGCTGCTCTGGACTGGCAGGGCTCAGGCTGGCTCAGCTGAGGATTTGTCCCAGCAAGTATCTCGAATATGAAAAATATAGTTAATTAAATGGATAGGAACTTACCAGCAAGGTGATATCTAGTCAAAAACTGGGGTGATGAACAGTTTGCCGCTTGAAAAACATTTATAATATAGTTGGGCCTCCTAAAAATCTAGAATGAAATAAAAAATCACAAGGTCAAAACCAAAAATAGTTTGTCATTACTTTGTAAACAGAAAGGATATTTAAAAACAAGAATATTTTCTTAATCATGGCTCCAGTTGATGCAAAAAAAACCCAACCAAGAAATGTGATAGGAAGTTAATGCTGGAAAAATAATTACCTCCAAGAATACATAAATGTAAAAATATATTTCAGCCTGCTGTCATTTAACTTTCATTTTATTTCAGGTATGGATAAAAACGGTCAACACCCTAAGCTCGGATTCTGGTTTCTTAGTCTCAAACAATCTTCAAAATAATTCCCTGCATTTTGGACTTGTGAAACATTTCTTTTAGTAATAGGAGACAATGGACAGCTTAGGTGTTTAAGTGATATGAGTTTTTTCAGCTATATAGGAATATATAGTGGTGATTACGAGAAGGAGGTTTGAACACATAAACTGTTATTTTATTTCTTTTACTAAAGAAAACTTTAGGGTCCATTTCAGCCTTCAGGTGGCTAAAAAATCCAAGTATCTACTTCAACCCTATCCAGCAGTCCAGGCAAACACATGGTCTTAAAGTTTATTTGGGATGGCTTGTTTTTCATCAAAGATGGGAGTGAATTTTGGAGTCCGGGAAAACTCTCCTTCCTTTGTCTTCCCTAATGATTTCAGTGCTGTGGGATCACAACAGAAATAAAGACGGTCCCTACTGAAAGGCAGCATATTTTTATCACCACTTGCATTATTTTAACTTCATTCTTTGTATTTCCAAATTATTCAGAACTGCTGAAGCTACGCTACACTTGGGATTTAAGGCTAGAGGAAACAATAAAAATCAAACATGATGCTTCCAAATCCTAAAGGAAGCTAAAGGAAGGGTAGTGTGATAGCAGGGGATTTGCACTTATAGAGCTGAAAATCACGTGACTGAAGAGAATATGTGCAGACTGGGGCTGGAGAGACAAAGTTCTACCTGCACGGGTTTCTCTGCCACCAAAGGAGACATTGCACTATGCCATGTTGTATGAGGCATATGCATGTATATATACATAAGCAAATTAGTCACACATAAATAAATTCATTCATATATCATGTTTGGCTGGTGAGGGAAGCTGAGGGAAAGCTCTGCATTTATGAAAGTCCATATTTTGTTTCTGTGCAGTTACCAGCTGGAAGCTGATGATCTCTGTAATTTTTTGAACCAACTGCAAAACACCCACGAAATTTCCCCTCAGGCCTCTTGAGATAGAATTTCAAGAGACAGGTTTTTCTTTTTGAAAAACCTTAATGTTCCTTTTTGACTGGTAAGAGGCAGAGTGAATGAAAGGGCCCAAAATTCTTGCTCCTGAAGTGATCCATTTAGTTCAATACCCAGCCTCTCCATCCCCATAGTGAATTGTTGTTTAGAAAGGCATCTTTCAGCTGCTGCAGATGTGCTCTCTGTCAATTATCAGCCTTAAATGGCTGGGTTTACACATTTTTGTCTCCAGCAAATTCTACTATAAACTTCTTTACCTCTTCCTTAATGGCTTCCTAATGTATCTTAGTGAAAGATGGATATCCCATACTCTCTTTTAAACACCTCATTCCTTAGATATTTTATCTTGACAGTTCTGCCTTCCACAGCTGGCAATCTCCCAAACACAGAAGCACATTTTTGTCTCCTGTAGGGCTACCATGACTAAATGTTATCGTTGCAATTTTATACTCGAGGTTATCGTCGTGCGGCACCGCAACTGCCACTTGTCATCTTCTCCCATGGAGCACAGGGATGGCAGTAGAACAGAGAGATTTGTAATGCTGCAGCACAAAACCCAAGACACTTGATACCAAGATGCTTGGATACTCAGGATCAAATTAGCACACATTAAACAGCTCACCCCAGGCTGACTCACTAACATAAAGCAGTGGCTGTCGGGTGCCAAGCCAGATGTTCCAGATGGGCACTCTGTGCAAGTGCACACCACATCAGGTACTTTTCAGTGCTCACAGAGGGGCTGGTAACCTCCACATTTACCTGCTTCCTGAGAGAAAATAGTTGCCATTCTTGATTCACGCAAAGCAGTAATTAAAGAAATGCTTCAAAAAAGATATGTAACACATTTAGCGTCCAGAGGAGTAACATATCTCTCTGCCTATTCCATGTGGCTGAATTTGCTTTAATTATGCAAAAATTAGGAGAGTAGTATGAAAATCTGCTTTTGGTTCCAGTTACCAAAGTTTTATACAGAATAATATCTGTACATGCTTTAAAATGTGTACCTAAAGAAATGCATGCTAGCATGCGTTGTTTTGGGATGCCCAGTGTGACCTTATTGATGATGTGCTAAACCAGACTATTTTAACTCAAGATTCACCAGATACTTGAAGAACAACTTGTTTTTGAGATGTTTCTTGGTTGTTTGGGTTTTTTAAAAATTTTCTGAGTGATTATGATAAAATCAATATTTTTCAGTATTTTGAGAGTGATACATGGTACTTGCTGAAGCTTGGACTTCGCCATTTCTCCCCCATAGCAGTGTCTCAGGCAGCACCTCAAAATGACTCTTTATCTCCATTTTTAAGTAAACCAAACAGTAACAAAAACGTGTTTATTAAAAGTGTTATAAATGTACATTGCAAAATCCTATACTAGATGAAAAATAATATAAAAAAGCAAAACTGTGGGGCTACAAAAATGTAATTCACACCCATAATGGGTCTGCTGGCCCTGCTGGCCCATAATAAAAGGTATGAGTCTAAGAGGGGGAGAACACTGAAATCAGTGCTGCTCAGGGAGATGCGCTTCAGCTCTGAAATGCTGACAGCTCAGAAAGACTTCATTTTTCCTCATCAGTGCCAAGCTTTAAAGTTTCCAATTTTGGCTTTTATCAAGAAATCAAATCATCATCCATTTTTTTTTCCAAAAGGCCAACATTTCTGAAAAAGACCTCATGATTTTGTGTGCTCCACTGGACAAAATACTAGAAATTTCTCGAGTTTAATTTTCCATGCCTCCGTTGTTGAGAGGAGGGGTAATGCAGCCAGCTCACACCTATATGCCTATATGGGTAGCCTATATTACAATGATATGTTCATAAGGACACTGAATCTCAGTAAGAAACCTCATCCTCTGACCATGCTGTCTGACAAAGGTGACCAGTTACATAAACATATACTAGCTGGATACATTACCAAGCTTAATGCAAATACACCCATATCTTATCTGCTGACAATTTGATATAAGCTTAAGGCAGTGCAAATGCTTGTCTTCCCCCAGAGTGAATATATATAATTGCACCACCAGCAAAATAAAAAAAAACAAAACAAACAAAACATCCTGTATGTATTTGTGTATATTTGAGGAAAAAATGCTATTTTTCCCCTGAAGGAATGGGAAATAACCCACCCCTCTAAAAGAAATAAGATATGTATTTTTGAATCTATTCTGTGCTAAAGTAGCTGGAAGTTTCAGAAAGCTTATCTTCTTATAATATCCTAAATCTCAAGCTTTCAGCATCCAAGGCACATGTGTTTTAGGCATTATTTAAGAACAGCCTTTCTGCAGACTTTAAATCAGGTACAAAGATAAACGGGAAACTATTCCTGCTTTTGCAATATTTATCACTTTCTCTGAAAAGCATGGCTGCAAATGACAGAGTCCAGTTTCACATGTCCTCATGTTGGGCATACCATTAAGGGTCGAGCTGCAGACCCCAATTTGCATGGCAGAGCAATAGGAAAGCATGCCAAGCAGTTTGGTTTTAAAAAGCCAGATTACAGGCTGCTTCTGGGAAAAAACACCTCCCCCACCTTGCCAGAGAAAGAAATTCAGCAGCCTGAGGATGGAGAATGGATCAATTGCCAGAAATTAGGCTGCCAACTCGCTTCCCCATGTTCTTTCTCATTATTGCTCAAATAACCATTTGTACTCACACCAGATGCTTGTTAATCAAGGCCAATTAGTCTGTTTTGCTCAGAAAATTTCCAACCGGCAAGACAAATAGTTCAAATAGCACAGAGGTCAACCAAAGCAGGAGCACCGGTGACAGTTTCATGTGTGTTTAGCCAAATAGAAAGCAGACATGGCAAGGGCACACATGTACAGTTCCCACGTGTATTGCATTGTATATTTACCCCAGGGTAAAACGGGAGGCTTGCTCTGGTCAGGCAGAAAGCTCAGACAGCAATTCAGCTGCTTCAGGTGCTTGTCTGCATGTTGATTTAGACTAATATCCTGTGCTGATTTCCTAATCTAAGTTGCCCAAAATGTCAAGGTAAATAAGGCTTAAGGGCAATAATATTAAACAAGATCTTCAGGGGTCCTTTCCCAGCTGGGTACGCTGAGAGCCAGGTCAGCCCAGCCACTGCAGCCAGCCGTCCATCTGCATCCTGCCTGGGGATTTCTCTCTGCCCCCCTTTGCAATCCCATGGCAACCATCCAACAACCTGACAGCTTTAAATCTTCTCCGGCATATGTCAAAGCAGGTTGAGAAGCCAGCAGGCTTGCTGTACAGCTCAGGCTTTCTAAAATTTGTTTTTTAAGTGACATATGGTAACAGAAAGTAATGTGATCAGGTGATATCACTTTGCAGATCCATCATGGCAAGAGGGGGCAAGGAAACACAACAAGAATCCCCTACATCAGATAACAGGGAAACGTAGTCTGGGTTGTGCAAAGATCTGCAGCACATCCCAAAATTTTCTATTTCCTAATTGCTCTCTCTTTCTGGAGGTCTAGGTATGACAAAAGGAAGGGTGAGGATTTACTACAGCATTTCTTAGTTTCTACCTGGTATAAGACTGTGGTACTGAACAGTTTCTGTTAGGGGGAGTTTTGCAAACACAGACATAAAACATATCCAACATTATTCCTGTCTTTATTTGAAATTGCCAATAATAAGAGTAATTTTCTCAGAATTTATCTGTGAGTTCAATTTCATACACTCACAATATATTCATGCTTGAAAATTACTTTTGACTGATAAAAGGATGTTAATACCTTATTTTATCACCCTGTGCATTTTCTATTCCATTAAATCAGTAGAGCCATACATGACAATCTCAGTTAATTCCAATATAACTCACAGGTATTTAGTCATTTCTTTTGGTTGATGTAAGCTCATTAATGCACCTTTGTTTTGGCCCACGGCTCCCTCTCTCACTTTGCAGAGAGATTGGATTCAGTGTTTATGTCTGTGTACTGTCATGCCCTTATTTTCAACACAGCGAAAAATTTCTTTCCTAAGCCGACCGGGACCACCCAAAGTAATTTCATTCAAGAACTGGGCTGTCTTCAAACATCAGTGGCCTCTCAAGATAAAAGGTCAGCATGTTAATTCACCACAGCCCAGATCCCAAATCTCTCCCCTTCTAGAAATGAAAGGCATTTTTAAGAAGACCTCCTGTGCGTGAAGTTGTCTGCATTTTTGTCCAATGGGATTGTTTGGACAGGGTTGTCAGAGACTTTCTGAGCACAGAGACCACAAAACAAAGACGTGTTGCCCTGCTGCTCTCGGGTTGCCAGGGTTTTGCTCCTCCTCTGGTGCACACACAGGCACTGGATGTCATGTGGGGCACTCCCAGGGATGCAAAAGTGTCCAGGTGATTTGTTACCCCCACGTGGCTCAAACACTGGTGTTCCAAGGGCAGTTCCTGATGGCATTGCAGGAGCCCAACACCCAGAGAAGCCTTGTGGCCAGCTGCACAGGATCAGCCTCAACAGGGTGGTGGGACAGGGAGGAAGGGCCGTGGCCTGTGTGTTGCCATCCCCACTCTGTCCTCATTGGGATGCCCCAGGGAAGTGGCCTGATGTGAGAGGTGCTGGCAATGCTGCAGGGCACTGGCTGGGAGCAAGGCACTGCTCCTCCCTCCTGCCCCTGTGCCACCCAAACCGCAGCTCAAGAGGTGGGCAGCAGCAAAACCGAGCAGATGGAGAGGAATAAAAAATGTGTTGTGCCTCTAATGCTGATTTATCTGTTTGTTCAAGGAAAAGGAATGAATATTCAGAAGTGGCTGGTAAAGGTGTTGGCCCTGCCACGATGCACGTGCACCTTTGCGCAAACCAGTATTTATGAATGGACTCGCCCCAGGGAAGCTGGTGGTGAAACAACTCTGATGTCTCATTATGGGTGAAAACTGAAGAATTTGTAGATTAGTTTGTGAAATATATCTCTTAAAGCATAGATATGCATGTCTGTAACAACTCTGTTAGAGATAACAGTCCATATGTTGCAAGATGTAAATAATCCTTTCCAAAATTCAACAACATGTATCAATGTAAAACATGAACAGTTGAGTGCTCATTGAAGATGACTTTTAGAAGATTTATCCTAAGCTGCATTTTTTCCCCTCATCAGAATCTTTGAGTGCCATAGCATTAAATCTTAAATTACTATGTGCATTGCAAAATTCTTGGGTTTTTACTCCATTTCCTTTTTTTTTTTTTATTTTTGAGATTCCAGCTGTAAAAACCTTATATCTAATCAAGAGTGTATAATCATATGCTTCCCAGAAACTGGACTGAGGCACAAATTAATTGCTCAGCATTGCAAGAAATGTGCCCTACTTAACTTTCTGCTGAATTCCCTTCTCACAGGATAGATGTAATTTGACCTCACTTTTCTAAAAGCTAATAGTTTAAACGTTTGTAAAATTAGTAAGTTTAAAAATATAGCACGTACAAAGAGATGTACTAGTTTCCAAATTCATATGAGGACACATAAGACTTAAAATATCTACTGTATAATTTCCTGGGTATTTCATTTGTGAACTGCAGTTTTTCCATGAAACAAATTTAAAGCTCATTCACAGAATTAGAAATAATTGTAATCTTAGTGAGAGAGAGGAAGAGAGAAGTGAAATACATCCAAACTCCCTTACAGGTTGCAAGACTGTAATTTAATCTTCTAATCTGATAAACCAAGACAAATGAGGCAATTGGCAAACAGGTACTTTAATCAAAATACCTCTAGAAAACCACACAAATAACAAACATATGCCAGATCTGAAAGGCACATTCATTTCAACGTGCTGATTTAAGAAAATCTGGCCAGTATGTGACCGACCGAATTACCTCCATATTTCTGTGCTTCATGTGCGTAGTATTTTCAATTTCAGATCAAGAACATTGCCTTTAAAAATGGCAAAGGCAATAACCTAGCATAGTCACAGCAGAACGACAGTCTCTGTTACATGCCAGAGGCATTAACCTAATAATTTTTTCATGGCTGTAAGTTAACCCCTGCAAGCTTTTGCTTTCAGCAGCTGCTGCATATTAAAACTTTCCTCGATTTGACTAAGCCTTTGAATAGTTTCATTCCGTAACAGGCAAATTTCTATGTTGAGCTTGTAGTCAGCATTTTATGAAACAGTTCCTATTGTTATGAAAATGTTTCTCTGCCTTTTTGTTATGTGCTTTTCTTTCTAAAGCCGGCTGTTGCTGTCTTTGCATTTTTCCGTTCAAAGGTCAGGTCAAAGGTACTGAATGGTTGACCATGGCTATGTGGAGTGTAAGTGAACCCAAGAATGGCCTTTCTGATTGATCATCTATTGAAACAGTGAGAGTGTTATGCCTTTGGATTAAAACGTAACCCAGGGCACTGGAAAACTGGAGCTACTGGCTGTTTGTGAAATATGCATAGAGAACTTTCTATTGCTCGCAGTGTTTGATGTGGATCTGAAATTCCATGTGAGCCTTCCAGGTCTTCTTCCCATAACCTCTGTGAATGTCTTTCCCTTTGCTTCACATCTCATTATAAAATGACGTCTGTAATATACTAAACTGGCAAGGAGTTACTGTATCTGCACAAAGAAGGAGTTAAACATGAAATGCTCTTTTCAACACTACCTCCTAATTTAAGGCAATTAAGAATAAAACCTGGCAATCACAAATCTTCCTCTTAACCAAGGCTTTACTGAAGAGATTGGCTTGAATCCGGTTTGAGAGCTTACTACATTTTTGTAGGCATGACATAATATTCATTTTAGAAACTTGTCCTTGTCAAAAATAAATCTATTTTGCATTTCATGCATGTGACAGTAGCTGCTCTTAATTTTTGCTCTTGAGTTTTAATGTAGTACATTGCAGCAATTGTGCAACAAAGAGAAAATTTGATATAACCTGAGAACATGAAGCAGAATAAAGATCACTGCTAACGTTCACTCCCACCTTCTGCTGTGTCATTACTTCTGCAGTTAAGTAGTAGTAAAACTGCATCTGTGACACCAGTACCTGTGCTTATGCATTACAATATCACTTAATGAGACCCTCTTTGGTGTAGCAACTGCTGCTTTGAACAGTTTCTTTTACCTTTGAAGACAGAGCAGGGACAGCATCATTTTCAAATTATTTATTTCAAAAGCTAAAAGTGTCTCCAGCCAGTTCCAAGCAGCTGGGTCTGGGACTCAGCGAGCTAACAGGGCATTCCTCACAGAATCCACTGACATTTCGTTGTAACAGCCAAGATGGACAACCCGAACCCTACGTGCCATCTACTGAATATTAAAACAAAATGGGATGGATCCCTGGAAAGCAAGGAGGCACTGTGTCTCCTCTTGAAGCCGAACTATGAAAAAATACTGAGTCTTCAATACTTTCATCTCATTTCCTATATGCCAGCTTTACTTGCATGGGGCTTCCAAGCTGTGGCTTGACAATCTCAGTTGCTGAGTCCAGTTATGCCACAGTAGGCTTTTAGGACCTGCCACAGCAGATCTCCAAACCCTCTGAAAAATTATTTTGGTAGCCCTGTTTATTGCATTGCAGAGCCTTTGTAACAAGGCAAAAGGCACAACACCTCATTCTGGTTTATTGACATTCCAAATGGTTGTTTCTCACTAAACAGGAGGATATATATAACAGAGAACATTGTAGGGTTGGGCTGCATGTGCTTGTGAACAGCAGGAACACCTCTGCATGATAACTAGCATGATAAAGGCTTTATAACTTTAAGATGACTCTTCTACCTAAGCAGGTCATGACCATACCTTGGAGTGATATCTACAAGTTACCACTTGCTTCCAATCAGATCCTGGCATCAGCTCTAACCAGCCAATTACTCCTTTTCCAAACAATCTCTCTCATCAAAAAGCATGTGCCATTCATTGGTCCATGTGACAACTAGGAACCAGGAGTGACTCAGTGTCCCACAGTTCTGTAACTGAGTTCTTGGTACTCCAAGGACACAAGAGATGTCATTATGACATTAAACAACACTTTTAACGTCAGAAAGTCTTTGGATTAAGAACAAGCAGTGAATTTGGTGTTCATTACTTCTAGATCGGAACAGATCACTATGACTTGACCTTTGATTTTATCTGTGTTGCTGCAGCTGGGAGCAAAGTAGCAACGTAGTTTTCAATTAGAAGACCATAATCTCATACAGAAAAGGAGACATTGCCAGCTGCAATTCATGCCTGCCAAGTAATCTGAGTTTGAAAAAGCCTGTGAGTATGAGTGGTACTGCCTGCAAAGGGTACAGCAAACAGAGTACATTATGCTATGCAGTTACTTATCTGACATTCTTCTGGACAAACTGTGGCATAATTCTGTGCCTTAATGTTCTTAGTTGCTTATGAAAAAATGGCAAAGAAAAGCCTTTCTCAGCTTCCTTGAGGCAGACTGACTCCCAGTACCAGAGCCTCATCTGCCCTGGCTAAACATAAATTGCCCCATTACACTACACTTCCTCTGCCCTCTGGCAGTGGATTAAGTAATTTCAGCCAGGTTACGGCACAAGTTATTTTCTTGTGTGTCACAGCACAACACAAACAATGTCCTTCTTACTCAGGCCCTGTATGTGCACGTGTAGTTATTAGGGCAGGCTGTGGCCCCATTATCTGGATGATATCTGTGTACATCATTAGAGACAACCCTGACTGAGACTGCACTGCAGCCCTACCTGCACCGAGTGTAACAGTTCAAGCAGCCCAATGTGTTCCCCAGATGTGCTCCCCAGGACCAGACGCCGTGGAAAAGCCCTGCTCAGCCTGGGCTGTGCAGCCCTGGAGGGGACTAATGGCATGGTTTCGGTTAAGCATGTGCTCAAATGCTTTCCTGGGCAGGGGCCAGAACTATCCATGTCCTGCTGGACTGACTTAAACCCACATGGCTCCAAAGACATTTGCAAGAGTTCTGCAGAGGTAAATCAAACCCCTAGACTTGGATACAAAGTGAGCTGCATTTTCCTCACACCATCCAGATGTAGCCCACAGAAGAAACAGAAATTTATGGGATTTTCCACTGATGGCTTTTTGCCCAGCTCAGCCCTTTTGTGGCTGTCAGAGCTGTGGTTAAAGCTGGACCCCAAAACTCTGGCAGGCTGTCATTCCCTCAGAATGTGCAGTTTCATCAAATACAAAATGTTTTGCAAAACATCTGATCTGATTTGGCCAAAACAAGGTTCTGGAGGAGAAATGGGAAATATTTGTTCCCTATTTTTTCAATATTTTAAATACATTTTTTGATGTCTCAATTAAAAATTGAATTTAAAAGATGTGGGCTCTAAGTTATAAATATCGTGATTCGAAAGTCAGAATGTTGATTCCATGATAAATGTAGCCACTTTGGGGTAAGAAGAGAATCTCTTTCAGCATAACAGATCCAGTCATCCAATTTACCTATAGAAAATTAGGCAGTGTTTCATCTAGGTATAACTTCATCATTTTGTTACATATATTCAGAGAGCATGTATGCCTGAGAGAATGTGTCCTTTATGCAGCTGAATCACTCAGCATTGACGGCTTGGTTGATTCCTGGTGCTGTCTCACCCCTGTTTGGAGAAAACTGTTTCAGATACAGACCCTGGGTGTCCTGATAGCTCTAGTATAAACCAACGATTCAGGAGTCCGGATACTCAGTGCTGACCTGAAGGAGGGTCCCTGGTGTTCCTAAAAGGGGATGAGCACCCCAAGGGCTCCTGTCCTGGATTGAAGGAAGCTGCAGAGCACAGGAACTCTGCAATTTGCTGACTGGAGTCAGCTTAAAAAGTAACACCAAGCTAAGGAAATGGGAAGACTCAGTGTCCCATCAGCTATGCCAACAAGCCAGGCACACACAAACCAGGCAAACAGAGCCCATAGTGGAGCGTACTCTCCCAGCGACACCTGTTTGGGACACAGCTTGCTTTAACAAGCCGGTGCTTCATCACAAGACTCTCACCTAGCACTAACTACATCTCAAGAAAAGAAAAAAAAGGAATTAAGATTATTAACTTACCTGCAAGCATTGTTTTGTTTTGCTTTTCTCTTATTTCAAAGACAAGTCATGTATTTAGGGGCAAAGGAGGAGGCAATTGCAATTTGAGCAGAAGATAAAGGTCAAAGTCTCAAAACCCTTTGCCAAATGGACCTGCTGCCCTGAACACAGCTTTAATCACAGTAGGACAATGTTCTCTATTGTACCTTAGTGGGAGATCTCTGTTGGCTCGAACAAAATAGATTCTCCTCGAAGAATGAAATGAGATGACAGTGTTGATATTGTCTTTGAATGACCTCCAAAAGCAAATCAGGAAGTGCATACCAAACTTAATTTGAAATGTACTTGTACTGACTGGAAAAAAAATAATCAGATGAAATATCCTGATTATACAATTCACCAATATCGAGTGAAATGGGAAATAGGAAATACATACAAACATCTCTATCCACAGGTTTATATGGCCTTTTCAATTTTCATAAAGCATAGAAGACAATGAATAGCAGGGGATTTGAAGTGTACAGAAATATTTCTGCAAATCTAGAAGCAGTGAAATGTTATAAAAGCCAAATTTAATAGGGTAAGATTTGCTTTTACTTTTCAAATTGGTGTGTATAATTTTTTTTTGCAGTAACTTAATCATCTTCCCATGATTATTTTTAACTAGCATTTTGCTGTCAGACATTTGATTCTTTTCTCTGTGTTGAAATCTTTTCAGGCTATTACCTTTATCTTTATCCTATTATATCTGAATTTTTTTAAACAGGGATCTTTAAAGGTTAGAGTTACTGCATACTTTCCTTTTTCAAAGCCTAGCTAGATCTGGGCACTGATCAAATGGTTCAATAGCGTCTTCTCTTGACTTTTCATTTCCCTCCAAGGGAAAGAATTTCTGCCTTTGGGAACAAAAGGACAGTTCATCAGAGCTGTGAACTCAAATGCTATCCAGAAACTTCAGGAAAAAAATCACACTTTGTGAAATACATCTGTAGAAGCTTGAAGCTTTTCTTTTGCTTTTTTTTTGCTTTTTTTTTTTTGCCTGCTTTTCTTTTATATTGAACCCAAGGAATTCTTTCCTAAGAAAAGACTTTTTGACTGACTATCAGTTTTATCACTGCATTTTTTTTTCCATTCTTGGATCATTTATATCACCACATGCCAGAAGGGCACAGCCTTATTTTCAAACATAAGGCTTTGCTTCCCTTGACGACTCAGGTGTGAGACTACAGGGCAAAGGGCTGTTTCCCTTAAAAACTCCCAGCTATAAGAATAATCAGAGCGATAATAAAGATTAGATGAGGTAAGCTAAATATAACAGGTCTCCCAGATGAAAACTTCTGAAAATACTAATAAAAGGCAAAAAGTCATGTTTTAATTAGCAGGAGGGTACAAGATAGGACTAGTTTCATTTCCAGAATGCAATAGGAAATTATTATCTTCTGGCTGCTGCTCCATATACCTCTGAAATCAAACCTGATCTCAAGGGGCTAGCTGACAAGGTCCTTGCATTGTCACTGGTTTCATGAGTGGGATCAGAGCAAGCCTGAATGGCAGGAAGGGATGCTCCTATCCACGTGTGCACACCAGCAGCCCATGGCTCCCAGGCAGACTGGAGGCACGGCTCAATTGAATGCAGTGCTCCCAGCTCTCCAATGGGCAAACATGTTTGCAGAGCTCTTGGTGGAACCTGTCTCCCAGGTGTGCCTCCGTAAAGCTGCGGACACCTTGAGCCCCGTCTCCTGATGCAAGGGCAGGAACCACCTCCCTGCCCCTCTGTGCCAGTGTATGCCAGTATATGACCTCTTATTATGTGTTGGTTTCCTGTGTATCTGTAGAGAACTTCATTCCAGAACCCTTCTATGCAAATAGCTACTGCACAAGGAACTCTGAAACCTAATGGTTACACCAGAGATGTGGGCATTCCCAGAGGTAGGGGAGTCGCAACCTTTGGGACAGGTGGTTTATGCATGATTGTTTCTTCAAAGAGCAAATTCTTCTCTTTTTACTCTCCGGGGAGCTTTACTCTCTGGAGATGTGGTGGCAGAGATATTTTGCTATAGTTGCAAACATATCCATCTGAGCTTTACTTCAGACTGGTCTTGACAGTCACTCCCACTTGATCCAGCTCTAAGAGGCACCTAGTTAGTCAAGCTGAAAAGTCAAATGTATCCCAGCATGATTCCCACCTCATTAATCCAACATGACCCATTGGATCACACACATGCTGATATGCCAGTAAAAGGAGAAGCACCAAGATAGAAAACAAAACACTTACTGTTATTACTTTATGAATTTGTACTTTTTGTGATCATTCACAAGCCAAATAAAGCCATCACAAGGAATTTACATTCAAAGAAGAAACACTTCAGTAGCTGAAAGCTTAGTCTGAGACAGTACGGTGGGGAGGAATAATTGAATCTGCTTCTCCAGACTAGACAAGCTTGCCTGAAGAGCAGGATAATCAACAAGGTGCCTACATCCACAGCTGTTAGTCTGAGGCATATCGGAGTGTAGGCTGAGTCTGAGGAGAGCAGATCTGCAGACCTCACATACAGAGGACAGGCACAGTACATTCAGGTCCTTTCAATGGATGTTTCCCTCCTCACCCCTTTCAACGTCTGCTTGGTATAGGGAAGAGATGACTCAGTGACTCAGTTACTGCCTAAAGCATGAGTAATATTGTGCTCTGTGTTAGTCTGTATTTTCTTGCCTATCAGCACCATTGGCAATATTTCTGCTATCAGAATGGATTTTATGTTATCTCGGTCCTGTTCGCTGACAGTGTATATTCCTGTGTTTTCTCTATACTGTGGCGCCTAAATGGATTGGTACTTTGTGACACAAATCGATCAAGCCCTGTTGGAGCCCTGAGCTTCTTATATCTCTCCTAAAGAATCCCTTACACAAGTCATGCTGGAATCACATAACTCTGAACGTGTAAGAGGTTCTTCAACAGAAAAATCATGATTTAGAATACAAACCGTTGTCTTGCTCTCAAATGTAAATATGCATTGGCTGATTTTAAATAGTACTTGGATTGGTGATAAGATGAATGCTTCCAAGGTCTGATCAGGAAGGTTCAGAGTTAAAAGCTACAGCAAGTAGAAATTGTGCAGACTGCCAATTATTTCCAGCTGAGATTCCTGTGTCAGAGAAAAGGCAGCCTGGTAGGCAAATAGAGATTGGTGTATTTGGAAGAGGGAGAAGGTTTTGGCTCCCAAGAGCTGGTGATTAGCCTAATATCTCTTTTTGGACTCAGGTTTGAGCTGAGTCTGCCAGAAAAAGGGGAAGACAGTTTGAGCAAATTATTTATCCTGAAACCCATCTCAGAAACCTTGGGGAATATTTTTCTGAGCTTTGCAGCAATAGTATAGTGCTCTTGGGAAGTTAGAGATTGGTTGAATAAGTTGCTTACATGTTAACTGAGAGCATTAGGCTGATTTGTCTGAGAGACCTTCTAAAGAGGGAAAATAAGAAAATTGCTTGTCAAAGAACTGATGAAGTTGGTCAGTTCTGGGGCTGATTTCAGATGTTAGACTATGTCATGACAGGGAAAACAGTTTCTGAGATGTCAAAGAAATACCTTGGTATTTTTATTATTTGTGAATATTTACTTGCTCTGTCCTTCAGTCTAGACTCTTTTCCTTGTGCCTCTCGTAGACACAGAGTTAGGATCTTTCCAAGACTGTCTGTGAGAGGTAGAAATGAGCTCATTGCAGGGCTCACTGCACAATGGGAGAGTACTTTCCTGCCATGCAGGATAGTAGAGGGAGGATCACAGGTGCCTGGTGCTAATGTGTCCACCATTTCTGTCCCTAGAGCTTTCCCTCTTTCAGCTGGCACAGATTAAGCAGAAGGTGAGCAGCAACGACCTTCAAAACCAGAGCTCCCATCCATCCCCAGGAAGTGTCCTACACTGGCACTTGCAAATCCCTACAGTTCTCAGACACAAGTCTTTATTCTCTGTGTATCATGACTGAAAATACTGTGGCACACATTTTCACATGTGCTTAATTTTAAATGTAGTTATTTCAGTCATCTTCTCAGAATAAGTTATCTATCACATTATCATCCCATGGAAAACTCACACTGACACAAGCCTCTCATAAACACATTTGTAGGTCACTTAACTGGTGTAGAAGCACTCATGAGACAGGCCCAAAGCTGCAACTGTTCTATGGAGAGGTGCTGCCACCGCTGTTCAGAGCAAACTGGTAAAGCTGATGTGTAATTTTCAAATCATTCTGGCTGACACAAGAAACTTCACAAAACAACATTCTGAACACAAAAATAAATTCAGTGTTATCCTAAAGACTTCCCAGATTCATCAAAGGGACAAATGGAAATTATCACAATTATCTTCTGACAATTCATATCTATGTAGAGTGACATTCGCCATCTTATGGTGGCAAGATTCTGAACTGCTCCTCAGTCACATAAAACAGTTTTCCTCATTGGTGAAAGACAGGTATGAGGATGGTAAAATGTTTCATGCATTTTAGTGCAGCATTAGTGAGTTGTAGTGGTAGATTCAGGCACACCCAAGTAAATGGCAAGAGATCGCCAGTCCCATTACTTTCAAACCAGCTGACTTGTCAGAAAAAAGCTGCTCCTTGGAGCTACTTGGTCTTTTAATGTCTTCCTTCCTTCTCCTCATCACTGTAACTGAAAATAAAAAGATTTAATATACATCTTTGTAGTCTAAATTGCAAAATCCCATGCTGTAGCAAAGTAGAAAACCTGAGTTTTACAGGAAATCCATTGTTTTAGTGCATTGTTTTTGTGCATTGTTTCTGCAAGTCTCAAAGCACAGAAGAAGAAAAGGGCAAACAAAAAGAATGGATCTCCAGAGGTAACGTGGAACTGAGCACAGAAATAGAAATTCTTCCAATACAGACAGATTCAAGAGTCTGGGACTGAAGCTGTACATCATGTAGATGATGTACAGAGGTTGCCAGAACAGCAAGGAGTTGTTTAACAATCTGAGATATTGGTAGGTAACCTGAAAGAAAAGGAAATCACAGAGGAAGTTTCGTTGCTGTTGGAATTTCTGAGAACCAGAGAGTCTTCACATACACATATATGTTACAGGCTTGCACAGTCCCACTGAAGTCAAATATTTGTGTGCTTGAAGTTAAAGCAATGCTTTCCTGCCTTAGTGGATTGGGGCCAGTGAGCTCCACACCTTCCCAAACAATCTTGAAGCAGTTCTCTCCTCTAATTCAGTTCCCTTGGCATAAGAGAACACTCTCATAGGTTGTCATCTCTGCTTAGCAGAGGCTTCTTTCATGGATAATATGATGTTAAAGAAGCGATGAGTTGTCCTAGGAATACCTCAATGCATTAAAGCTATTATGATGAGAGGAGACAGCCCTAATCTGAGGAGTGACACAACTGCCTCCACCCAGACTCTAGTGGCTAAAGAAGATACTGCCTGTGTGTTAAGGTACATTAGGCAATGAGTCATTTCTAGCAGAGAATGATTTTTTTTTTTTTTTNCAAGGGCAAGAGGCCCTCCAGGTCCACAGAAAAGAAATAAGACCGGTATCACTTAAGTTTGTAGGCAAGGCAAAAAGGCAAATAAGATTTTCCACAAATAGACTAAGATGAGGGATTTAGTCTGCAATATTGCATATAGGAAATGGATTCCCATACTTAACTCAAAGCTGCTTCCTTATGTTATAGCAACATTTAGGATTAGTTGTTCGCAACCCATAGGAAAGATGGAGAAAAATTATTCCAATAACACTGAAAAGAATTTTGAACAAACAGCACAGAAAAGAAAGTCTAACCCATCCAAAGGCTGGCAGCCCCTTACTGCTCATGTTTGCTTTCCACTGCACCCTTAAATGGATGGCAAAATACAGTATGAAGTCTGCCCTAGGACTGGGGTCACTGCATGCGGGTCTATGTGGGTTACTTGTCCATCCTCTCTGCATCCCTGCTGCCCATCACAGTCGGGTTTCCGTAATAACACTGGCAGAGCTGCAGCACCTGCCTGTTTGCCTGATGCTGTTACCAGAAATGGCATTGTAACTGCAGTGTGAAAAGCAATAATTCTGGTCTCACTTCTAAAAGAGGTTTTACATGTTAGCATGTCAGAGCCTTGCTCTCTTTGGGATCACTGTCAAGAAGTATCCTCCACCTGTCTGGTGGAGAGCCAGAGGGGTTCTAAAGGAGCAGTCCCTGGTATGACCAGAGCTTGGTGTAATAGGAACTCTATCCCAGCTCCCCAAAACACTGCCCCTCTGATCTCACCTGATGTAGCAATTCTGCAGTACATAAAAGATTTGTTGTTCTTATCACTGTACACAGAAATTTATTAAGAGCTGGACAAGGCCCCATTCACTGAGGTTATCCTGCCACCAGCTTCATCTTCTCTGTAGCCACTCTCAATTTTAATTGCTTCAACCGAATAGGACAAGAAAGGGGAAATTATGGTTCTGTTCCGTGTTTGACCGGAGTGGTGATCATTGAATAAAGAAAAAGGGAAATCTCACCTCTCAGTTTGGCTTTTTTTGTGCTCTTTGTGTCTTTGGTCTATATGTGTAATGTATATTTATATGTCTATATACATATATGCTAGTTTGTTACTTTTCAAGCAATCAGAACTGTGCCCAGATGTGTGGCAGAGAAAAAAGCTAAGGAATTCTACCCAGAGGAGCGTACTAATTTTATGACGACACAGCACATGCTGTGTATGCCTGTTCACAGGGTTTTTGTTACTTGTCCTACCTACCCAACTGCAAGTTTCCTTTCCCAAACCCTAGCCCTTAGAAAACCTGAGGCACATAGTTAAGAAGTCAGATACTAAAAAGCCCAGCCTAAATGTAAATTCAGTGTCTTAGCTGTAGATGCTTATAACAACATAAGAAAATCTCTCTCAGCCAGAAAAATTTACATTTTGTTCAGCTTCACTGCTTTTCGTGCATGTGAGTCCTCTTAATAAATTCACAGTTTTGAAAAATGAAACTTTTCTTTCTCTCTGGTTGGATGGACTTACTTCCAGAGCCAGCTAAGCAAAAAGGTTCAGATAACCAAACTGAGGTTTTTTTCCTACTCTCTAATGACTTTGGCCTGAAGTGCTTATAGGGAAAATAAAAATCTGTCAGGTAATAGTCTTAAATCAGGGAGAGAAGAAAACCAAGAGGAAGGAGCCATTGAAAAGCACACAGGATCCACAGCAGCTTGTTCTGGTAAAGTGCAGCTGGCCATCCCCTCAGAACCCACTGAGCCTCTCCTGGGCTCTAGTGTCTGCATTAATCAGGTACTCCTGGTATAAAGCTTAAAACTGCATAGCATATTCTTTTTGTACCACCCAACAGTAAATAAAGCAGGGCAAGCTTATTCTAAACGTATTCATGATCAATTTTTGTTACTTAAGTTTCCCATTTTTTAATGCATTCACTCCTGATTCTGCTGCCCCTTCCCCCTGCTCGAAACACAAGTGTGACATCAAAGGCCCTGAACTTGCAAAGCCCAGTGCAACCAAGATGGGAACCAAGCCTGTGTTCTCCTGGGATAAAATTTCAGTTCCAATGATGTCAGGACTTCCAGAGACAGAATTTGCCATGCAACCAATTTAAAGCCCATTTCTTTCTCTGATGTAAACCCTGACTTATCCATATATAGAGCTGCTCATTCCATCACTGGATAATTTTCTTTCCAGGGTGCTGTTCATAAGAAGAGTCTTAAGGAGATGAAAGAGAAAAGGAAAGAGGAAGGAGCATAGTTAAGAGGTTTCCTTCAGCTTTTTATTGGCAGATAAAAGTACAATCCTTGCTGAAGCCAGCGATGATTTATTTATTGGCAAAAAAGGTCAATTAAACTTTATAGCCACTAGTATCCTGTTAAAATATAATAAAACTAACATATATATTAAATAATAGGTTAACATTAACGGCAAACAATGTTACCATCTGCCCTGTCAATCAAAGTGTATGCTGAAATTCTTCACTGAACTGGAACTGCAGAAAGAAAAAGGGATACAGGATCATTATGGCAGCCTGGGCTATAAATTACAGGCAGTAGATATATTGCTGTGAAAGCTATATCATTCCTTAAAATGAATTCAACCTCCTTGACCTACCCCTTTTCTTCAAAATTTCATCTCTCTATGTGACCACATCTTGGGCTGCTGGTACATGTGCCAGAAGATTTTGCAGCATGTTTAAAAAGATGAGAAACGACAAATACTTTGACGAATTATCTCTCAAGCCTGGCCATTGCTGTAGCACTTCATGCATTCTGATCAGACCTCCCAGCTGTAATGAATTCGCCCTTGGAAGAGGCTGCGAGGGCAATAAAAGTGGTTTTGCAACGGGGTGAAATCCAGTGATGGCTTTACAGCAGGCAGTACCCAAACCTTGTCTGCTTTTAGCTTGAGCAGGAGGACCAGCAGGGAGGGAGAACCAGCTCCTGGGAGGACGCATAAGAACAAGGTTAACCAGACCTTTTCATGTATGGAAATATTTTTCCTGGTTTCAGAAAAAAAAAAAAAGCAAAAATATACACGCAAATGAAATTCTGTGTCCGATAAAATGTTACTTCAGGTCAATCAAAACTTTCCACTGTTATGAAACCAAAGCACTTTGGTCCCAGTTTTCCCTTTGAAAGCTTGTCGATGTGTTTCTGTGTGAAAATAATAACAATGAATTGCATGTGGGAAAAAATCATTTCCAAATTAAAACTGAAAAGATTCCATTCCAGAAATGTTCACATGGGCCACTTCAACCTTAAGGGAATGCTTTGTTTTGGGACAAGAAGTTCTGGAAACAAAATACTGCCAGAACTGATGATTTTTTTTCAAAGCAGTGAATAAGACAAAAAAATGGCACTTTTCCGTTAGAAGAAACTTTGGTTACAAAATAAATAATTTAGCTGCCCTTCGCTGAGCTCTAGCATCATAGTCTGAACCTGAGTGTCAGGAGACAACCCTCAGGTGGCATTAAGCTGCTGCTAAGGTGACACTGGGGAAAGATCCTGGTCATTGCTGTTAGTTAAACAGCATTTACTATTGAACTCAGAAATCTCATGTGGGATCAATATTATATTTGCACCTTGGTGGATATTGCTCAGAAGTGCAATCCAAGCTCGAGCTTGTATCCTTTTAAGCCTGTAGGCATCCTGTCAGTTGGGCACAGACACCATAAGTGATATGTGGATTTTGTTTTAATTGGCTATCTTCAGGAACAGAGAAGCAGATCTCCGTTTTGCAGGAGGCAGCTTTCTTTCCTTGTGGGGACCATGCTGAGGGTCAAACTCTGCCCTATGAAAAAGCAGATCATGATCTGAAAAAGATGGGGTGTTTCCCTATATTTCCCTATATGCTTTTCACTATATTGATATTTATTCCTTTTCTATTTACTGGCCTGATCTGTCTAGGGGAAAGAGATGGAGCATTATACGTGGCAGTGCCACACACGGATAGACCATCAGATCAAGATAAATTTCCTAATTTAAGCATTATTTTAATGGGGTTGGAAAGGGCAGCTCAGTTTTGTCACCTCCGCCAACACCCCCCGGCATGCACGACTGCTCTCATTGTAGAGGAGAGCTGTGCCTATCAGCACGGACATTACTGCCGGCAGAGCAGCTGCAGGAGCTTAGTGACCCCCTCCCACGCTTACACCGCCGCGCCATTTTAATTGCAACCCACAGCTTAAAGTCTTCATTAAGTTTCTCCCTGAGCCCTGCCTCCTCCTCTAAGATCAGCCGCTTGTCGCCCTGACCGGCGGAGCAGCGAGGAACATCTGCAGTTCAAACGTGATGCATATGCAACAGCGGTCTCCAGATTAAAGGTCAACAGACTCCTCCGACACCCAGGCCCGTCTCTCCCTTGCAGGGTGTCTGGTGTCCTTTGTTCGAAACTCTATACTTCCTGCCAGGCTTTTTGCCCACTTGCTCAGCCCGACTGCTGCAAGGCTGGCGCGGCACCTTCGCAAGCTGGCCGGAGCTGCCCTCGCACAGGGGCTGCCCGCAGGCGTGCGGGGGCTGCCGCCGGAAAATAATCAGGTCCTTCCCTTGGCTTCTTGTCGCAAAGCCCAGGGAGAGGATGACTGCAACAGCTGCAGTGCTGGCTCGTTCATGACAAATGGTCCTGTCACTCTTCTTATTGATTAGCAATGTTATGACATTTCCCTTCAAAAACACAGATGTGGCACGGGCAGCGACAGGAGCACCGCTCTGGGAGGAACATAATGTTTGTGTTGTTCCCATTCTCCTCTCTGCATCTGTTCATATCCATGGTGATGGTTTCATGCACTGATTCTTTTATCAAGAAGAAGCAGTGCGGGAGAAGGTGATCCCTTTGCCTGGGCTAAAGGCAAATACAGTTTGTCACATCAGGGGACTTGAGGGTGCAGATGACAAGCGTGGTTCTCTCCCCCACTGGACCAGTGCGAAGAGAGACAGCTGGGGGCTCAGTCAGGCTGGGGACCCAGTCTAGTTGGTATTTGCAAGAGAGAGTGAAGGTTTGGTGAATCCATATGTGATTTCAGATTCCTTTTGAGAGGTCCTTCGGTCAATCCTTGTCTTGGGATGTACTGTAAAAAATTCATAATAATGCCTATAAAAGTTTTGAAGGTACATTTACATCCACCAGACTATTCCAGGAGCATTGTGTCCTTTGCAGACCACTGTGCTTCACCTCTGCACCCAGCACTTTGTCCAGTCAACCTCATGGGTACGCGCCTCCACGCAGAGCCATACACGAGCCCAGGCTCTGTGTCAGGGGAGGCTTACTCATGGGTTTGTTGTGGCATCAAAAGCCTGGAAGCATCTCAGCATCCCCCTCTCAAAGGCCACGTCAGAGGCTGTCTGTGAACTATCCACTTTGCGGGCAGGGGAGGTTATCCAGGTGAATGGGTTTCACAGTCGTCCAGGGAAGCCATTCTTTTGTCCCCTAGAGCCCCCAAAAGGGATGTTTGCACATCAGCCAAGCTGTTCTCATGGGGGTGACCCCCAGCTGCACTCCACTTCCGTGGAAATCCTTCTCCCTGCAATAGAGAACAGTGACCTAAAATTGCCAGGTTGCAGAGGCTTGGAAAGGGTAGCCAGGGAAGGAGAACACCAGGACTGACCTTTGGCATGAGGAGGAGGGTCTCTGGCAGCAACAGTCGAAGCTAGGGCATTAAAAAGGTACAATGGTAAATTATTTTTTAAAAGGTAAAAAGGTATAATATACATGTTTGAAACATGTCTGGATCTTCTGGGGGCTGGACATCATAGATGGGGGACCTGAAAACATCTGGACACCAAGTCTGAGATGTGCCATTCCACACAGGGTTAAGCTGTGCATTTCTGGGAAAAGCCTGAACTAGTGAGCTGAGGGTATCTCCACATATCTCTGCTCCATGCTCAGATTTTCATTGTGAAGTCATGTTCTGGTCATGGTGCTCTGACCAGATTTCTCGGGAGAGAAATACCAGCTGATATAGCAAAAAGCAACATTTTCCTCAGTAAGGGCATAGCTGACCTTCTTGTATCTGATATTTATAGGCCAAAAGACAAGTTTAAGAGATTCTCTATTTTCACTGGCATGAAAGAGAGCACGGTTTTTTCTCTGAGCATACGAAATATGCCCGGTTTAATCTTAAAATGGCTTAACACTTTTCTTAATAGCCTGAAACATTTAATTCAGCTTTCAGCTTCACTTCCTTAACCAGGCAAGCTAGTTAGAGGAAAAGCGCTTACCTTCCAGTCCTAAAGGCTGTTCCTTGGAGGCTGAATTAGGGGACCGTGCATGGTCTGCTTTAAGAATCTTGGAAATACCTGATAAGATGACTCTATACACAGCAGTTAATGAGCTTGTTGTTGCATTTAAGGGACCTCTGTATCTTTGGAGTCAGAAAAAGCAAATTATGTCTAATAGAATTCCTTTCCTTGACCAAAACCTCTTGCAGTGCTAACACAGGTAAAATGGGCTGACCCACCAGCTTGATTTACATGAACTTGAAGCAAAGCACATTAGCATGATTGTGTAGGCATCACTGTACAGAGCATGCTGGTAATGAGAAGCATATTTGTGAATGTCTCTTGTACAGCTTTCAGCACATTTTACAGCCAAAAAGAGATATAGTCTAGAGGGAAAAAAGAAAAATACAACAAAAACATGGGTTTGACCCCCAGGCAACAGGATGTAGATTAATATGAGTTAAATGGAATGTGACCAATTTGCAAGACATTTGGTTTGTATCTTGAGAAATTGAAGACAAGATCATTTTTCCCTGCAATCAGAGTAAGCCTTAGGCTATGAGCTCTTGTAGTCTCTACAATTGCCACAGGCTTCCTCTTTTAATATACTAGTGTATCCTAGAATATTTCTTACAACTTTCATAGTCCAATGATGTGACAGATTTGCCAGTACGATACTTCTGCTGCCTTTCCTTGGGAAAAGCCTCCATTAGCTGTAATGTGTGCTTATAGCTTCTGTGAGTTTCATCAATTTTTGTGCAATATTTTGCCCACAGCTGTTCATTTATGCAAGAAAACAGTTGCGGTAATCTACATCCTATGTATGCAGCAAGAAAAGCATTTTTCCACCGAAAGGTCATAGTTCCTGAAGAAGGTTGTTTCAGGCTGGTAAATTTTGGGTTCACTGTGGAACCACATTTTTTTGTTTATATGAGAATTTTTTTTACATATAATAATAATAATAAAAATAAAAAAAACCTCAAAATGATGCAGTTCTCAGGGTTTTATTAATGATAAAAATTCTTTGCTGTTTGAGATTTAGAGGTGAAAACTTTTCAGTGTTTTACCAAACAGGTTGGAAAACAGTATTCTCAGTGGAGTATCTGTTTCAGAGAGTGACTAACTGAGGTCACAAGGAACTCAGTGGAAGTCTTCAAATACAGCCCAGGAACTCCACACCCACGAAGCAAGCTGCACTTCCTCTAAAATTCATCTCCTTTATCACATGACACCACCTTCTCATGCCAGCAGACAGCCAGGAGACCATCCCAAATATTTCAAGTTCAGTTTAATTTTCTACCCAACACTTTGCAGCTGTAATTCGGGAAAAGATTTGCCTTTGCTTTTCAAATGACCCAAAGAAAGTGCTCCAAAGGCACAAATCCAGCAACTAACTTCAGTATGCCCTTCAGCCTTCTATACTCAAGAGAAAAAATATCTATGATATGTTTGGCAGTCTTCCACTTGAGTGTGTGGGCAATATCATTCAGGAACATTTGGTAGTTATAGATACAAGATGTTCCATAATTGTTAAACTAATTTGTTTGAATAATGGATAAGGAGGGACAAATAGAGGTTGCTTTTCACTTATTTATTTATTTAAGAATTAAGATACAAGGACTGAAAGATGGGCCATTGTGCTATCATGACTTCTAGTGCAGATATTTGGGGAAAAGAAAATCCAAGACCAATTCGCACCTCCAAATGCCACTATCCAGATATCCAGTTCTGCAACCACTAACTCAGAGCAGAGAAGTAGCAGCTACGAACCACCTTCTGCCCACCAGTGAGCAGTAACAACCACCAGGACATTGTGCCTCGGTCCTGGCCTCGGGTCCTGACTGGATGCTGTGTCCTTTGCAGAGTTTTGCATCACAAAATACAGAAATCTATCCTTGGTTTTGCAGGCAGCAGAGGAGTGTGTTTCTGGTGATACTTTGAGCCATGCCTGTTGAAGAGAGGGATGTGGGATTGTGCTTTTAGCTACCGATGCCTTGTTAAATTCTGGATGCACAATGGGAGAGGAGGTTTAAGCATTTTGACAGTTCACTGCTATTGCTACCCTCTGTATTGTGCCAGTAGTTATGGAGTGTGAGCCCTCACAAGCATGGCAAGGTGGCCTTAGTTCTCTCTCATTTCAGTGGTGTTACAGGTGCTTTGGAGAGTAGGGGGAAGGTAGATTTGCGATACATTCCTGGATTTCCTCATGGGATCCCAGATAAGTTTGGAGTGAAAGGGGCTGTTGAAGATCACCTAGTTCAACCTCCTCTTCAAAGTAGGGTCAGATTGACAGCACAGATTAGTTGGGGCCTCGTCCAGGTGAGTTTTGAAAACTAGTCAGGTGGAAGAACCAGAATTTAAATAGACAAATCTCTAGATAGTGCCTTGTTCTTTATTTCTTGAGTGGCTCAAACTTGAGAAGATTCATACAACATGCTGCTCTCCCAACCACTTCCTCACTTGTATTTCGTCTACCTGAAAGCATCCGGGTTGGAGGAGTATATCTGCACTAACTCACAAGGTCACAGCCCTGTATGTCATTGCTGGATTTGGGCATTCCCATCCAACATAGGCATTCGACCCTCTACTTTCAAGACTTACTGCCCCTTTTTTCCTCTCCACATTTCAGGTCACAGCCTTCAGTTCTTCAGGGTAGCAGCCCTGCCCTGTGCCTGGGGAGGATGGCAGGCTGCTCATCAAGGGCATTAGTTAGGCAGGAATTTTCTTTCCCCTCCTGTTCTTCACCCTGAGATAACTGTGAAACTGATGGGCTATCTCTCCTCTAAGTTCAGCAACAAAGCCTCACAGCTTGTAAGAACAATTCAGCCACAATTAGCGTTGGTGTGAAGCCAGGGCCTCCCACAGATGAGTCTGCCTGGTCCAGTGCAGAAGCTACAATCTCTTTAATGATGGGAGGTTCAACTAAATTAAAGTTGACCCTCAGGCTTCTGGCAGCTAAATTCCAACAATAACCTTCCCTCCTGCCCCTTCCTCTGGAAAAAATCCTACCAACAACAAACTACAAGAGAGATGGGGAGGAGACCTCACTGGTTTTAACCTTTACAGGACAGTGGATGTGTCCAAATTGGACAAAAAACACGATGTCTCCTGGTGAAGTGCCATAAATAGTGCTATCTCCCAGTGTGATCTTTGAGAGGATCTGTTTTGGGGAAAGAACAGAAGAGTCCTAAAAAGAGCGCGTGAAAAATGATGAAAGTTGCTTTGAAGTGAGTCTGAGAGCTGCAGTGCTTTCAGCAGCTTCCCCCTGGAAGCCCTTGAAATTCTATCTGCAATAAAAGGTACCAAAAGAAAACAGCTGGCAGGAGCTGTTAAAGTGGAAACAATACGCAGTTCAGAAGAGATAAACAGGATGGGCACAGAGCAGAATGAAAAACAAGGTATGGATCTGTTATGTGATGGAAACAGCCTTTCTGTCCTGGGTTGAGACTGTGTGACCAGGGAAATATTGCTGGCTTTAGGGAAGTGGACTGGGGAAAAACAGACTTAGCTTGGTTTTCACAGGATCATGCATTTTGCTTTTCACTGAGGGACAGGAGCATCAGATATGGTCCCCTGATTGTTTTCTGAACAGTCCTAAGCTTGCATAAGACAGATGAGGGTGTAGGGGTGTTGTGATGAATGACACCACGAAGGTAGAAGCCAGTCTTGTATACTGACATTTCTCTGATAACAGAAGCAACAGCAGCTGAAACAGGAGCCCCTTTCCAGTTTCAGGACAGTGAGGCACTCCTCTTGCAGACAGGGCAGTAAGGCTTTGCTGCCAGCTGTAGAGATGGATCCAGTCCTTGTGCAGCTCTGAAGAAATGCCAAGGCTGGGGCAAAACTCAAAGCCTGTAACAAAATGCAAATCCTGTTTTTGTCCTCACTGACACCGCAGTCTTTGGAAACAGAAACTGGTGAAGCATGAACATTTGGGGTCAGAACATGATCCATCTTTCTGTGCAAAGATGTCTCAAAGAGAGATTGCTAACAGAGCATACATAGACCTTAACATGTTCTGATTTAGAGAAGTAAATCTTAAATATTGCTGTGGTTCCCAAATCAGATCTGTATATCTCTCCTGAGGGGACTGGAGCAGAATACAGATATGGGAGAATCATGACGAAGCCATGTGCAACCACATCTGTAAAAAAATCTCCCAAGCTCTGATCCACTATTGATTCTGCCCATGACATCACTTGTGGAAGGTCTGCTTAGAAACCTCTGCTCACAGGGGAAGGAATATGAATCAAAACTTTTGTCCTGTCTTTGCAAATGCACTGCTAGGGGAAAACAGTAATTCAGAGATGTGGTGGGAGTGGAGCAGAGAGGAGCTGAGTCATATTTTCCATCTGCTTTGATTTTTGTTTTCTAAAATTCTTATTCTTCTGTTCTGATATAATTATTTGTAACCATTAGACTGTCCCAGTGTTAGGACAGAAGCAAAACTGTATCCACACTGATTTTCCAGGCATGCGTTTTTTTCCCAGGAATATTAAAAGAAACAGCCTCCAGTTAATTTTAGAAAGATGTGAAAATGTTGGCATCAAGTCATTGCACAGATGACCTAAGAGATTGTGTCATGGTGTACTTACAGTTTCCTCAAGAAGTCAGCTTGGGCAGGGCCATCCTGAAGAGAGGAAAGAACAGCCAGGATTTACATTTTCTAGATATATGCTAAATCTTCATTTGGGAAGGATCTGGCACCCTGCTGAAGACTATAGGATAACCCATAAGCAGGGAAAAAACTGTATCTGTCATTGTAAGTACCACTTTATCCTGTGGACAACTTAGCTGCTTTCAGAAAGGTCCCAGATACTCAAAATGCTTTGTGGGCTTAAACATTACTGAGGACCTGGGTCTAAAATGCCTGTTCAGAAAAGATGTCACACAATTCCTGCAGCTTCAAGTGCTTTGATACTCTGAGGCTGCAAAACTCTTTCTCACTTGCACCACTTTTATTCTGATTTGCAACTGATTTAACTCCCCATAAAATCAGTGGGCATCCCTCTGCATTCTCCAATGGATGTTGGTTTGGGTGTTAAAGAACAGAAATTCAGTCTATCTAACCCATATGCACAGATACTGTTCAACTTGTTATTAGGAGCAGAGCTTGGAATGGAAGAAAATGAAGTGCTAAATATGTTCAGGAGTCGGGAGACTGAAGATGCCACCAGCAATGAAAAGGTGATTCCAATATATACAGGAGTACTGGAGTACTAGACCGTATGCTATCCAATTCCATTTTCTCTTACAACTAAATCCTGCGGAATGTAATAAAATCTAACCTAATTTAATAAAATCTAAACTTAATCAAATGGCCTTTGAGAAGAAATTTAATTGCGAATTACAATCTGACCATGCAGTTGTAGATCCAGTAAAGTTATAGAGATTATTCTCTGTTCTGTAGGTTTTATAAGCAGATGACTTAAGATAAGATAAACTGCATTAGAGCATTGAGTTTCATTCTTTTTTAAATTCTTCGCAGTGCTTGTAAGTTTTTCACTGAACTATGGGCAATAATCTATTTCTACCTGAATGCAGGAAGCCATCAATTGATTTGCACACTTAAAATTAAGATTTTTTTTCTTTATCGTGAACCTATAGCCTAGATGAACTGCATATACCTTTTTATTGTTTGTGTAAATATTTAATAATAAAAATTCTTAAGCTTTTTGCATAAGGTCATAGGACATTAGAAAGCTCAATAAGTTAAATATATCAGGTTTGGATTTCCTTTCACACTTCTAGAGTGTTAGTTCAGATTTTTGTTGGTATAAGTGCAAATTGAATTCTCACTTTAAAATTTTCATGTTCAAAATTAATTTAATATGTGACTGTTTCGGTGCTATACGGATACGCAAATTTTTTGTGTTTACATTAATGCATATAAATACTAAACTAGAAACCTGCAATGCAAAGAGGAAAACAAGGTGGTCCTTGACCCAATTGTCTCTATACAAGTCTGCCTTTCTCTTCCTCACCTGCCTCTGAAGAAAATCCTTTTGTAAATCCTTTAACTTCCACTTCAATTTTGTTTAACTGAGAAGTTCTATATTTCTGCTAACATACATTTTCAAGACAGTGCAAGCCAAAATGAACATAATTTACAGTGATAAATGATATTTCAACATAGCAAACACTATTCTCTATCCTCTCTTCCACATCAGTGCAAGATCTGGTCTGTACAGAGCTGACCTCCACTCCACTGCTGGTCTGTGTCTGATGTCCTGGAGACCTGGCTGCACATTGAATTTTCCATCCTTTCTGTGTACAGAATCAATAACACATGTGAAGAATCAAATGGTTAGTTCCAATAGGAGATTTTTTTTAATGTTTGCCATTTGTCTACCCTGATTTTTGACTTCCCAAATATTGTTACTGTGGCCAGTTTAAAACTTAAGCCTATAAGGGCTTCTTTGGCACTCCGCAGAAATAATTCTCTGCATCTTTTGAGATAAAACTTAATTTTCAATCTTCCTGACATTTTATTCAGGACTCAGTAACCTACTGAAGTTGCTGTTACTGCAAACCACAGGAACTTCATAACACTGTTTAGAATAAGCCACATCCTGTTCACCTTCTGACAGATCTTCTTTTTCCCTCATCCGTCACCAGGAAGGTTACGCCCAGTGCCTGAGGACAGGAGCGACCAGATCCCCACCACCTATCCTGCAGACTGTACTGCTCCCAACCACCCTCCCTTGAGCTGCTGCAGCAGCACCAGGGCCTCAGGCAAAAGGCAGCAAGATGAGTTTTGCTTGAATGGGGAATGATGGCATCACAGCCAAAAAGCTGTGGGAGGGTAAAAGGGGAGAACAAGGACTTGTAATCTTGTTATACCCCCGTCCTCACCTTCCTCCCCCTGATCAAATTTAATTTGATTAAAAAATGCATGCAATAACAGCCAAAGCTCAAGCCACACAGGGAATAACTGAGCAAATGCAAAATGATGGATTCAAAGCAGCACATAACATTTCTTAATGCAGCATGCTTCCCTTTAAATCACCATTTGAGTCTTAACTCCTGGAGCAACTTCAATATACGCTGCCTGTCTCCTCAGAAGTGCCCTCTGGCAGGGAACAGACTCTGTGTGCTGTGTCTTTGTCTAATTGCATTTTAGCACAGCACAGTGAGGAGAAAATAGAGAAAATGAACTAGTTAATTCCATGGTCAAAACCTGTCTGTGTTTGGAAAGCGGAGGAGAGGGAAATCCTTTCTGCTTTGCTGAACTGTCCTGCGTAGGATGTCAAACACTGCCATGCTGGCCACGCTAAGCAAGCATTGAAGGACAGGTCTCAGCTGCTCACATTTGTGTACATTCACAAGTGATGGTTAATGGGACTGTAGTTATTGCATGGATATACTCGGTTGGTTTCCCCACACGGGCTGCTTGTTGATATACATTAATTGTGGGGACGAAGGAAACTATTACAGGAATCGGGGACTTTATGCTGACCAGTTAGAAGCATTTCTTACAAGCTGAAATTTTGCATGAATGCCCTTGGGCAATGCTTGACGAAGCTTTTCTATATCTCTGTATTTAAATTACTTTCCACATAAAAAAGCAAATGCATTAAAAATCATAATGCCGAGTATCCCACCTTACATCTCATGACATGATCCTGTGTCTTACCTCTCAATTACACCATCAGCTTCTACGTTTTCTTTGTCTGACCTTGCAAAACATGCCCTACCTTCTGTGAGAGGCTAAAACAGCTGGGAGAGCTGACTGTCCCATTAAACTATGCTCCAGGAAGGGACTTAAGGAAAGGCACAATCTCTTTAAGGAGGCTGTTGATGCTGCTGCTGTTCAGGGCAGGCAAAAGAAGCCTTTGGTAGGAGAAAATCTGCCTTGCCCAGGTGAAGTGCTTGGGCTCTGTATGAGAATAAAACTATTTTCTGAGACAATGTTTTGCAGTGAGTACTGTTTAACAAACATGCTTAATGTTGTAGAAAAACATAGGATGATGATATTTTCTATGGAGGTGATAAAAAATAACCTTTTGTTTATCTCAGAAACAAGGACATACAGGCAGATGAGCCTGGACCCTGGTTTCAAAAAGTGTCTACCACCCTTTTTTAATCAGTGGGAGCGTTCTTGAAAAAACAAAGGTGGAACATAAAGCTAGCTTTATTTTTCACAATCTCCTATACACCAACTGTGCTAAATCAGAGCCGGCAAATGACAGTTGCATCAGGAATATCCTCACAAGGATGAAGGAATGGGAAGGTGTCCAGCACAGCATTAATGCGACCCTGAGTCTCACAGCAATGCTCTGCTCTGCGGCAGAGCCTTGAAGTCATCCGAGGAGAAGAGGAAGGGGGAGTGCAGTCCAGAGGGGGAAAGATGGATGATCTTGTAGCTGACCCATTCTTTGTTCATCTCTCTGGCACCACATCCTTTGCCACACAAGTCATAAAATTTCTTACCAGTAGCTATTTTGACAGTGGCATAATAAAGTTCAGAAGGGAATGAAGAAACACATCCAGAAGTGTCAAAATAATGTAGCATACTGTGTTTGCACTAACGCTATTATACAGTGGATTATCAGTAGTTACACCAACACGAAAGAAAAGTAAAACTGAAGGGTTAGGTTTTTTCAGAGGATCAGACGTATTTTGCTTTTGCGAAGTACCTTCACATACCTTGAGAAAGAGTCTTTATTGTTAACCTAAGAAAGAATTATTTCCTTGGAAATGAACATGATTGCTATAAAAATCTCTGGCAGGATACAGGCAAGAAAAAAATACAGTCTAGTATCAAAGTGGTCCGGAAAGACATGATTGAAATCATGGGTTTAATTTATTTTGAACAATTTCTCATCTGGTAACATTTTTCCATACTATTTTAATGGCTCTGATACTCTTACTCCATTCTAAAATTAACCTTCACCTTACATGAACTAAAGAAATTTCATAACTGCATCCGTATGCAACATTGTATAGGACTGTTAGCTGCTGGTACTAATGGTATTAATTTCAAATATATTTCAATTTTCTTTGAAAATTTGAAAAGCAACATAATGAAAACTGAAATGATATCAAATGCAATAATAATAAAGATGAAAAAGAACATATATGTAAATGTGGTAGTCAGAAACTTCCCTGATATTGGTAGCAGTTGTGCCAGACACTTTAGGATCACACTACACCCAGCAATAGGCTATGTGCTGCTACATGATGTTGATAGGAAGCAGGAGAGGGATTAAAGGTGACATGAAATGAAGTGACCTGACCAAGGCATGCTGTTAGTCACCAGAGAGAGGAGCAGCAGGACTTGGGAGTCCCCAGTGGGTAATTTAACCATGAATGATGCTGCTTCTGCCTGTGTTCCATGCTGTCCTTCTTGTACAGGGACACAGTACATCCACACAGAGGTGGGAGGGTTTGAGCCCGGGCACCACTACAGCCACCCCACTGCAGCTCCATGCGTGAGGCACATTTTGCTCTCTCCAAGGAGAGTCAGAGTCAAGTCTCGCTGGAGCCAGGGGGGAGTCATGGGAAAAACAGTGGGTATTTGCTCCAGCTCCGGGTGAGCACCAGGTACATTTGGCCAACAAAGTCACACCGAAGAGCTTGCACTTGCCGCAGTGTAGAGAGAGCAGGGCAGACAGAGTGCTTGTTGTGCCAAGCAGAAGATTGCAAGACCTAGTTTCTCCTGGCCATCAGTGATGGCAAAATATTTATAAATTGGCCATGGTGCCTTTGAAATGAAGGGTGCCTTTCTGGAATGAAGGGACCAGGGAAGTCCTGGGAACTTAAGCAGAGAGGAGTTATGGAGCCCAGACACAATGGTGGAAAGAAAACAACCTGGTGACTTTGACTGCTTCATCAGGCTGTGGGAAAATAAAGTCTAGAAATAAGCATAGAGCAGCCACTTTAAGGTATGGTATTTTTAAAGTTAATCTACAATTCATCCTCTGTGTCCCCAGATATCTGCCACAAGACAGTGATAGCTTCCTTGGATTTTTTTTGCTAGTTTCTTTGAAGTTTTTGGGTTTTTTGGGAGGAGGGGGTGTTGCTTTTTTTTTTAATTGGCACTATTATCTGTTCATTTTTATACACATGGCAGGGAGCCTGAGGGGCAGGCAGACATCTTTCAGATCATCTGTCTTATAAACTCACTGGAAATTACTCAGTCCTCCTTTGCCCAATTATTTAATTCTCCAAATGTTGATACTAAAGGAAGACATGAAATTAGCTCCAGGGCAGGCTTAACCTTTTCAGTCCAAGAGCTCCAAAATGGATTTTTCAAGCCAAATACCCAAGTTTTATTACGAGAGATGTACACCAGTTTGGGTTTGCCTGTGTGGCTGCTCAGTCCCCGGCTGCTCGGCGGTGGTTTCCAAGGGGAGAGCCAAATCGCGCTAATTGCACGGCGTTTACGGGTATGTGTGCATGTAATGCAGACCCCTGTGTCCTCCTCAGACCATCACTCATGTCACACACACTGCAGGCACATCCAGCAGCTGTGAGGTGACCTGGAGATGGAAAGCTCACATCTCATATCCAATCCCCAGAGCCAGATGGGCCTGTTCCCTAAATGACTATATAAATTCTAATAACAGCTATAGACAATGTCAGCAGGTCCCACAGGCTTTCCTGCTGACCCCAGGGAGCAGCCACAGCAATGCAATACCTCAGCTGGTCCTCCGGAAAACCCCATGATACAATGTTTGCCTCCACCCTATCCAGCTGGAGAGGACGTGCCTCTAGGGACATGGCAGAAGAACAGTGGCTGGATGGATGGCTCCCCATGCTCTGCTCCTGATGAGCAGGAGAGGACCTTTCTGACAGGTCACTGAGGAAAGGAAAATGGCTCTGTCTTCCCAGGCACCCCAGGAAAGTGGCTGCCAGCCCCAGTGGGTGGCTGCTATGGCCCTTGGTGGCAGGACATCAGTGTTTCAGGTCTCCTGATGCCCCAGGAGAGCTGTATGCTTCCAGGTGTTTGCTCACTCACACCCAGCTCCTCTCTGCTCAGCTCTAATGAAAGTCTCTGTTGCTCCTCTTTTTGCTTCGTAAGTGTTTAAAACACAGCACCTAGTAAAAACCTGCACCCAGCTAAGCAGGACATTTGAACCTTGACCCATGTTTCTTAAAGATGTAATCTCTTTTTGGTTCATTAGCAATGCCTGCATTAACGCAACATGATGGTGTATCTGCTGCATGTTTCCAAGCATAAAATGGTAGCTGAGATTTTTAAGACTAAAACTGAGGGAATTCACAGTGACAGTAGCCAGCTTGCCATTTTCTTACTGTTGTTTCCTAGAATTAGTCAGAAATAAAATTATTTTGAGGAAAGATCTCCCTTCCAAATCATCTCGATATGGTGCATTTTAAAGCATAATACATTATATACTTCCAGGGATCTTAACACTTTTGTATAAAAAACCAAAGGAATTAAATTACATCATCCTCCTTGCATCAAAATTTATAAAAGTGCTCCTGTGGAGTAGCATAATGGTGCAGTATAAATGTTGCCATTACAAAATGTATAAGAAATTGCTTACCACTGTGTCCTGCATGTAATTCATTAAAGAGTTGCTGGCCAAAGAAGAGGTAAATAGTATTTTTTTTCTAAAAGGAAGAGATGACACACATTGAAGAGTCGAGACTTTTGCTTAGGAAAGGTTTGCAGAAAGTTCTGCACACAGACTTATACTTTGTAGTCAGGAAACACAAGATCTAGGATGTGATGGCAGAGGCATTCGGGGACTTTTTCTGTGCTGTGGCTGACTTTTCTGTAGAGCTTGTGAAGCAAAACCTGCACAGCACTATACTGTCACTGGCAATGAAGTAGCTCCACCATCTGGGTTATTTCAGAATTGCCTTTCTTCCTCTATTTCACTGGATTGTATACAGGTTTTTGGTTTTGTTTCATTTTTTTTTTGTTTTTAACAGGTAAGGCCACATATTGGAAATAAAATTAATTATAAGATAAAAGTAAATGTGTGTAACTGAGAACATCCAGCTAGTCTTGTGGTCCATCCAGCATGAACTTCTGTCTCTGAACTTCAAGAAGAAGTTCAAGAAGTCTGAATTTCAAGAAAAGTTTTTAAAAATCTTTGTTTTAAAAGTGTCCCTTCATGTTTTGTTGCAGCTACTAAAATCTTTAGAAATCACTGTCTCAAGAGATAACAGTGAAGTGGAAAAAACGATTTATTCTAAAAATATATTTCTGAGACATATATTATTGTTTACTTCCACTAAGACCAAGTGGAGTTATTCCTGACATACAAGGCAGATCCAAGCAGAAAATTCCAATACTTTGGTGATAGAATTAAAAAAGTCAGTGCCCTTATAGCTAACAGTTGTTTTTATTGTTAAGAACCTCAGCCTGAGCTCCTAATATCCTGGTTTCAGGCAAAAATCCAGTATATATGCATAAATTTCAAGCAGAAGGAAATTCAACCCAGCTGAAATCAGCCTGGCAGCAGAAGAGTATAATCAAACCCAAACCTTGCCCACTGTGTGGCTTTTTCCAGTCTCTCCCACATTAGTGTAGTTTGGGCTCATATTATGCCCCCAAAGTCTTTATTTTTTTTCCACATTTTCCAATCAGAGAAAACTGAGTGAAGACACAAACTTTTCAGAGCTATTTGAGAGTTCCAAAGGCTCCTGCTGGAACTGTTTTTCCCAGGCCTCTTTGGTGGCACTGCATTGCCTAAGGCTATGACAGACAACCGAGCAAGGCAGGTCCAAGGGGCAATGGCATCCCCTCTGCCATCTCTCCACGGTCCTGATATCAGCCCTTGCACAGTTTAGGGTTGAGCAGCTTTTCTCAGTCCCTCCTGCCCTTCAGTCAACATGGGCACTTCTTCACAGGGGTCTGATGTACAAAAGGTCACAAGCAGCCACTGACAGAAGGATGAAATGTGTATGAGCAGCCTCAGACCTCTGGGGGGCTATACAGGGAGAGAGGGAGAGAGATGGTGGTGCCCTGAATGGACTGTTTAATTTCTTTTTTTCACAGCAGTTCTAGTTTTAAGTCCCACCGGACATAGAATATGTTTATTCCTCTATCACACGTGGCTTTAAAAAAGCTTAGCTAGTACTACAGAGAACTGGTGTTTGGTTTTCCTTTTTATAAACCTTCCAGCAGTAGCTAAAAGCCTATATAGTGCCCAAATCTGTTTTATGAGTGTTTTGCTGAGCTTAGCAGGAGATTTGGCATCAGAGCAGTGATGAAAGAGGGCAATAGTCCTTGCTGATATGTCACAAACAAACTCTTTCAATCCTTTTCTTATATAGGAGATGTTGTAGAAGCATACAGGCCCTGACAGTTCTGTTATTTTGTTATTTCTGTTCCTCCCCCAGCTCTTCTCACATGTCTGCTTTCTTCTTTTGTTGTGGTTTTGGCACTCCTCAAGATGAGAAGAAAGCAATCCCAACAGAAAATAAAATAAAATAAAATAAAATAAAATAAAATAAAATAAAATAAAATAAAATAAAATAAAATAAAATAAAATAAAATAAAAACAATCTCTTCATTTATAGAAATTGTACAAAAAGCAACAATATTCTCAATAAGACTACTTTGGAGTTTTGAGGAGTTGTAGACCTTTGTTTGCTGGTGAGGAAATGGATTTTTCACTGCAGACTGTAAGCAACTGTCTCATTTCCTGCAGTCATACAAATAAACTGTCGCAGAGTCCGTGACCTCAGCGTTGCTGCAGTGATCATCTCGCTGCTTTGATTAACTGAAGGACCAGTAAGTTGATGTCCTGAAATCAATGAAACTCAAGTCGATGAGAGAAAGAAGCAGTCCAATAGCAGACACACCATTCATTCCTCTTGGATAGCAATGCCCTCAGTACTGCACCTGGTTTGGATGGAGGAGAGCAGATCCCTGCCTTCATTCAACAGCCACACTTGCTCCACCAAGTGAGTAGCTTTTTCTTGGCAGAACAGAAACACGGAGTCTAGGAAGCACCTACCTTGTCTATCACTGTATTCTTCCCTTAGCATTTTTTCTACTCATAAATGTTCTCAGACTGGTCCCTGCCCCTGGGTTATATTGAGTCAGCATTCTCAAGGATCCTGGGTTATACTCAGCCAGCATTCAGCCCAGGACTCTGTCCCAGAGCATAGGCTACAGAGGCTCACAGAACCCGAGTCCCAAAGCCAACAATCCCAGCCTACCCTTCCCTGACCCCTGGCTATCAGCCAGCAGGGCACTGGGAACTTACCCGATCAGAGGCTGCATCTACACTTACTGTATTTAAAAGCCACCATCGGATCTATTCTTCAGGCACCCATTTAGCTCTGTTTTGAACCTGTCTTTAGTTCTGGCCTCCACAACAGCCCAGAGGTTTAACTATTTGTTGAGTGAAAACACTGTTTCACTGTTGAGTGAAAAAGTAGTTATTTTATTTTATTTTATTTTATTTTATTTTATTTTATTTTATTTTATTTTATTTTATTTTATTTTAATCTTTCAATCTTTTGGTGCTTTAAAAACAGGACAGGAGAAAAACCCCAACCAACCAGTTCTTACTGCTCTTATGAAATCAAGTTGAAGAAAAGGAAGC
Organism: Cnemophilus loriae; assembly: GCA_013397755.1. Taxonomy (NCBI): domain Eukaryota; kingdom Metazoa; phylum Chordata; class Aves; order Passeriformes; family Corvidae; genus Cnemophilus; species Cnemophilus loriae. Next base: position 854,787 of record VZTF01005662.1, read on the forward strand.
AGCTTGATTTGAGATCAGATCAGGCTTCCAGAAGGACTCTTTAAACTTTCCCAATTTAGTTTATTTAAGCCCAGTGAAATGAGCTATGTAAAAATAAATTAAAAAGTCTCAGCCTTTAAAGAACCAAAATTACCAGAAGCTTCTGCTACTAGAAAATTCCTCTATTACATATTTGGCAGCAAAGTGCCTGCATAGACAGATGACATGCCATTAGAGTCCATATAAGTAACCACTAGGGAAAGCACCTGCTGCAATACAGAAGATGTTGTTAGAAATGCAAAGATCTGATTGAAAAGCAATTTATATTCCAAGCAAATGCATAATAAGAGAAGACACACTACCAAGCGCAGAGCTTCCTGCAGAGGAAAGTGACACACAATAGAAAGTAGTTAATCCTGCAGAAATAATTAAACAAGATCAAGGGGAAAATATATTGTAGAATATGCAGTGCTTAGCCAAAACATGGCCGATTCAGCTTAATGAAAGGGAGTTTTTTCTCTTGATCACAGAGTCTTGCAATCTAGAAAAATTATTTAAATTAGGAAATAGAGAGAGGGATGCTGAGTCTATATCAGCAATGAGATCATGCTATTTCTCTGGCCGCACCTGCCTACTGTTGAGTAAAATGAGCATGGGCAAGAAAATTCTGATTTTGTTTCAGAATAAATATTACTGCCTTCCTGTCCTAGACATCCCTGTTTCTGAGAGAAATGGAAACAGAGAGAGGAAAAGCTCTTGCATTCACTTTTTTATACCAGTAACAAACCCATGAAGTTGAAGTCAGCCTGTGTTTTCTGCCCTATTTCTTTGCTCCCTTGGATGTTAACAGAAACAGTACTATTAAAATTGGCAGGAGCCTGAGCCAGACCCTGGAGTTGTATACAGAGAAGTGGAACCGTGATGAAGAAAGGAGGTTAAGATTGCCTTATTTGTGCTTCTCAACCTATAGCCAACAGACGGCAAAACCCAAGCTGGAAAAGAACAGAGCAGAAATCTTATGGACTTTGACACGTTGAGCATCTTCTTTCTCCTGGTAGGAGAGAAATAACTGACAGCTGTGTTTATTTATAGACCTTAGGGAAAATGAACAATTGAACTGATTCTGGTTCAATTCTAAGACTGTGGGACTTCCTTGCAAGAAGTATTGGTTGCCAATGGCTCATCCCTTTCGCTGCTCTGGAAGAGTTATGCATCTGTGCCATGTGTCCAGGGCATGTGGTCACATTAACCTCTGATGAAACTATGTTTAATCTAAGGGGCAACTCTTGGTTGTGGAGGCAGGAACAGACACAAAGATGCAAATATTGAAGCAGAGACAGTTTGTTGGTGAATTCTGCACTGCACGTATTATTTAAGGCTTGAAGAAATATTGAGGTAAAGCAAGGAAACTGAGAAGTTAAATATACAAATATGTTCACTTTTTGTTTCCACAAATCTGCCTTTCACTTCTTAGTCTGTGCATGTTTATGTCATTTAGAAGTGTAGTTTCAAGGCCAGTGTTTTACTTATCCTTCCCTGTCGCTGAGTCCCTGAAGGGTGAAACCAAACAGCCTTGTCAGGGTAAAGCTCTGGGCCAGACTGAAGGAGCTGGCAAGGGGATACACGATGTCCCCTGTGGTCCTGGGACCTACAGCTGCACTGTGCCCTATGAAAGCACACTGGCAGTGGGATATCTCCCTTGGGACCTGGAAAGTCACCGAGCCAGGGTATTGGCTGGGCACAGCAGAACCAAAGGGTTCATCTCATGCGCAGTCCCCTGGCACTGCTCTGCTCTTGTCTGCAGGGGATTCACCTGGGCTTGTGGCTGTTTCCAAGGTCTCATGCACAGCTCATTACCATCATTTTGGCGGTCGCTGGTGAGATCCTGAATATTAGCTCAGAACTGGGTTTGCAATAAGTGACTGCAGGTTCTTTACCTCTGAGTGCTTTTGCCAACAGAAGCAAGAAATATGTTTCCAAAATGATAACAGCAAGAATCTGACTGCAATCTGCAAGTCAGATAGGAACACAAAGAGCATTTCATCTCCTTTGTGATTAAGAGTGAGCCTGACACATGGAAAACAACCAGACCACACAGACAAAGGAACACTGGAAATAATAACCTTTAAAGAAGCACATCTGAAAAAAATAACTCTTCCGATGTTTAAATTGGACTAGTGAGTACAGATGCCAAATGCATTTCAGGAATACCTTGGCAATGACTGAGTACAACATTTAATTAAGTGATTATATAATCAACCTTCTGTTTTATGAAGCAATAATTCAATTCCCAAGTGAGTAAGCCATGAGGCTGAAGGTCGGGCACTTTATCACAATGAAGGAATCTGATTACTGCTGAGGAAAACATAAGGACAATGATGTTATTGTTAAAATACTAGTTTGATTAATATAAAATTAATAACTCTTTTTAATAAGTCTTCATAGCAATGCATAGACTGCCAGAAAGATAGCTTTCTCCATTTTCCATGTGGAAGTGGTAGTTATTTATGGCCACACAGAATGTGCGGGAAGTTAATGATGTCACACAGTCAATTTATTGGGAATAAAATTACAAGAGTCATTTTATCAGCAAATTATATAGTTCTCCTCCTGGAGTATAAGTAGATGAGAGACCACACTTACGCTGTAAAAGAGAGATCAGACAAGGTAACTACATTGCTGGAAAGCTTTACACTGGATTATTAACAATAATTCCACTAAACCAGAGGTTCTAGCCCCATTGAGCTGTGGCTTCACATATACACAATATATGATCAGGGAGATCTGATCAGCAGTTGGTGAAAATACATGCATTAAAAGTATATATGAAGTTGCAGCACATACATGGTACAGAAATTAAGGAATGCCATGTACAAACAGGATACCAGAAGAAGGCAGGGTATGAAATGCATTCATTTATTCAGGTTGAGTTTTGTTTACAGTTCTGTTTAGGCTATTTTAGTAAAAACTTCAGCAAATCAGAGCAGGAATTAAAACAAATCAGAGTAGGAATTTAGCATAAAGGGCATTTTTGAAAAAACATACAGAGTAATGTGGATGGAAGAATGATTACAACATAAAAAGCATCAGAACCACAGGGAAAGCAAAAGGAGAGAAGCGCAAAAGGAGAATGAATTTGGGAAATCAGCTGGGTATAGGGACAGAACAAGTTTAAAAGGAAAAGAGATGCAGTGACCAGGGTGATTAACATATGCAATTGCAGTCTTCAGAGCTGAGTGAATAATGACTTTAGGAGGGTGTGAAACCTCCTTTTCACTGCTGTTATTGCATTTGCAGAGGGTCAGGAAACCCATGTGCAGACTCAGCATTTCTGAGAGGCACCAGAGAAGATGTCCCACCTGCTGCAAGATCTCTGGATATAAAGAAAGAACACTAAATATCTAAAGAGTCTGAGCATTGAATTTAGCCTATTGCAGTACATTCTACTTTCATTGTGGCACTAGGATATTAGGGGCTGTATTATATGCTGGGTTCCCAGGATGGACAGTTCAGTGGACTGCATACCATGTAATCATTGATTCAGTGCCTTGAAATAGAGATTATACGGAAAGCTGCTGGGGAAAATAGCACTAATATAGACTGAGACTGGTTACTAAAATGAGGAGGAAAACTATTAGGCTGCAATAATTTCATAGGAAAGTGTTCTTAAGTGAGAGAAAAAGAGTTTATGTTCCCTGTAGAAGAATCCCTGCAGAACAGTTTCAGCTTATTAGTGCTAAATTAACCACAGCAAATGACTACCACTATTGTCAATGACCTGGCATTTTATAAGCACATTGGGGCTCAGTTTTAAACTATTTCACACACATAAAGAAAGCGAGATGGAAGATGAAAGCAAGGAAATCCACCCAGCAGTCGCAGCTTCAGAGACTGCTGCAGAAGGGTGTTCTTAAGGGTGTGCACATAAGTGCAATGAGATGTGCTTTGCTCTGGAGTTTGACCACTGGCACTGAAATATGAGGCTTAAGATGAGACAGCCCTTAATAGGGAAATCATTAGGGCTATGCACAAGTTGCTAAACAGGGAGGAATTTCACGCTTCTGAAAGAAAGGAGTCATGGAAGGAATGTAGAAGAGGGAAAGTAATAACAGGAACTGATGTGGGGGAATGACCTGGTGAATGGGACAGGTCTTTTAGAATCATACAAACAGAACCATTAAGTTTGGGACAGCAAGATCCAACTGTGTAGCTAGCACCACTACCATGCTCGCCATTAAACCATGTCCTCAAGAGCCATATCCACACATGTTTTTTTAACTTTCGAGGATGTTGATTCAAACACTTCACTGGACAGCCTGTTTCAGTGCTTCTTTCTGTGAAGAAAGTTATCCTAATATCTATTCTAAACCTCCTCTGGGGCAACTTGAGGCTGTGTCCTCATCCTGCCACTTCATGCCACAGCACAACCCAGGATTTCTCTGTGTTGTGTCCCAGAGAGGCCCTTCACAGAGCTGGTCTCTGCTATGCATGCTGGGGCTACAGGACAAGCCCATGGGCTGGTCAGCTGGACCTTCCTGTAAGTCAGGGTCATCCCAGCTCTCATCATTCCAGATTTTGAAGCCATGCTGCACAGAATTACTGTCTTGCAAGTTACAGCCTGTGGTGGAGTGCTCTACCGACTTCTTCCATGCAAGTGGAGCAAACCTGCTGGGTCACCAGGCAGGGTGATCCTACAGCCCTTGGTCAGAACAGCCCATATGATCTTGTCCCTCCATGTCTATCTCTCATGCCACATCTATGCACCCTTCCTCAGAGAGGTGGCTGGATAGCACACGTCTTTATCAGCAGAGGAACAGCTGTCACACTAAGAGCCTAGAAAAAGATGGTAATTTATTTTCTACGTGATGTGTTGTTGTAGCATTCTCTGGTGAGGCTTTCTGGGTTCTGCCAATAATCACAGCAAAATCTCCTTCATCTGGGGCCTGTTTGCCAATGTTGATTAAACTCTGAGTTCAGTGAATCTAGGTCTGAAGTTTTGACATTCATAGGATTTCAAATGTCAAACTGGCAATCAAACAGCCAAAACAGAAATGGTAGGAGGCCACAGGCAACAGAGTTGATGCTACAACTGATGCCAGTTTCCAAGATTTATTAACAAGGCAAATATTAACCTACCAAGACAAATATTAACCTACCATTCAGACTATCAATCAACAAGCAAAGCTGTTGATATACCAACATCAGACACCAAAGGGCATCAGATACTTTTATGCTTTTCTTTGGGTTTAGTACACTGCAGCACTTTCCTTCTCAGAAGTTTTACAAAAGCTCTGAATTTTAACTTAGATTTTAAAATGCACTGAGCTTCCCAGATACGATGTCTAACAATGTTAACGACGGCTGGTTTCAGAAATCCCAGTAGAATTGGCATGCAATTAATGTTCTCCTCATCTGAACAGAAACCTAGAGGTTTGCAAAACACACCATATGTTTGTCAGTTTGCCAATGAATCAAGATGTTTTTGCAGCCTTCTGAGTTTCAATAATTAATGGCAATGTCTAAAACCTAAATCACAGTCCAGGGGCACGGAACAGAACTTTTGCAATGTCCAGTATTGTTCAGCATCATGAGAGTGAGGTATTTCAGGTGGGAAACTAAACATTTGTACTAACTCTCATTTTTCCCTTCCCTACCTGATCTCCCGCTCTATCACCATTGCTCCTTCCAAGATATCTGACTGGATTTCTTCAAAAGGCTTACTAACTATGAAAAATAATGCTATTACTGCAGCCCAGGCTTTGGTCTCAAACCCCTGAATGTTCAGTGCTCCAGCATGATCTGCCTAGGTTGACTTGATCTTGGCGACTAAATGCTGTCTAATGGTTCCCAGATCTGAAAATATATTTTATTCTCATCAAGTAGCTTGTTGTTTAGCAACAAGCAGATTATTTAGCAGATTATTAGCAACTATTTAATAATAACAGTAAAGTTAGGCAAACGAAGTAAATCAGTTACACTTTAAAATTGTCTTCACAAGCAGGAGGGCTAATTTTTCTGAACCATGTTTTTTCAATTATTATTTTTAAATGTAACTACTTGAAAGAGCAATACAGAAGAGAATACTTAACGTAATTTCCTCATACGTTTCTTTCTTTCACCCTCGGGTAAGTCTTCTGAGATATCCTCTGCTTCCATACTTGTTCATGAGCACTCCTGCTTTGGCTGTGACTTTCCAAGTAAGTTTATTTTCTTTGAAATGATGATTTTGTTTTTGCTAGGCTACTAAAAATCTTTTCCTTTATTGATTCCCAGGTGATCAGACCTATTCCAGTCTTTTTTACCCAGACAGACCTAAATTTGTGGTTCAAAATGGCTAATAAAGAAGCAGGAAATTCCTTAGCTATCTATAAAATGCTGGACTGCTTCCCCTCCTTTTTCCTCTCCAGAACAGAAGTAATGCAGGAAGTATTCTAATAATAATTATAATGTCACCAGCATTTCTACTTCAAAATTATAAACATCACTTGAATTGGGCTATTCTTAAAGTTGGGTAGTATCATGCTCATCTTAATATTATTCATATAATGGCTAATTTGTACTATTAATGAATTTAATTTATATCTAGTGTGCTGTATACATTAGCAGTTCCCAGGATCAGCATATTTTTAATTAATCTGTTGATTTTTCTCAAGTGCACCACAATAATATTGGTGTCGTGTTGATATGAGAGAACATGTGCTTTAGGACTTATTAGTTTTCCAACTCTGCCCCTGCATAGAGCATGGAGTACATTAAAAATATTCAGAGTAATTCCTTGAAGAATCAACAAATTGCTCCTGCCTGACCGAGACATGGGATATACCAGGATCATTTGGAACACTTCCATCCTGTTAATTTCTGGGGTAAAACCACTCCCTAACAGCGTGACATGCAGCACGACATACGGAACAATGTAGATGGGAACTGCCAGATTTTCTTGAAAACAGAAGGATTCAAACCCTGCCATGAGAACTGTGGCCCAACCCTAAGAGATCACAGGCATTTAATTATGTGATCTCTCTTCCCTTTTAAAGATGGCACTGTCAGCAGCAGCAATAAACATTTCTGTCTTAAGCCATCTCTGCATATTTCTGAGTTTCCTATTAAATGATGGCTCGCTTGGAGTACGCCTTTTAATAAATGGATGTAGCAGCAATAACTGGAGTGCCCAGTACAAAAAAAAAGAATGTTAGTGCTAGGTATGGCTTGCACCAATACAGTTTATTTCCGTTTGAAGCTGACAGCAGAAACCCTGGTACAGATAACATATAAATCCTATTAAGCCTCAATGTGAGACAATATTATTGGTGAACAACCTTGGCTGTGGCAAACACAAGGGTTTCCTTTAAAGATTCATTCTCTGTTTTGTAAAAACTATATCCAGTCCACCTCCACATAATCCTTTTAAGCCAATTGTAGTACAAAAAGTTTAGTTTTTCTTTTTGACAGTTTGCTTCCCAGCGTCATGAAAATAGTAATGAAAAATACCTCCCTTCCCTTAAGAAAATTATGGACTTTGAAAAAAAAAACCAAACCCACCCAACAACTACTTCAGAACTGAAAAGTTTCTGTCTTTCACAAAAATGGAACCCATGAGCAACATCTCTGTCCAGTACCCAAAATTACTTTATCTGGAAATGCTGGTGCAGTGAATCCTGAGTGCTGCAGGATAAGTATCCTGTAACCAGGCTTCCATTTCCCATTAGAAAGCTCTCAGTTGGTTGCCCCATTTCAACCTGAAAGATCAACTTCCTGCTCTTCTGCAATGCAGAGGGTCCACCAGACAGGACACCTTGCTGTCCATGGGACTCTGGCTGGGTAGGTTGCCAGGCCTGCCAAGAAGGGCAGGGGCATGGAGAACCGGCATTAAAAACCCACAGGAAAAAGCTGGGTGGAAAAATTCTGACAAAAACCATTTTCCACTGAAAATTGCTTGTTCAGGAAAAGGCATGGTGATTTTCACTCACCCTGCAGGGGCTCCAGTGGAGCACCGTCTGCTTTCCTATCAGCTCACCTCCTCCCCTCCTCTCTGCTAAACTTAGCAGTCATCAAAATCCTGCAGGTGGAAAAAATTTCGGTTTCCCAGATGGGGACCGTGAGCTCAAAAACACTTCTGGCTACAGGTCATCAACCAGGATTCATGGTTCCAGATCTGTATCTCACAGTAAGAGGCAGGGGAAGAGGTACCTTGTGGATATCAGAGCTTAAACTCCCCCAGTGATGCTGCCTTCTGAAAGCCTTGAAGTGAGACATTTTTGATAATTTTATAATTGCTTCCTTTATGAAAATCCCTGCTGAGGGAATTTAATATGTTGTTTGAGGGGTTTTTTTTGGTCTGAATTTCCCAGAGAATGGGCAGTCTAGCTTTAGTCTGGATTCAAACAGGAAAATATTTTTCAAAGTACTTTTTTTTTCTATTTTAAACCTAGTTAAAGTTTATCATGTCAACCCTATAATAATTCTCTTTCAATCACAGCTTAAATTTTCCATGGGGGCAGGGAAAGAACAAATACAATTCAACATGAAGACAAGAATTATGATGATGTCTCCTGTATGGAGAAATCTTTGGTTGCTGCCATCTGGACTTTTAGGTTATCCTTTTCTCAATCCTCTACACATGAGAACCACTCATAAGATAAGGGAGCAAGACAAAATCTACATCAGAATGTCTGCCTGCCACAACAACCCCTTGAAGTCCTGGGTATCCACAACCATAATCCTGCTTTAAATTTATACTTAGATCTCACCCAGGCCTTCAGCTAGTTAGAAAAGAAGTGAAAATAAGTGAGAAAATTTGGAAGTGAATTGCAGAAATAACCTGAACATACTTTGGCGGCTGGTCCACAAGATCCATCCATCCACATACTCTGAATTCTACAAACAAAACCCCTCAAAACTTTTCCTTTATATGCCTATTGTTGTTTGAGAGTTATCAGGGCCCAGTAGCACAGTTTAGCAATTTAAACAGGAAACAACGCAGTCTTGAAGGAGAGCTGGCAGAATTAAGCGTACAACCCTTACTGACTCCCACTGCCTGATGAAGGCAAAAAAATGGGCAATGGCAGGCAGATTTTCACATTGTCACACTGAGAGGAATAGAAAACTTGCTCTCTGCATCTTAAAGGCTCAAAGAAGTGTCATGACCCTGAAAAATGCTCTTATACATGTTAAGAACAATAGCATGTTTGGCAATGACACACACAGGACTGGATCAAGAGACTGGGAAGTACCTCTGCACCTGGTGCAGTAAGAGCAGGCGATTGTGTCACTGTTGTGTGGTGCTGCCAATGGTCAGTAAAATGGCCATGCTGCTGCAGACACTCGAGAGAGAGGGGAGGCCAAGCACTCCACAGGGAAGGCAGTGAAGGAACCTGTCACTGATTCATCCGTGGGAGCAGCCTGATGCTCCTAGGGCAGTGAGAACAGCAGGTGAGGAGGAGGAGGCCCCCCAGAGCATCCTCCAACGGCAATGACTGCTGCCATGGCAACAGCAGCTATGTGGTAGAGTAGGAGACAGGCACCAGCTGTGGCTGGGTGATTGTTTTTTCCCTTATTTTCAGCAGAACTGCTCAGTACTGTATTGCTGGGTTTGAAGGACAAAAGGACAGATGCCCCTCTGCCAGCAGTGCCACCCCAATAGCTCTTCCCACAGACTGCGGGTACCTGTACACCACTCTGAGCACAAGGCACTCCCAGTCTCCGTTAGACCCTGAGCTCCCTTGCACTATTTTCACTCATTTAACAAAACTCCTCCTTGCTTTCTGTAGATGTGAGACAAAAAGAATCACTAAAGTGCCTCCACAGTTGTAACCTGCAGATTACAGGCACGGTATGCTCTCAGCTGCACCAGTGCAGAACCCTTGTAGCTTCATCCCTACTCCAGATTTAGTTCCTTATAACCAAACCATTCTGCCCTGGAGATTCTTAGCTCAAACTCTGCCCCTGGCGTGACGCCTCTGATCCTAGCTGTGATCATCTAAGGAGTTCAGCGTGCAAGTCTAAGCCAGGCTCCATCCATTCTCAAAGACACCTGCAGAAGGTGAATTATCCGCAGATAAGGAGACAACTCATATTCTGGAAATGCAAGCCCTTAGCATCAGATAGGATAAATTGCTCTCTGAGGGCAACAGAGAGACACTACTCAACCAAATTAAAGTGCAATATTCAAAGCCTAATGTCTGATGAAGTGACTCTCATCTGCAGAGTAATGTTGCCTACAGACCTACCGAGTCTCATTCATCTCACACAATTTACTCCCATTTCTTGCTCCCTGCAGCTGAGTCAATGCCTCACATATTCAGGGCTGTGCTACAGCCTCTTGTCTATTTGGGGACCCCATACTAGACATGGCTAAATATGGCGCTGCCTCCCTGTTGCAAGATGCCAGCTTCAAAATATGTGTTTCTCCCAGACAGAAATTATCTCAGCAATGCCATTAGCAATCGTACCTATAAGGCACATTCTGAACTCCAGTTATGGCGTGATTGCCCAGAGAGTCCATTGAAACTCAAATAACCCATTTCAGTACATTTACCAATTATCATGCAAGGATGAGTAAGAAACAATTTGCTGTTTAAAATCAGCAAATGAAATCAAGACAACTTTCATCTTTATGTGTTTCATTTGATTTTCCTGTACTCCAGATGAACTCCCACCCCCAAACCAGAAGTCATAAGTGATTAATATATAGATTTTTTACTGAAAGCCACCGAGGGCACTAAATTAAATCTGCAGTGCTCTCCCTCACTCAACCACACACATAAATGGTCTGGAAGCCTGTGCAAGACTTCCTATTGGAGTGAGATTGCCAGCCAGCCTAAAAGCTATTAGTGCTGGTTAGAGAGTCGCAGAATGATTTAGCAGAATTTTAAATGACTGCTGCAGCAGCATGCTCCACACTGGGGACTGGACACTGTTCTTGGAAATGCATTTGGAAAAAGCGCATGATTTTAAAGTTATCTGGCATATCTCTTGGTGTTTCCCGTTCCTTTAAGGATCCTACCCAGGCACATGCACACTATCTTTTCATGATTTACCATCAAACTTCCTGTTTTAAATACCAAAATCATATGTAATGCAAATGCTGTTCATTTCAACCCTTCCTGTTATCTATCTATGCCAGTAGCTGCTGTGAATGGTTTCAGAAGGTCACAGGTCTAACATATCAAGACCCATTCCAATAATGACTGATGGTTGTACATCATGTAAATTGCATTGACTTGCAGCCTACGTCTACCAAAAGTGCACACTCCTAAAAGTCTATTGTACTCAGAGAAGCAAACCCTGAAATCCTCCAGGTCTCTCAGCAATAGCCTTTCTGATAAAAGGAAAGCATATAAAATCACATAGATTTTTCTGTTCGCATAGATAGTTTTTAAAGGATCATTCTCATCAGTCCAGTGGAAATTATAAATCCTGTCAGCATAGAAACTGGAGCTGCATTTGGGTCTTGAACCTTGAAATTACTATTTTTTTCCCAGTGAAAAACAAGCGGTGTAAGAATTTGGGAGTCAGGGAATGAGGATCTGAGGAAAGGGACAGATGGTCATCTTTCAGATGTCTGCACAGAATAAAAACCATCTTTAAATGGAATCAGACATTTGTAGTTTCCTGTCCAAAATGGTAGATTGAACAAAAGGCTGTGAGAGAGTAGGATTTTGCCCAATCCTACCAACTTCAATAATCATCTTGACAAGGACTTTATCTCATCTGGTAACTTAGGTTACGAAGAAACCTTTTTTATTTTGATTGATGACAGAACCACCTGTTTTTGGAAAGCCTTCTTATTTTCCAGCATGAATGGTAACCTCCAGAAGCATCTTCTCTCTGGACCTTGTGCTAGACAGTGCACTGCTAAAGGTTTCCTCTTCCTAAGATGTGTTTTGGACAAATGTGAATCTGGGAATAAACAACAAAAGGGAAATATCAGAGTCACATGGAAGACTTATGATTTGCCTGCAGTAACCTAGGCAGAGGTGAAACAGAGCCTTTATACTAAAGAAAGACATTTTTGTTCTCCTTTGTCCTTGTGAGAAGATTTATATAGAACACTTAACTATCTAGCTTGGTGCTTTCTTGCCTGGGAACTAAATCCTATTAGGACTAAATAAATGGCCAGGACTTGAAACCACAAACTCTATTGATCAAGAACTAAAATGTCTCAAACACAGAGAAAGGCTAATGTTGATTCCTCAGACTTCATAAGCCTTAGACACTTAGTAAGGGGAAGTGACTTTCCTCGGTGTTCCTCCATGTCAATTCTGCCAGACAGTAAGATCTTATGCCACAACCTATGAGTATTGAGGTTGTCACTCAGATGGAAATGGGTAAGTTTTCAGATGTCTGGTCTGGGTATTCTGTCTAACATTTGCTTTTGTACCATTCCAGCTCCTATCAGAACATGCCACTGTCAAATGGTGAGGTCCATTTCATGGTCCTCTGATAATCCTTCTGGTGCCAGCCCATCCTCAGACTACTTTCCACTCCTCCCTCCTGTTGTCACACCCACGTCTGTCTCATTTCTCTACCTTGTCTTTCAGTGTTAAGGCTGTCCCTGCCTGCATGTGATCCATCAGGGATGATCAAAGATTGGCAGAAGAATGAAATTGGTAGGTTTGTTATGGGAAGAGTAAGAAGACCAGTTTTTCAAATCTGTTTTTTTTTCCTAGCTTTATACGAAGCCCACAGAACCTGGATTGGCAGGTGGTTTCGTTTCTTTTCAGCATGAAAGACCATGTGAGCTAGTCACCAAAACCAGTGAGCTAGGGGGGCATTTTCCTTGTGAAGTCCAGCCTCAGAGGGATGCTATGAAGTGTCACAACATCATTATGAAGCTCTTGGTAAAAGCCATATAAAAGACACTGTAAGCTGGAGCCACTGACCATTGCAGTCAACTGAAAGACTTCCAAGGGCTTTGGACATCACTCTCAGAAAACACTAAGCATGGGAATACATAATTTCCCAATAAATCCCCAATCTCTGAAAGGCATGGCTTTTTTTGTGGGAGGGAAAATTTGGAGAGTGCTATGATGAGCAGTGATGTTATCTAAAGCTTCCCTGTATGGTATCCTCATCTTTCACAAACAGCAGGGTTGCACCAGAGCTTCCCCTCACCAGCTCATGCACTAAACACAGTCAGACTCCTCGGAGACTTTTTCAAGAGCAGAGAAGTCCACCACATCCCAAAATCAAGTTCCTATTCTTCACTTCAAATGCACCAAAAGCCCTGGCATCCCATCACTTGTCGGTATCATTCAAATTCAATCCAAAAACTCCATAAATCCTGCATGTTTTTCTTTCCCCATTTTTGTTTCCAGTCTGGTTTGGGACTGATGTCTGGTATCTCTGCCCTGATCTACAGGAGGGTGCAAGCTTCCCTGGTCCAGCACTGCTGCACACCTACTGACCCACAACAAACAACAAGCCAGCTGCCCCAGGGCTTTTCACAGTTCAAACTGTGTCTCAGGGCTGGCTTTGGCTTAGCTCCAACTTCACATTTTCTGGCTTGGCCAAGTCATTTCTTAGTTCTCCTTGTTATTCTCTCCTCCTTTCCTTGGTACCATGCCACAAAGTTCTTTGTCTCAAGGCCAAAGGCAACTACACAGACTCTTCTGATCCCTGGCAGAGAGAATGTAATAGCCATCCCAGGGATCTGTCTGGCATTAGTCAGAAGAGTTCCTTGCTAAAGCACACAAACATGGTTTTAAAGGAGCTGATGTGAACAGAACTTCACATATTTTAATCTCATGCATTAGTGAGAGTTTTGTTTTACAGTCCTGGGACTGTAGAGATGTGCCAGCTTTAGGTGGGCCTGACCTAACAGTCAAAAAGAGGAAAATAAGTGCAACAAATTTATTTTCAAGATGTAAGGATCAAATCTCCATAATTAAATTAACTGACGGTTGGAAACAGAGCATAAACAGGGCTACAGTGTCTTAAAGGAGAGAATGTATTCTCTAGTGTGCCCGCTGTGGCCTGTGAACAAGCTCCGTTTATATTTAACATTTTCTGGGTTAGGTTTCCTCAAATTTGAGTGGAAACAGTAAGTCCTGGTGCAGGGCCCAAGGTCCAGCAAGGCAGATGCATGGATGAAGAAATGTGAAGAGAGGTCCATAACAACGAACACTTGGGGGGAAAAAAATAAAAAAGAAGTCACAAGAACAAACCACGTCCAAGCTCAGAAGAAGTATTGATTTTGTAATCAGTTATAGAGAGACCGATTTCTGCCTAGCTATGCAATTGTGTATATATATGTATATATACACACACATATATAGATGCCAGACTATAAAAAGCTGTAGGAAAGTGCTGATTCTGTTTCAACAAGTGCAGACTGTGTATCTTTCAACTAGAGACTGGATTCCGCTTCTGTGAAACACGTAGTTACCATTTTAGCATGTCTTTGTTAGCTCCCTTTCTCCCTTTCCCCCGGCTTTTATTGCCAAGCACAACATCATACGGTATGGAATATCCCTTTGGTCAGTTGGGGTCTGTTGTCCCAGCTGTGTCTCCTCCCAGCTCCTCCTGCCCCCCCCGCCCACTCTTTGGTGGGGTGCTGTGAGAAGCAGTAAGGGCCTTGATGCTGTGCACGCACTGCTCAGCAGCAACTAAATGACTTGGACACAGGACTGGAAGGGATACTCAGAAAGTTCACAGCTGATACAAAACTGGGAGGAGCTGTTCACTCCCTCCAAGGCAGGCCAGTTCTGCAGAGAGACCTCAACAAATGATGGGCCTGGGCAATCACCAACCACTTGAAGTTCAACAATGGAAAGTGCCGGATTCTGCACCTGGGATGGGGCAACCCTGGATGTGTTACAGACTGGGAAAGGAGAAGCTGGAGAGCAGAGCTGTGGAAAGGGACCTGCGGGGCCTGGTCGATGGCAAATTGAGTCAGCAGTGCCCTGGCAGCCAGGAGGGCCAACCCTGTCCTGGGGGACATCAGGCACAGCATCGCCAGCGGGGCAAGGGAGGGGACTGTCCTGCTCTGCTCTGCACTGGGGCAAGCCTGACCTTGAATATTATGCCCAGGTTTTGGTACCACAATATAAGATATTGAACTATTAGAGAGTGTCCAAAGAACAGCACCAAAGATGGTGAAGGGCCTCTGTGGGAAGCCATATGAGGAGCTGCTGAGGTCTCTTGGTCTGTTCAGCCTGGAGGAGACTGAGAGGAGACCTCCTTGCAGTTACAGGTTCCTCATGAGGGGAAGAGGAGGGAGGGGCAGGCACTGATCTCTGTGGTGACCAGTGACAGGACCTGAGGGAATGCCCTGAAGTTGTGTCAGGGGAGGTTTAGGCTGGATATCAGGAAAAGGTTCTTCACCCGGAGGGTGGTTGAGTACTGGAATGGGCTCCCCACAGAAACGTTCACAGCACCAACCTGACAGAGCTCAAGAAGTATTTGGACAACACTCTCAGGCACATGGTGTGACTCTTGGGGATGGTGCTGTGTGAGGCCAGGAGTTGGACTTGATGATCCTTGTGGGTCCCTTTCAACTCACCTTATTCTGTGATTGTGTGATTCTGTAAAACATCCCTGTGTTATCAACATTTTTTAAAATCATAAATACAAATCATAGTGCTATACAAGCTACTGTGAAGAAAATGAACTGTATCCCATCCAAAACCAGCACACCATGGCTCCTGAGCTAATAGAGTTTGTTTGTTTGGGTTGGAGGTTTTTTTGGAGGGGAGGGTATAAGTGTTTTTTACTGAGTTTTTTTCCTCCAGCCATACATTCACTTAGCTTTTATGAAACTCTTCCCCTTGATCCTTATGTTTCTGTAGTCATCCCATAATACAAAACCGAGGAAATGTTATGCGTGAGAAAAACAAAACAGTGGGAGTTTACCTAACCACAGCTCTTGAAAGTTTAAGTCAGCTGTTGAAACTTGTTTCCAGTCTGGCACTATTATCATCAGCTTCTACCTGCAGCTTGTTAATATTGCCAGCAACTGTTTGTTTTGCTATTTGACAGATACCAGCCAGCGCTGGTTCAAGCACGTAAGGTAGGAGGGAGGAAAGGATCAAACACAAAAGCGTTGTACTCCTACCAATAATTTTACATCCCTCCTGAATCCCAGTGGGAAGCAGAGTCCGTGCTTCTCTGCCCACCAAAGGAACAGGGTTGTCAAGGTGAAGCCAGGTACCAGCATTGTCTCTTTCCAGGGCTAGGAGAGGAAAGTCTCACACTCCTGTATTTTTCTACAGAGACAGATACAAAAAGGAACAATTAATGGACCTACCACATTCCCCTTTCCCACTGAGCTCCGCATCCCCAGCAGAGCTGATAGGAAACCCTGAGGTGCTACAGAAGGCTTCAGGTTGAAAAATATTTCAACAGCTATAAAATCTCTGAACTAATCAACCTGCAAAAACCGTTTCTTTTTTGGACACTGGTCTCTTATCTCAGAAGACTCCTTCTGAAAATCTCTTTCTTAATTTACACAGCCTGCTGCAAACATTAAGATTATTTATTTTTTTATTTATTTTTACCAGAGCACTATCAACTACAAGGTTGAGGTTGAGTTATCAGATTATTTTTTATGGACAATGTAGTAGAGCTGTCAACAAGAACAGGTGTGTGTGTGGGAGGGTTGAAGAAAAGGCCAAGCATCTAATGCAAGAAATATTTAGGTTCTTTCCACTGAGTAAAGCCTGAAATCTCCATGATACCTCTCAGGCAGTGCTGTTCACAAGAAACTGTGTGCATACCAAAGTGAGCAAAAGGCTTCAAAGTGTTGATCAGAGAATGACACAGCCACAGTAACTGCTGCCTACTTTTGTCTCATGTACGCACACACATATTCACAATGGGGCCGGGCAGGGTATCTGAAAAACTGTTGCTGTTGCTGCTGCTTATTTCATCAGCTAAAACACATCTTCTTTGGAAAAAAAAAAAGGAACAGAAGTGTCTTTTGCTGACATTGTCATTCCCTGCTGCCCAGTAAATAAACATAACATCTATTTGTCACCATGGAAACATCTTCCGTGGTCCAAATTATGCAAAGGAGAGGTATTTGAGAAACTCAGAAGTCTGAGGAAATGAGCAAGTATCTAACCTAAAACTTCATGTAGTGTCTCTTTTCACTTTGCTAATTTTTTGTCTTTCTCTCTAAGGTACAAGCATACTTATTTTAGAAGAAAGCAGTATGTATCTTGGATACAAAGCTTAAACATTTGCTTAACATGCTGTCCCTACTGTGCCATGTTTCTCCCTCTTCCCCACTGGAGGGGGATGTGTAAATAACTGCCTTATTTGTACATCTAAAAAGCACTTGTTTCTCCAGGGACACTGCATTTGTTCTTCTCATATTATGCATCAAAATTAGAAAGGCACTGCCACAAGCAACATAAATGATGTATTTACATCAACAAAGCTTGTCTTCTGCCCGCATTGTATAGGCAGTCAGCTGGAGATGTGACAAACATGTCTCCTCCTTCCTGGGGGACTCTGGTGCCACTGACAAGGGTCTGACCACCCTGCCTGCTTGGGGACAGATGCCCACTGAGGTGGCACCATGCTGGCCCCCTAAGTCCAATAGAGACATGCCTTTCATTTGCACAATATATGAGTTACATAGGACTGGATACTTCCTTTTGCAATTCCCCTATAGCAACTGCTGCAAAATTAAGGTGAAAACAATCTGTTCTCCTGGAGTCTTTTATCATAAGGGTTATGGTAACCTGCAGACATTGGAAGAACATCAAGGTGCATGTGAAAAGACATTATTGTTTCTAGGACTCTAAACAGCTACAAACTTGGGAAGCTGTATCCTCCTTATAATCCATACTACCTCCTGAGACAAAGGAAACGAGGAAAGAAACCATTTGCATTTATGAGTACATCTAGAGTGAGCAACTTGTTATTTGCCAGCTATCCTAGACTTGTGCCATGTACAGGAACCCAACATCACACCCAAGGATCATGACCTTCACAAAACGTGCACGTAAGAGACGTCTTGAACATTTAATTTGGAAGAATTTGTGTTCCCTGGTAAAGGAGACGGTGCAGCTCAGGACACTGACAGCCAACCAGCAGGCTGACTGCAAACTGCATTTGCATTTCTACCTACAGTCCAGCTCCAGAAGGCAATGGAGGTGTGACGTCTGAACTGCCAAGGGAGCACAGGTATGAACAGAAAGCAGGAAACCAGCTTTAAATGAAAGTGATAAGAAAAGGGTGATTTGAGACCTAAGAGGGGTCGTCAGCCCAAATGCCTTTGCCTGTTCTTCCCTGTGGAAACAGCTGAGGTGTGTGTATATGCTGTGCATGGAAAACAACATCTTAACTGCATAACCTCAGATCCAAACTTGAGATTTTCTGTTCTAATTTTTTTTTTTTTTTTTTTTTTTTGGTGAGAACCACTTTCCTTCAGTGGAGCTCCTGTTATTCACCAGTGTCATGGAGAGGAGGGCTGATTTCTGCAGAACTTCCTCTTTTTAGTTTTAATTTCTCTTCAGCCAAAGAAGTGTCATTAACATTAAAAAGTGAATATGGACCTGCAACCTTCTTCTGAGCAGCACAGGGACAATATCTGATTTCTTTCATTTTTTTAGCAGTTTATTATTTCTCCTTGGGACTGCAAGAACTTCTCTTAAACCTCACAGATGCACACACAGACACCTATCTCCCCTAGGAAAACTGTTTTTCCACAGGTTCCCAGTGCTTGTCCCTCACAGCTGGGGGTCCCTTGCCTGCCTGAGATACAGCCCAACCCGCATGTCTGCAAACAAGCCGGAGCAAAGCAGGCACAGGCTTTTGGGGAAGTTAGTATGTGGAGTTTGGGTTCGTGCTCAGCTTTAGCATTTCTGTGTTTCTGTCTTCCTGCATTTCTTTGGGGTTTTTAAAAGATTTTTTCTTTCCCTCTCATCTCTCTGACGTAATACACTCTCCATTAATTCTCCTCTTTGTCTTCTTTCCACTGATAGATATCTCTGACCAGCTTTCATATTGATTGTGCTGCTCTTCCTCTCTTGCTTTAGCAGTATAATTTCTTCTCATGTCAAGTGACTTTTGCCTTTGCACCCACCTTATTTTTCCTAGACTGGAGACTCTGCTCATACCAATGTACAACTGTGTAACAATCCATCATCTTTAGTTAAGTACTCTTGATTTATTCACTGTGAGAAAATCATTTGTCTACACTGATCTTTCCAGTACTAAGCTTCAGCTATCACTTTTCTTCTCATGCCCATTGACACAACTATAGTACATGTCCTAATAATACCTTTCCAACTGTTAACAATTACTTTTTTCCCCCAAATACTAAGAGTAAATGAAAATTTCCCTTCAGAAACATTTTTCAACAAATATTTCCCAATATGCTTCCTTTATTTTAGGGTGCATAAATCCAAATAAGTAATGAGATCCCGGAGCACTGGCAATGGAAAAACATAGAAAAGACACAAAGGTACATAGGGTGGTATATTTTTGCACTGCCTTTCACTTTGGGGGGAAAAAAGGTCTGACTTCTAAAAAAAACCCATTCCCTCCTACACATTGCAAATATAAAAATGGACTTTTTTCCCATACAATTTCTTGCTGATCTGACCTGGAAAGTCAAAGGTGGTACTGGTCAGATGTAGCTATGCTGGCTGAAGTTTAGCAAAAAGGTGATTTCACTGTACGCAGTTTTGCAAAATAGTCTTGGTCCCTCACTTCCAGGAACATTAAAATTCATTGAGTTTAACTATTTTTTTATTAAAAATGGAAAAATGACACAATTTTAGCTTGTGATTAGGAAGCACTTGTTTATTTATAGACCCATTTGTTGCCTAAAAGCATTTCTTTTACATAATTACTTCTTCAGACTGTTTGCTTATGTCGATCAGAAAATGTATTTTGGAAGATTAGGTCATTTGTACTTGTGCAAATCTGAGCAATGATTCAAATAAAGCAAGGTCAGTTTAAATGAAAATCATATCTAGCACAGGGGTAAACCCATTAAATTAAAATCACTGAATATAAGACTCTGTTGATCATGTACTTACAGTGGAAAATATCAAATGAAGACACTTTCTATTTACTAATTTATGTCAATGCCACAAAGGTGGGATGAAATTCTGTTTAAAGTATAAAGGTGGTTAACACATGTCAGAAGGTCAAATAGGAACTGATTTCCAGTTGGCAGTAAGTTAATGTTATTTCTATCAGCCATTGCAAATAGCTAATACCTGATTTTTAAAATTAAAAAAACCAAAGCCCCAAGAGGGGTAAACAACCCAGAAAGCCAGCCAAAGGTGCTAGGTTGATCTCGCTGTTATATTTTAAGAATCTGAAACAGAACAATTTCATTAGTAGCATCTATTCCTGGGTTTTTGAAACAATGTGATAATTCTGTCCATAATATTGGAGTTTCCATCGTTCATGGACAAAAGCATAATTCCAGATGTATTCCTCAGGCCTAAAAACTTTATTTGTGTTCTTAACTTCACATGTGAGAGTAGTTTTACTGAATGCAAACCTGTAGTTCTCTTGTGCCCACAAAATGAAACTGGTTTTTTTGTTTCTAATAGTCTGAATCAGTCAATAATCATTACACTGAATGAGTGATTTTCAGGTTATTTGCAAAATGTTTGTGTTCAAAATTTAGATACCTAAATTGCACAGTACTGTCTGTGTTCTTCCCGTGGATGACTGAAAAGGGAACTTACTCCATGCAATTACACCCATACTCTGTGTTTCAGGACAATACAGAAGTATATATTTCAGCTAAAGAATGTACTCAGGGATTTGCTGAATGAGGCCCCAGTGAATAGAGGGGAGCTGCACAATGGTCATTTTGAAAAACATTCACCTCTGCTAAAACTGGAATATATAAGAATTTTTCAACACGCACAGAAATGTTCCTGAGCAGCTGAAGGCACTGACCAACAGGAGGCTCAGGAACGAGAACAAGCAGAACTGGGGACCAGCTGTATGACGAGCCTTCAATAAAGCTTCTCACTCCTTGAAACCTTTGTGTGTGTGATGTAGCGACACGTTTGCGGTTGGTAGGCTCATCAGTTCATAAATCCTGGGGCAATTCCATGAGATAGGAGTGCCTCGGTCTCTTGGATAATGGAAAGAAACAAAGAAACAAGGCCACAGATCAGGTTTCTGCTTCTGTTTATATGCTGCTTGTAAGCATATTTTTTGTGTGCATTTATGTGTACATAGAAATACACATATGTGTATGAAATGTATGTAGAAAAACTTTTAGTCCAGTGCACCAATGGAGGGGCCCTGTTGGTACCACAGCCACAGGACATAAAATTCCTGTCCTGATAGGAACCATGTTGTCAAAATTCAGTATACCCATTTTTGATCCTCTTCTCCACAGCTTGGAAAACACTTTCTGATGTTTTGCACTGCAGGCTGGCCTTTGGCCCAAGCCCAGCGTCCAGCAGCCTGCTGGCTGGTGAGCCCCCTCATGATGCAGCCGATTGACCACACGTACATCACAGCACCACTCTTCCCATTCTGATGGGCTGCATATGTATCCATCCCAATTCACCATGCATGTCATTTTCTTTGTGATTTACTGGTTGTCTTTTTACACAAACAGTCCTTCTACCTCTCCTGTGTCCCAGTAAAACTCACATTATTTAAGAGATGGTAGTAATTCCAATGCCGAGAGATGTTTTGTCCACAGAGAGGCTGGGGGATTTTTACACTTGGTTTATCAAGCAGGGTTTAACTCATAATTTGTAAACAAAATTGCCTTTAAATAAATTTTTGTGATGCATTCTGCTTCAAGTATCCCCTAAAATGTATCACTTAAATTTAGCATTAGAAGAAAATTCTATTAAGAGGGCATGAGGTAAACTCATTTAGTTGCTCAAATTGTATAACGCAATGAATTAATATGGTAATGCATCTTCAGAGACCAGAAGTAGATAATAGAGGTGAGCAGAGGTTTTCTAGCTTGGCTTCAGAAAGGCAAAAGTAATTTATCATTCTGTTTCAGTTTTGGAGGGTGGCATTTCTCATTTTTTCTGACTCTCCCTCTGAAATTCTCTTAGTTTCATTTTTTAAACATCTGATTTCTGAGATTTTGCCTTTTTAAAAATGTCAGACACAGCTCTGGTTGAATTTAGCCATACATAGTTTCCCCTGGAGAGGCAGCAAGCACCAGACACTTTTAGTTTCAGCCTTGTGCTTACAGGCTTTAGGTGGCTGCAGAAACCTGGAACTTGCCTCTCTCGGACATTCAGCTCACTTCTCTAGCTTGCATAAGCAAGGTATGGAAAGGATAAAATAATATATTTTCTTTTTTTTGTCAGTTGTCAGAGAGAGACTGCAGCTGTGATTGGTGGTCTATGAGTAGCCTTACTTCTTTTCTTTATGGCCACACAAATAAGCATTATGTCTTTATTACTTACATGCGTTGTCTTATATGCGCCTATTTTTAATTAATAGAAAACAAAGCCCTTTTGACCTTACCCACAGGAAGTATTGCTTCATTTATGCTAGCCATAAATTAAGCTAATACAGCCTGAGTGTCCAACATATTTCTCTCAGATAACATTCACTCAAATATTAAACAGGGAGAGAAAAGAAAGGAAAACCTAAACCATTGGCATCAAGAGGGACTCTGCAATTGTTGAAAGTTGTATCAGAGTGAGAGACTTTATTGTGCCATAACAGTTATTGGAAGTAGAGAAAAGTATCTGATACAATTGAAACAGAAGGAAATTCTAGCAATGCAAAATCTAGTTGCCCTGACAGGAATGTCATCTGATGCTCTGCTGAGACAAACATCCTGAAAGGAATTCAGCAGAGAACAAAAACCTTTATGGTGAAGAATAAAAGATGCTGTACTAATATATAATCATTAACCATATTAATTTGGCTGTATAATTATAGTGTCTTTGTTTTTCCTTTTGCTTTTTTAACTTCAAGTGGTGCACAGCAGTAGCAACACAAAATATTTTACTTTGCCTTATGTGTGTGCTCAATGCTGGCAAACAGTAGATATCTCCTCACAAATGAGTTGTCACAAATTACTCCTCGTTTGGTGGCAGCATCCTTGGTCTACATCACAGCAACAGGAAGCCTAATCAATTATGCTCCTAAAATGAAATAAGAGCTCTATGGTGCCAGGGGCATAGCTCGTAAAATTAATTACAAGGCAAGTTTACATATTGAAGTACCAGTTTATGGAGGGACTAATAACTTTTGATGAAGACTTTGACAGGATATTACTCACAAGGATTACGAAAACACAAAAATCATTTGCAACTGGCTACTCAGACACTGGCTTGTGCCTCACAGCTGCACATCCCAGCTGTCACCCAGGGTCTGCCCCTTTCCTTTGTCAAGTGCAGACAAAGGTACCCAACAATATCACGATATCATTACCCATGTAGAGAGCAGAAAGCAGTCCCCCTCAGCTGCCCACATCCACCCAGGCAATGTCTTATCTCTCTGCCCCTCCCTCCTACAATTGTATGTTACATCCACCAGATTATGGCAGTATGAGGCAAACAGAACTAATTTTTTTTTTTTTTNAAAAAGACCTGGGATATTATTAGTGGCTACAGAGAGGGCAAGGCTACAGGGTGAGCCCTGATTCTCAGGGAATCCAGCCAGGGGCAAGATATCACAACTGCCTTGACCTTGGGGCACTTCCAAGGACTGATAATGGGAAATAGGGTTATTCAGGCGTTGGTGTTTGCTCAACTGTGGAGCATAAAAATATAAAAGGTGAATAGTGACAGATGGCAGATCTTTGGGGGAAACAAGTAATTTTAGTGGTAAAAGCAAACAAAGCAAATTGTGGCATGGATTAATGTGGAGCCTTTCATGCAAAAATTGAAAACATGTTGCTAGTCAGCCCAGCAAATGGGTGAGAAGGCAGGTAAATTCTGGTATAGCCATTACACCACTGGCTGAACTGAGGCACCAAAAGGACAAGCACCCTGCCAATGTACTGCAGCCCTACACAATAATGCAGGAATGCCACGGCCAGCAGTGGGGTGCCAGCCACTGTTTTTCACCAGCCCGCTGAGTCACCTCTTGGTCTGGTGAAAGCTGTTTAATGAATTGCCTTTATGAAGCTTCAAGACATTAAGACCCATATAGGACATCGAATGATGAATAGCCTGCCTCAAAGATGCCATTCATAATCAAATTTTAAAAGTAATTCAGCTGAATGGAATCATTGCTGTTCTGTGCATCATTTACAAGCCTGGATGCTGTCTCTGAACTGACACGGTACCTTCCGCTGAAAGACAAACTATGTGCTATCCTGCACAGGAGCTCAGAAGAGAGCTGCACAAAGCCACACAGATTAACTCTTTACAGAGTGAAATGAGATGTGTGAAACAAGGGTGTGAGTAGGTGTGAACATGTCTGTGTTTGAGCATCTTAACTGTTCTATGCATTGACCAGTTTCAAGCAGGCATGATACAGAGGTAGCAATCTGAGAGATGCTGCCATTTTCCAAATACTGAGGAAATGGGGAAAACAGGTTGTTGAGCAGGCAAGAAGGGGGCCCTATCCATGACCTATTTGAGAAAATAAACTAAACAAAGACCCAAGGAAATTTGGTCAGAAAAGCTGAAGAGAAAGTTTTACAGCACCTTAAAGCAGATCTTTCAGTTCCCAACCATAAAGTACAAGCGTGTTCTTTAAATTATCATTACAGAGTTCCTTACTACTTAGATTGGGCAAGAGATTTTTATTTAAATGGAGATCTCCTCAGAAGTGCAAAGAGGCCTTTGGGAAGGTGCAGGGGAGGAAAAATGTAATTTTTCAGGCTCCAAGTGTTCTTTTGTGTTTTATAAACAGCTGAGTGACAGCCCAGTGATTAATAAGTTACATAAATAATTATAAGCGACATGTAGCTGAATCTAGTCCACATTCCAGACATGGTACATTAAATAAAGAGAATTCTGCTCTCCCCCTAGAAGAAAATTTATCTGGCAACAGCAGATAAATCAGAAATGATACTGTTAAAGTATATCTAGTTCTTTGGAGAGACAGCTCATCAAAACCAGAAGTTTTTACTGCACTCACTTTCTCAAGCAAATTGTTTCATTTACTTCAGTCCTACCTTGTACTCTTTCAGTATGAAAAATTAGTTTCTTCCTTTATTCATCCTCTCTGGTTGAGCTTATTATTTATGCAGAAATGCCCCTGTGAAACAGAGTTTTGTGCCAGTACAGCCCCATGCATAGGAAGGTAAATGCTAGTTTGCAGTGCCAACACTGGAGCTCACAGGGAGGCTCATTGGATGTGTTTAATTGGTCATGTTTTACAGCACCATCAAGAAATTCAAGTTAAATTGGTCCCTCTCCCTTGGATTTGCTACTGAAAGAAACAGAACTGAGGACAGTGCCTGCCTATGTCTTCTGTTGCAAAGACACATTTATAGCACATAGGGATTGAGCAGTAAGTTGTTACTGAGGTTTTTAGAGCATCTTTCTGTCTTCCCCAGCAAACCATAAAAGGATGAAATAGAAAAGAGAAGTCTGGCCCAGTACAGTGCCTTAAGGTTAGGAAACACCCTTGTTTGAAATCCAGCCGTGCCCCAAGGTCTTCTCATTGGGTGGAGGGTAAGGATGTGAACTCCAATTAGAAAGTTGTACAATGGGAATGATTCCAGTACTGAGAAAACAATTGAGAAGTATTTTGAAATGTGTCTAAGATGATTTAAAAGTACTAGCTAATGCTTAACACCTCTCTTACCCCTCTCCCAGCCCCCAGCATTCTTTTTGTATGAGTTATTCTGGTGTGTATATGCAACTGTGATCCTCAGACATATCTTTCCCTTTTTGTGAGAGCTTCATACCTTCCTTGTTCTTATGGGGAAGGGGACTCACACAAAGACCTACTTTGCTAACTTTGTCTTTTTATAATATATAACACTGAGTGGTTTTCTATATTTTAGAGTTCTAATGAGCTAGTGGAAATAATAAAAAAGAAGACTTCTGGTAACAAACACTGTTCTTTTCACAGATTTCAGTAAAACACTGATCATCTGGTATATCATCTTAGCAGGTAGTATCCACATTTCCAAGAAATGTGATTACTTCAATAATGAAAGTGTGTTTTTAATGACTTAGAGTGTGAAATGAGGCATCATTTCCTAGATTCACAGATTTAAGGCCAGAAGGGACTTGAAAGATCATCTGTTCCCAGTTCTCTTGTAAAAACACCACTATTTTTTTTCATTGCTGTTACTGAAGCAAATGCATTCCTTCCTGTGAAGCTAAGCACAGCTTTTTCCAAAGTGGATTTAGTTGTAGTTTAGTGACAGAACTTAAGCTTTCCATATTTACATTAAATTGCATCTTCATTCCTTTTCTAGCACTTAGGATAATTTACCATTTTAAAGGCAGCTGGCTGACAGCAAGCGGAACACTAAGATTTGACTCCTAAAACCATAAATAGACACTTATTTACATTAAATTTCAGTAAAGCAACCCCCAGAACAGGAGTACTGCACTTTTTCTTTCCTGTTACCACTCCTGGCTGGAACAGCAGTGATGCTGGTAGCATCATTAGCAGAAGCAGCCACCAGCTCTTTCCATGCTCTGGACCATGTATCCCTTCAAAATGGATTACACGCTGGGATTAGCTCATCAGCTTTTCTGAGGATCAGCCAACACGTTCAGGGTCTCTTTCTTTTTTTTTTTAAGGTTTTCTCATACAGGAAAGTTTCAGCCTAGGAACTCCTGCCTGGAATCTGAAGAAGCAGAGAATTTGCCAGCACATCTCATCCTTGTGTTGCCTGCCCCTACTGCAGGGTACAAGAATAGGCACTTATTCAGTCCTTGCTTTCCAAGCTGTGGCCATGGACAGGGAAACCCTGCTCACACCAATGAGATCTTCTATATGATTTTTGTCTTCCTGACTTTCTTTTCTAACTAACCTTGATCTCTTTTTTCCCCAGTGTACATAAAGGTCTTCTGGCAGAAATGTCAGCTTTAATCTGCTGTTTATACTTCTGTAGTAGACACTAAGGACCCCTATTTTATCTTGCAAACTTTGCCCTGACACAGCTTCAGCTTAATTCTCTCATTGAGGTCCTAGCCAAGCAAAACTCACCTTGTTTTCATCTCTTGTTGTAATTCATTCAAAGCTCTTCCAAGTACATCCAAGATTTATTCTGTCATTTTAATCTGTTCTGGAGGAATAGATTATCCAAACAGATGCACACTTTATTTTTAGTTTCTGATTTGTAAGCGGCAGTAAAAGAGGAAAAAATGCAATCTCAGTAATAACCAAAATTTTCAGGGAAATTCTGATCCATCTCAGTGACTGTATGAGAAATGCAATCAAACAAGGTAAGAGCTCAAAATATACTGGGGAGAGATGGGTGAGAGGGGAACATTTGCTTGTTTATTATGGCACAGAATTGCTGTGCAGAACAACTGTCTGTCTTCTAAGGCTTCGAGTTCACTGCAAAAATAAAATCCTCCAGCAACCAATGGAGATGCTTTATAACCACATCAAATGTCCTATGACTTCTTATGTGCTTTTTTTGTGGCTAGCTTAAAAATGAACCCAAGGATGAATTTCAAATGTTTCTTTTTTTGTCTTATCATACTCCACATCATACTATTTTTCCATTAGAAGTAACTTTCAGGAGAAAACCTCAAAAGATAACATGCTGAAGATCGTGTGCAAATTATTATAACCACTTTAGTTGCATATTGCAGTTTTCAAAGGTTTTAACTATAGAGACAATGAATGGATCTCATCAAAATGAAAACCGTAGAAATAAATCAACCATCAGTAATGAAAAAAAGAGAATGATATAATTTCTGTTTGTCAAGGTATAATGATGTCACCACCCATTTATCCTCTGCACTTAAAGGTTGAAGCTGTTCAACAAATCTCTCCTGAGCCACATACATCTGTTGCTTTAATGGTGGCTATAGAAAAGCTTTCTGATTAGTTAACACATCATTCATCAATTAGAACAGAAGGTAAAAGTTATTTCTCCCTACCCACAGTGCTTAATTAAAAAAATAACCTTTAATGTAATGAACGACAGCAGAATAGAGAAATAAATAAGAGGAGAGATGGTGCCTGAGGAGGTCACTTTTTGAAGAATTCCAACTTTTCCTAGAGCAAAGGAAAATGAGGAAATATGGGAAAAGGAGTCTTAACAGCTGCACAAATAGACTTTTCTATGGCTCAACGCAGTGGCTGCTAGTACAATAAGACACATGCGATGTTACAAGTCACTTTGGGAAAGAACTTACTAAATAATAAAAATGCAGTGGTACTTACACCTAAGTTTGCATTGAGTCTTGTCCACACTCGCAATTTATCCTCAAAACTCTTGCAAAGATGAGTGAAGCATTTTAACCAATTCCAACAAGGAAGATGAGCAATTTGTCCAGGTTTTCATATGAATCTTTAGCTGAGTGATTTTGTTCTTATACAGTGCATATACTGAAAGATGTCCCTCCAAATATATTAACAAACAACTCCCTGGGTTTACAGGCAACATATTCACCTGAAGGTAAAAGCCGAGGATCCTGTTTTCAACAATTTATTTAAAGAGAGCAACATCAACTAAAGACACCCATCATGAACCCCCTGTCCCCCAAATTGCATACAGCCTTTTTTTATCTCCACGCCTTAGCACTGCAGGTAGTGAAGGCTTTCCTTGAGGATGGGACTGTGACTGCCTTCAGGGAGAGAAGCAGGTCTGAATCCAGATTCCCCATTTTAGATGTGTTTTAACCACTAGGCTGCTGGGTAGTCAGCATGAATAGAGCCCAAGCCTTCCTCTTACAAGTGCCACAAAACAAACTGCTTCAATTTTGTTAAGTTGTTCTTCTTGCATCTAAGGTTGGACATTTTGTATTAAATGAATCTATTATACTAGGGCAGAGGTTGAAGGAGGATATTTATTTTGCCATTTAAAGTAATAACAGTAACCGCTGATTCAATCCAAATTGAATTCTTCATTTGGTTTGTCCAGCAAACCAAAACATTAGGCTCAAGTCAGGTATTTGTTTGGAACAGCCGCTGCAATTACTAAGTTAGCTGCTCTGCCTATTGCATCAAACAGGATGGATAGCTGCAGGCACAGTCAGATGACGGGGTCCTTGGAGTGATCAAAATGAACATGTTTCACTTACCTGGAGATGGACCCAGAGTGGTTGCAGGGCCAGTGACAACAGCCCACTTCAAGGGCAGTAATTCACTGCAGAAGGATGGGAACATGGGCAACCTTGGCTGCTTCTCAGATGGGATGCCCCACTGCACCCTGAGGTGTTTGCATTGCTCCAGCTGCAGTTCCCCATTTACTGCAGCAGGCATTGCAGGGACCCATGTGCACTGATGACACACAATGCATTCTCATATATGTCCCAACTTCTGGTCTCAGCTAGACCAGCTTTTCAGGGCACTGATTTCATAATCTTAGTGACTTGTCATGGCTGTCCAGTCTGCAAGTCAGTTTTTCCTCACTCACAGTGCCACCAGTAACATCAGTGTAAACCCTGAACTCATTTTGTTTCCCACTATAACTTCATCAGTAACTATTTCAGAGAGGAGAGAAATCAAACTGAAGACTGACCCTACTAACTATTTAGTGGAAAAGATACAGGAGAGGGGTCTAAGCGGATGACTGCCAGGGCACGATCAGCCCAGAGGCAATCTCCTTTTCAGTAATAGCAGTCATCATCTTTGGAACATGACACTCATCTGCAGCCAGGAAACATTTTCAAGCTTTTGCCAGCATGCCTATGACTGTCAGCCCTATTATAGCCTCTGCACTGGCTTTGCAGAACTACAACAGCCTATGTAAAGTACACAAAATCTGTGCACACTGGAGGTGGATTTTCCACCATACCATTGGGCTTACATTGGTGCAAATTGATGGGAAATTAGAGTTAGAGGCAGAGCATCTATTTCACTTGTGAGGCAGGAGGCAGCAGGCTTGATTTTCAGTTATTTTGAGAAACAGTCAGTAGAGTCAAACCAAGAGAGATTTTGGCCATATCTTTTGTTTATAGTCTCTTTTAGACAGAAAGCACAGTTTATGATCCAAGTACCAGTCATGCTGACTGTACAGGTGTCAGCACTCAGAACACTGTAATTGATTCAGTCCAGCTTCAGTTTTGCCAGCCTTAAGAGAGGCTTCCAGGGAAACACTTGGTACATATTGCCATGTATTCTGCTGCACAATCACATTGGTCTGGTAGGGATGGGGTGGAGCAGGAGATGAGATGACCCCATTCACTCTCCATCTTAGCCTGTCATGCAGGAAAGGTATTCTTCAACAGAAGAAGCACAGCTGAATCCCTGCCTTCCTGCTCTGATGGGCTGCAGGAGGAGTGGGACCAATAGAGAGGATGTTTCTGGTACCATTTTCTGCATGGAGTGAGTAATCTATGCCTCCACAAACAGTATCAGCAGAGATGAACAAAGCCATCAACCAGTCACCTCCCTGAGATCCCTGGTTTCAAGCAGTTGACAGTGTCAGCCAGTAACTGAAGAAGTTTGATGAATCAAACAAGATGCCGTAAATCTTCGCCTCCATTCCTCTGGAGTGAAAAAATTTCTCAGGAACATTCATGGTCACAGGAGATGGCCACAACCACCTCTCTCTTCTGAAGCATGCAATGAAGCAAATCTTGCTCAGAATCATCTCATGCTCTCTGGCTTTATGGAATGCATTAATTAATTCCACATTAGCAAGGGGATGGATTTCCTTCCGTTGTGGTCATATTCTTCCATCCATAATTTCTATTATTTTGAAAGCGACTTAAAAAAAAAAGCATTGTTTCCTATTGATCAGCTGGAATCCTCATTATGCCGGTGGGTTATGTATGCAGAGTGGACTGCACACAAATGCGATATTCTAATACTGATTGCTCTTGCATTACTCCCATTTGCTACCTATTGATTTTCAGGGCTTTGGTATAACCGTGTGTGCAGTTATTGAACCCCCACACACCCCAGTGAAATGACACAGGTTAAACTGCACGGTGTATTTGTGCCTGGATGAGCATTTGTGCAATCTGTGAATTTCAAGAGCCATGAGCACAAGCTCGCCTGTACAAAATACACTTTAAGAGCTGACATTAAAGTTAATATGAAAGTTCAGAGGTGCAAAATAATTTAAATGCACAGAGGAGGTAGCAATAACGTTTCTAAACCGAGGCAGTGAATTATGTATATAAGAAATATTAAAAATGCAAAGCTGACTCTATTTGCATTTGGAATGCCCCCTAGCTGTTACCAAAGAGGACGAAATTGCTTTATGCAGAATTCAAGGGCATACTACTTAGTGCTGTATTTAAGTCAAGAAGGAATATCAGTCATTTTTATTCTACCACTTAACTTGGGCTTATGTAATCTGCCTGAAAGCCGAATCAGTTGTCTTATTTTCTATCATGGAGAGAGAATATATAATTCAATCATTAAACCTTTATATTCAGATGGTTCTGAGACCCCTCAGAACCACATTGCTGAATGTAAATCATGGGCTGTCATCAGTCCAAGACGATGGAAATATCAGTGCTTTTGGGTAGATTACTTTTGGGTAATCACAGGGCAAAATTAAACTTATTCACCAGTTGGGGAATGCGTAGTTGATGTGGAACAATCAAATGGTGCCTGGTTTTATTGCAGTGAGTGCGGGTTAGGTATCACTTCAGAGCATCAGGGTCTAAAACCAGAAGCCTGGTTCATCTAACTGGATTTAAACTTTGTCTGAGTGGAAATTTGTGAATGAAATTTGCCTTTCTTGGCATCCAGCTTCAACAGCAGTGACTGTGGGCTGAACACGAGGAAGTGACATGAACAAGTGCATGAGGACGTGCCACCAAAAGTGGTGAGGAGGCAAAGGTCTTAAGCCACAGGCAGCAAACCCACTGACTTCTGGGGTTGAAACCCCTGTACTACAATCACCAACGAGGATTTTTCTGTAGTCTTAACAGCAGGGGAATTAATGTAGAAATAATTTTACAAACTAGTAGGTCCTGTCTGTCTCTGATCATATTGTGTCTTTTCCACTTCCATGTTTTCCACCGTGACCAGTAAAAATCAGTCAAATTTTCACAAAGCTTTTATTTAATGTCAGCTTCACTTCCAAGATCTGTTATATAAGTGGCAGGAAAATATCACAAAACAGCTGCTTCCACCTAGGACTTCATAAGGAGAATAAGCAGAGGACCAAAATGGAGTTTACACATCTGTCATCCATAAGCTTCTGCTTGCTGACACAGAGAAAACTACTTCTTGTGTTCGGAAAGCCAGCATTACTGACCAAACCCCAGATTTAAAATGTCGGATCAAATTAATCCCGGTTCACTGTGGTAAACAAAAGGAAATGGTAGCAAGGACAGACACATGCAAGGGCACGATATGTTTGAGTACGCAAGCAGGTTGCTAATGCATCTGTTTACTTCCATTTATATTATAGATCTACCATAATATTATCTTGCATTTTCAGCAGCCCTGATATTTAATGAAAAACTAAAATAAAAAACATTCAAAGTGTATCACATATCCCAGCAGTCTTCCCATCCCAACAGCTGCACAATACAGTATGAATACAAATTTTCCCAACTGCCACATCCTTACAATTAAAAGAAATGACCCTTTCCTCCTCAGCTCTCCCAAAACAGTCTCTCAGAGAACAGTACAGAGATGGGCTATTCAAGCTCTGTGTTAGATCAGTTTTGCCTCTATTGCTAAGTAAGGCTTTAGGCTTGGAGCTGGTATTGAGAGAAAAACTTATATACTGCTATCAGGATATTTTAGCTCACAATGGCAGTAAGTTGTCAAAACTGATGTCACTTGATATCAGGAGAGCTGTCTAAAGTGTAATTCTAGAATTCTCATTGGATTGACTGTTTTTCCAAATATAGCAGATTCCTCCTGATATCTCAGAACTCAAAAATTATTGCATGATTTTGGTTACTTTTTTTTAAAAAGGGACAAAAGACAGTAGAAGAATTACAACTAAAGCCAAGAAGAAATATACTGGAGATTAAATTCAGATATGGCAATAAGAAAATTCAATTTAAAAATACATTGATGTGAGTCTCTGAATATACCACTCTATGGGGCAAAGCAGAGCTGGAAAAGTGAATATCGCCTTAATGAATATCAGAAACATGGGGGCAGGAGACAGACAAATCAGAGGTCATATGTTGTATCACTCGTGTCAAAAAGAAGCAAGAAAATAAATGAGACTCACAAGAATAGACTGAAGCCATTACAACAGGGGTGGCTGGAAAGGAAGGGTT
Source organism: Cnemophilus loriae (assembly GCA_013397755.1). Lineage (NCBI taxonomy): Eukaryota > Metazoa > Chordata > Aves > Passeriformes > Corvidae > Cnemophilus > Cnemophilus loriae. The sequence goes on from VZTF01005662.1 coordinate 887,978, forward strand.
GAGCACGGAGCTGCAGAGTGTCTGCAGAAAGAAATGAAGACTGGATTTGCCAGTCTTTGGCAATTACTGTAACAGAAGATTTGTAGCAGAAATGGCCTTAGTCTGTGTTAGGGAGAAAAAGAGTGGTGAGGGAAGGACACTGTAAGGGGCACTGCAGAATAGCAGGAACCGCTGCTCTGGAAAAGTGGTGTTACAGGACAGAGGTCTCTTGCTCTCTGCCAGACATCACTGCTTGGAAGAATTGGAGGCAATATCCATGGAGAAACCCAGAGGAAGAATACTGTTAATGCTTTGATCTGACGTATTTTGTTTAATATTAAAGGGCAAACTTATGCTGACTGTTAAATCGATATCAAATCAAGACTGGAATCTGCTTTATGATCACGGACAGTGAACTCCTTACTGCTGGAGTCATAAATGATGTCACATTTCAGCAGTCCTGTGGCTGCCAATATTTAGTCCAGAAATTCCCATTTTAATTAAAACCTTCAATCTGAAAGGCAAAGTGTTACTTGCTGACAGTGAGAAATACTCCTTCATGCTTTTCATGTGCTCTTGAAGCTGTGCGTGGAGCAGAAGACAGTTTACATCCTACTCAGCACCATCCTGTCCCTCTGGCAAAGCCCTGTCTGAAGGCAAACCTACAATTTACACTGTGAAAGCAAGTTTGATGTGAGAGCTGAGGAGAGCACAGGTCCTGAGCTGGCCTTTGGGGATGAAGGAATTTCATTGCTTGTGAACAGCACAAACCCAGAGTACCCTGTGCACTTCAAACACAACTTGCCTGGGACTAGGAAGTCCCCTCTCTTATGTCCCGCCCCCGTACCACTGAGCAATGCAGCATGTGCTTTAAATCAGCAGTGCTTAGTCTGGCTTTCCAATTAATTTTGTTTGGCGTGGACTGGACCCAGAATTCTCAAAAGACGGGTGCATTTCACATCTGAGTCTTTGAATCAGATCCCAGAGGGTTCATTTTATCAAGAATTTCATATCCTAGAATGACTGAAATCAACAGAGACCTTTGCCACTTTTTTATTTATGTTGCCCCACTTGGTGAATACATGCCAATGACTGGGAAGGCTGCACTGCAAGGTCATTTTTTATACCTTTCAAAGTGAAGCATTATCTAGGCACGTGTCAAAACTTTCACAGGTCTAAAGGATTAAACATAAACCACAGGTGTTTTCTCAGGGATGAAAAGGTTTACTGACATGGGGGATGTTGAAGCAATATGTCCCATAAATCCAAAGACTGTCTGGAGGCCTGTGAACAGGAATGTCAGGAACTGACTCCCTCTTTCTGTACTCCAAATCTGTGCTGTAGATCCATGAAGACACAGAAACATCAGGTTCTCATCACCATGAGGCACATTCCCAGGTCAGGATTCCCTGCGTGGCCAATGACTGATGGCCAACTGCAATCGAAATCAACTCACCCTGTTCAGTAAAACTTTTCCAGGACAGTGACAACTACAAACTCTTTTGCTAGACCAGTCACCCTAGAGAAATAGCAAACTTGGAGACTTCATCAGACAGAAACAATGTCAAGTCAGAAACTTTGTATTGGTCTAGCCCAGTAAATGCCTCAAAGCAGCTGAATACGGTTGTTTTGCTGTTGCAGAATACACAGGCATTTATGCACCAAAGCAGCATGAATATGGGGGATTTGCTTAGCACTTTGTCTTCTTCAAACAGACAAAAAATACCCTCTGTGAAAAATTAATGTCTCCTTTTAAATTCTAAGGTTCGCTCTCTCCTTTGATTTTAAATTTGCCCCAGATCCATCTAAATTGCTTTCACAAGTGCAGGCTGACATGACGATAATCTGAAAAAGACAGTTTCTAATTGGAGCAGGACATGTGTTACAGTCATGCCATTTTACAAGGAGAAAGTCATATTTTCTCATTCACGTTATGATAATTCCCCATGAGAAATTATATTTTTTCTCCTTGATCAGATTTTTTGCCTATACAGTACAGATCTTCTTGCAGTAAAGAACTGGGAATATTCTGGGAGTTTCCACAAAAAGCTTTTGTGGAAGAGATTATGGTTTAGCATATTATACATGCTCTATGGAAAGCATTCAACATCTACAGGAAAACATGTCTGATGTATAATTAACATCTTGTTTTACCTCTGCTTTTCAGTTCAGAAAAACTGATAAAAGTACGTTTAGACAGCAAATACTTTCTACACATCTCACGAGTTAAGGAATAGAGTTCATTACTTCAAAATTTAATAAAAAATCTACCTTTTACTTCAAAGAGGTAATTTTTTTTCTCCAGGCAGTCTTGTTCTGCTTTGGCCGAAAGAAATTTCTATGACATACTTTTTGATGAAGAACATTGAACAAAATAAGCTGACAATCCAGTGCAGTGTGATCTTCCTTATCAGTAATATAAGAATATTACTTTTAATTGCTTTATTTGAAAATGGCAATAACAGCCTATTAACCTGGAAATTAACTCTGGACAACTGTTACTATGAGATAATATATGGATTTGATTTCAATGAAATCTCTGTCTTTATGTGAGTAGCTTTTAGCTAATTTTGTTGGCTGCAAATGGGTCTCCCTATTTCATTTAAATGGAGACAGAGGTAAAAAGAATGGAAAGTTTCACAATGAGATCCAAGTCCTTGCCTTTTGTCTCTATGAAAAATCCTCTTCCTCACCATGTAAAGGTTACTCTGTAAATTATGGTGTAACTTTTCTCCAGAAAACTAACTTTGCTCTGCCTTAGCAGCATTAGCTCCCTGATTAGGCCAGGATCCAAGGACCGTGAATGATGGGCAATGCCTTCATTGACTCAGCCCAGTTCTTGCAGATCTGCACTGTTTTACAAGGTGTTTGAGTCCATTCAGTAGCAGCAGCCATGAGGTATGTATTGATCTGGCAGTAGTGACAGTGCCAGCTTAGCCCGGACCTGGTGCTCGCTGCACCCTGACTTCTGTACAGGGATGGAAGTTGCTCCTTACTGTGAAGTACAGCACAATAACTTCAGTGTTGCTTCTACCTGCAGAGTCCCCCAGATCTGAATTCCTTTGGTTTTCTCCCTGATTTCCATTTCGTCCGGCTTTTCTCATTGCCAGTGTAAGATCAATTTTGACAAGTCACGGGAGCCGTCATATATTTTGCCTAGGATCTGTCCTACAGGTGCCTATAGGTGGTCCAAACTATTCTTGGAGGACACACTGCTATGTGGTGAAAGCAGAGAGAATGCACAAGGAGGGACCTGTGACTGCAGCTCTGCTGTTTTGCTCCTTGCATCATAATCCTTGACAATTACTCCAGCTAATACGCCAGTAAAGGAACTAATGTTCTGTGATCTCCATTCAACAAAATTCTTAAGTACCTGCTTAAGATGTATGCCTTGCTGCCTCTGGAGTCAAAAAGATTAGTCACATACTTGCAGTTAAACACATGCAGGAGTATTTAATATGTTTTAATGGCTCTGTATATTCATTTGTCTGTTAAATGGCTGCAATTCTGGACGTTCCCACTGGAAACAGGATGAAACTCATACATCAGATACCTTCAGCCCACCAGACTGTTTAATGGCTAGAGGGGGGTGCATAAGCAGAGATTTTGCACCATGCAACAATAGGTAGGTATTTTTTTGTGGATTGATACAAACTACTTGTATTTGTTGTTCCTCTGAAAGAATTATTTGAGCAGCTATTATGAAAGGGACTATAGAAAAACACAGCTGTACTTAAAATGCTCTTTTCCTGCTCTCTGTGTTGTGCAACAGAGCACAGATGTGCCCACTCACACAAATCAAGAGCCGTCAAGATGGACTTTTACCATACATTTTTATTTTCAGCTTCTGGATCTTCTGTATTTTTTAGCTTAAACTATTAAACAATTTTCATAGCATCGCCCATTTCTTTCATTTTATTCTGAGACTTACTCTGAGATTTTATGAACAACAAATAGTCTGCTTATCTTTGAGCTAAATTAATCCAATTTGCACTGAATCGTAGAATCACAGAATTATTTACATTGGAAAAGACCTTTAAGACAAAGTCCCACCTTTAGCCTAGCACTGCTGACTCCACCACTAAACCATTTTAGGTAAATGGTCTTTAACTGTTATTATAGTTCACACTTCATTGCTGAATGGCACAGCAATCAAAACATTTGCTTCTATCGGAATAATTCTAGTCAGCAGCAGCTTCAAGTATTATTATTCTTTAGGTTACACCAAGTAGAAGACAACGCTATTTCACATCAAGCTTGTCATTTCAATAAAGAGCTTGTCTAAACAACCTACATGTAGTGCAAGAGGTGGCTTCAGCAGCACAGTCACTCAGTGGCTGTAAACCTGACTTAAGCAGCCACTTAAGGTGAGTTTATGACAGCTTTGCATTATTAAAGGAACATGGGCAGCTAGAGCATACCAACCTGTCTGTCTCAGGATGTTCTACCATAAAGTGCCATATGGTCCATTTACAGATGTGGATGCAAAGTCTACTGAGATTTTAAGCAATTATCTTTTAGTGAAATGCCAAGCAAGAGCTGTATTGATTGTTATTCTTTATTTTATAAGCAAAGTAGAGAAGAACACTGCATCACCTTGAAGAGGACTGGAATAGATGATGGTTTCATGGCAGTGCTGGTGCTGTCCAGGCCACCGCACTCTGATTCAGGTCAAAATACTAACAAACACAAGAGCTGAGACAATGATTTGGGAACTGTGTACTCTAAGGTTCCACTCAGAGGACGTCTGAGGCACATGTACACATTTAAGAATTGCAAAATGTTCTCCTTGCATTAGCTTCAAGTGGATTTATTTGCATACTAGAAGTTATACGCATGCTGAAGTACTTTGTTTTAGCTGAAATCTATACATGATGGGAACATCCTGATCTTTCTTTGCCATCATAATTAAACAACCATCACTTAAGACCTCTGCCCTCACCAACTAGGTAAGCTTCAAAGCAAGAACTTTGTTCTGACTGACTCTACTTCCAAACACCTGACTTCAGACCCAGACAAGCCTCCATTATTTATTTTCTCCATTATCACATAATATTTTAATGCTTATAATTTCTGCTCAAAGAAGTGAAGCTTTTCCACACTGGATTTTTGTTATCATGCATCCACGGTTGAATTTCATTGAATAGAAGGCAATGTAAAGGTTCTATCAACTTCCATTAATGAAGGACTGTCACTGTTTATGAAATATATATCCCCTTAGTATACTCCTTGCCCTCTTGATCCCCCTATGAACTTAGGAGAAGTACTTCCTCATATTTCTCATGTCAGAATGTTACATCACTTAAGCCTGTGCAATAATATTCTGGAAGTGGCTGGTTAACAACTGCCACAGCACAAGCAAGTAGTTTTGATCAATCTTAAATCCTCATCCCTTGACACTTTAATCAAAATAATTTAAAATTCTATTAAGCACAATATGCAGAGCATTAACACTCTGAACCAGTGAGCAGTTGGAGTGCGGATGCTGAGTGATATATCTGAATAACAGCCTTGTTAGAAAGGCTATCATGTTTTGCTCCTTGCTGAATCATCAGGACGATAGTGGCAATATCACTCTTTCATTGCTAATGTATGGCTCAAAGGATCTGACAAGGAGCTAAATGTTTGATTCCCTGGGAGAAGCTGCTTTACTGAGGTGTAAGTAAAATTTTCCACCTTTTAAGACTTACATGGATTCTGGAGCTGCCCATCACCCAGGAGCAGGGGCAGGAACCAACCACCTTCTCAATATTATTCCTCCTGCTGTGCATTCCCCAATCTCTCCAGTCTAGCTGCTACCTTTGCATTTAATTCAGATCTGCTGCTCTGTCTTGAGGATTCTTTTTCTCACTGTTCATTTCTCCGTTGTTTTTCTAAACACCACAAAGCTGTGTTCAGCATCCCAAAGACGAGCCCCAAGAGGCTCAGCCACCAGTCACAGGGCAGCTGCCACTTCCCAGCGCAGTCACCATTTAAGAATAGAAACCACTTATTTGCCTTTCAAAACTTTGTACAGACTAAATGTACACATAGTGACCAATCTGCATAGAGGTTTGGGGGTTTTTTGGTAGTAATGCAGATGTCCATCTGAATAATGACAAAGGAGGGTAAATATTTTGGGTTGGTTTTTATTATGCCCATATGGCAAAGCCCCTCATGAGAAGTGTACACTGAAAGCACAAGTACCCTCACAAGACCTCCTCCATTGGACTAGAGCTCTGTTGTTATTTGTGCAATGCCTTAAGCACACGGATCTGAGGTGAAGTTCATATTTCAGCAAATATGTGCATAGAAAACCTCATTTTTGTCTCCCTGTTTAAAATAGAATGGCGTGGATTTAGGTGATATCTCCAGTCTCTTTCAGCCCAATTTTCCATAATACTATGAAACCAGATATACATGGCACCTACCCAAAAACACAAACATGTTTCTCCTACTGTGTTATAAAAGGAGCAATACTTGCTTGTAGATTGGATCGTGAAGGTGCTAAAGAGGAATTTAAATTCAAGAAATGAAAGCAAAAGGAAAATTACAATAATTAACTAGTAGAGGTAGAAACTAGAGTCATTCCTGAATGCTGTTTATGTAATGCAATTGCTTGAAACAGACAGAATACTACTATTTTTGCTATCAAATATCAAACATGGGCAATGTAGTTATTACAGTTCTGTGTATATAAAATTTTTGAAAAGCCAAAAAAAAAATTAAGAAAAACTTTGAAACCTTTCCTCCAAAAGTGTCACACAAAAAGCCAAATTTGTTGCTAAACTAGCTCAACTGTTACAGTGCAGCCTTGCCACTGGCGTATATAACAACAATCTCCTGTGAATTGTTTTAGTTGCAAAGAGTAAGATCAGCAGTTGTGATTATCAAAAAAAGGATCTGTGAACACAGGGAGCTTTTTAGCATAGTGAAATCATTACTAATTCCCCACTGCCAAAACACACACCTCAACGTGCATATGAGCACAGCCTCTCAGGCAGTTTTTTCTTTCCCAGTAAGATCTGGTTAAAAGCTGCTTCACTAGGTTTTAAAGCCCACTGGAGTTGCTGCACATTAACTGAGAAGACTGATAAACCCATACAGTATTAAAAAGGCATTTGTAGACTCATTTAATCAATAATGTACAGTATTAGTGTGCAATTTAGATCGAGAGAAGACAGCTGTAAGGCTATGATACATCAGCTAATGAAAAAACAGAGAGGGTGTGATTCAAATCAGAAGAAAGGCCAAGAGGCAGCTTCTTAGCTGGTGGGAGCAGAGAAAGTAGCACACACTCCTGGGTCCCTGAGCCCGTAACCCAGCTGAGGATTTCTCCCAGAGCAAAGGGCTGAGTGAGCTCTGTCATGCAACATCCTTTCCATGGGCATAAGCGGCAAGATTTCTGAGCCACAAAGGCACTAGGCTTCAAAAAAAGTGAAACAAGATTATAAAATGGCCCTATGAGACCTTGAAATGTTTCAGATGTAGCCTTGACAGCTACCCAGGATATGTCGATACATGTATGTATCAGCCTCTCTGATTTCAAGACTGGCTCAACTAAGAAGGATTTCTGCAGGAAAATGAGCAAGAATAGGAAATTCTGCACAGATCACACAAATTACCCTAAAGATATACAGCAGATCCACATGGTTTTGGTGCTATACTACAGATATGGTTATCAAGTCCTAAGGGCTGGACTGTCCTTTAAGCCCTTTTTTACAGCTAGAAAATGCAGTTCCCTTTATGTGTAAATTCCCCACAGTGAGCAAAGCTGGCCTTCTGTCCTCATTCCTAAACAAATTTGATGTAACAAGGAAGTTGCCATGCAGGGATTGGGAAAGTGTAGAAAAGCAGTGGTTACCTGGGTCACCATCCCTAATGCACTGTGCCTTGGAATCAAAACCTGCCGTGTGCTGCCCAGGAGTTTCTGCCAGGATTGGGACCAGTAAAAGAAGCAGGATTGGATACCTGCAGCTGTTTCTCCTTCCCATTCTCTCTCCATCTTTTTTACATCTCAGATACAGACCTCACAGCTTGTACTTGCAACCATATATAGATTTCCATAGACATTCCCTGCCCAAGTGCTTGCTCCATTAATGAGGCAGATACATTCCAGCCTGCAGAACATGCCAGGCTCTTGGCAGTGACAATTGCTTCACGGATGCACCATCTGCTGCTCTCTCGGTGTGACTGGTTACCTACTTTTCATGGTACATTTCTTTTTCCTGGCCAAATGGCTCCCAAATCCATGAGGTCCTATTTGACAAAGCTGTGTAGAATCTCCTGATGTCAATACTTATGCAAACACATATTTCCATGAGAATAGCCTTGCTTATCTCTATGTTCTCCTGTGGAATTGTGATACTTTTCCTGGCTGCAGCTTTTGCTAGCAGAAGTTTTTCCTTCCTTTAGTAGGAAGGCACAGGAAAAAAACTGTTTTCTACCATCAGTGCTGAAGAAAGTAGCTGTGATTGAAATATATGAACTGACAGGTGTGTTTGGAAAAATGGGAAGATTTTACAGATTTCCATAGTCTTCTTCTGCATAAATCACCACATCTCTCTTGTGCCAAACTTTATGAAAGGCACCTTAAGGGGAGGCGGCAGGGAGAGATGGTCAGCAACAGTAAATGTTATTTGCTTTGAGTTGCCCAGGATTTGCTGCAAGACAAAGAAGATTTCTTCTGCATGAAGAAGCAGGGATTTGGACTGCTATTAGTAGAAGTTAAAATATATTTAAAAAAAAAAAAAATAAAGAAACCGAACAAGCAAAGAACAAACAACCCCACATTCATAAAATTTCAAGTTTTCAGACATTTTCTGTAAACACAAATTCTTGATAATGTTCACTGTCTTATTCTACATAAAATCACTACTGATACAAGTTTAGTTTTATGTAATACTCCATATGGTAGATTCATAAAAACCTTCTACTGGGAATACCACCATAAACTACTATTTTCTGCTATAAAAAATAACCATTAAAGTCCAGACATGCACAAACAAGGTAATCTGCCATAAATTTTGAAATGGTAAAATACTACAAATGTAAATGTATTCAACTCCCATTGCAATGCATGTAATTTCCATAGCTTTATTAGAAATCCTGCAGTTGCAGTGGTTTAGCGATAGGTGATAAATATAGTAGGAATGAGTCAGCATGCAAATCCCTTCTGTGGAAAACAATTTGAGAGATTTTATAGCCCAGAGAGGTTTATTATTTTGTAAGAACAATAATGCAAGTTCATGTTCAAAACCTGCTGAGAGAAGAATTTGCAAATATCCTATTATGGAACAGGCAGAAAAAAGTATAAGACCTATGTAATAGCACTGGGCTAGAACATTTTCACATCTCCCATTTAGCTGATTCTTTTTTCCTCATGTACTTATTAGGATCCTTGTGAGATTATCACTATATCACACAAATCAACTGAGAGCACAGCTGAGGTTTGGAATTTCATTTCCGAGTTAATGCAACAGTCCTTAAAACCTGAGATGCGTGGAACTCAGAAAGGCTTCTGAAAGCTTAGTAATATAGAAAAAAAATTGCAATCAATTTTGAAAGCAAGACCTTGGGATTTTTTAAATAATTTTCTGTTTCTGTAAATAGTACTGACGAGAGAATATGTTTCTGATGATTCCAAACCCCTTTGTATCTATCTGACCCAAACATTTCTCTGTTTTGCATAATAGATTGCAATGAATAAATTCTATAAACGTGATCTAATGATGTTGCCTAGGTATACTAGCAAGTGCAGAAAGCTATTTACTTTCAAGGCTGTCTCCATTATGCATATCACACTGCAGAGACAGTTTTGATGCCAATGAATAAATAATGAGTCAGGTTCTGCAACAGGGCTAGGGTTGGCAGGGGAGGCAGAAGGACATTTCCCAGCCCTCGCTGCCCTGTGCCAGTGAAGACTTTCTCTGATGTGAGATCTGCTCAGGTTCTATACAGTGCAAAGCTGGCCCAAGACCATGGAGCCACTAGCTAGGCTAGCCCTGACAAAGCCTGCTGCATGTGGCCCTGCTGCATTACACCACTCACAAGCACAGAAATCTCAGCCACTCAGGGATATCTGACCTCCGACAGATCCAGGCAGAGCACACGTGTTCACTAAGTTTTGTGCATTAAATATGGCTGCCAGTGTAGTTATAAGGATTACAATTTTTTTAACCAGGACCATCAGATCAGAGCCATAACATTGTTATTAGAAGTGAGTAAGTTTCATCTGTTCATGTGGAATCTGGGAGAAGAAAAATAGCAACTATATCCAATTTTTTTTTTAGTATTTCAACAACATTTTGATAGGAAAAAAATATAAGTGCATAGTTTGGCAAGGGCAGTTTGCATGGAATGATGTTGGGTTGGGGTTTTTTTTCAACTCAAAACAAAATATTTTGGATCAGTTTAAAAGAGGTGCCCTAATTGTGGCCTTCCAGTATCTGAAGGGTGCCTACAAGAAAACTGGACAGAGACTTTTATAAGAGCACATAGTGACAGGACAAGGAGGAATGGATTCAAGCTGAAAGATAGTAGGTTTAGACCAAGTATAAGCAAAAAATTCTTTACTGTGAGGGTGGTGAGGCACTGGCACAGGTTGCCCAGAGAAGCTGTGAATGTCCCATCCCTAGGAGTGTTCAAGGACAAGTTGGATGGGGCTCTGAGCAAGCTGATCTAGTGGAAGGTGTCCCTGTCCATGGCAGGGGGATTGGAACTAGATGATCTTTAAGATCCCTTCCAACCCAAACCGTTCTATGATTCTATGAAATTAATGGGGGCTCAGCTGATTGCTACAATGCTTGATCAGAGTTGTCATTTGAGTTTTCCATGTTCTTTCTTCTCTGTGAAGGCTGGATACCTTCACTAAATTATCTTTCCTGGATGACCCTTCTACCTACTGACGGGCATCAAAGGAGTCAGGTGCCCCCAGTATATAATGACAGGTGTGACTTCACTCATAGAAATCTGATGAAATGCTAAATAAGATTGTCAGCCCTGATGAAATGCTAACTAAGATTTGCAAGATGCCATGCAATGGAGACAGAAAAAAAATCTGATTCAATCTGATTTGAAGGCAAAATCAAAATGCTGGGACACAGGAATGCTCATTGTTTTGTTTTCATCAGCTATAGTCCGATTTTGAAATTTGGGGCTATTTTAAACACTTTCTTATTTTGAATTCTCAGACTGATTTGGGAGAAATAGTAGTATTTTTTGTAAACTGGATGCACAACAAACAAATTATTCACTTAGTTGAAATGAAGAATATAACCTAAGTCAGCTAGACAGTGATGAGGTATAAGAAATTACTATTTAGATGAAGACACTGATTTGGAACTCATGTATACAGCAGTCATAGTTATAAAAAGACAATTTATGCAACACTGAAAAACATCATTCCTATGGTGTACCTAATTACCAGGTTTCTCACAAAAGTTATTTTTTTACTTAAGAAACAGTAAGAAATTACTTTTTAAGAACTTTCACTTCTGATTTCTTTACTGTCTCAGAAGTATCATAACTGTAAATCAAATCTAAATAATTCTACTTGAGACTAAAAACAAGGGCCACATCTGTAGAACGCATCCAAAATAAAAGAGGCAGGAAGCCCCCATTTTCCACAAGCAGCTAACATTTCCCTGACTAAATAACCAATCTCATTACTGTAATTTCCTTACCCAGTTTAAAAGGAAGTCATATTTCCATATGCATGACAGAGTAAGTAGGAGTTTTTCTGTTAATAAGAATAACAGGTCCTGCACTATTCCAGTCAAACACTGATCCCACATTTAATTATATTATAATTATTTTTCTAAGGAGCATACTTTCCCAAAAGTAGACAGAGTTGCATGAAATTCTATTCTCCCTCATGGCTGTATGAACGCAGAATAACCCCATTGCTACTGACAGGACAGAGAAAGTGCAGTAGCAGAAATCTACATAAAGAGTTGAAAGTCACTAAAATCATTGCCACTCAGTTTCCCACTTAAGTCTCAGCTCCCAAATTCAATAAGATTCTGACCAATCTTAGTTTCTTTATGCATTTCTGCACTTTGTTCATCACAGCCTTGGTATAAATAACTATATAAAACTCATGTTCTCAGGTAATAAAAGACATGAAGATACAGAGAGCTGCAGGTTAAAAGAGCTCATGGATTACATTCTCCTCCATGTTTTCTTTCAGATAGCCAAACCCACAACAGCTATATGTAAGGAATATCTCTTAGATGTTTAATTTTTAAATGAAGTCAGGTCATGTTGGTGCTGACAGCCAAAACTGCCACTTTGTGAGCAAGGTTTGAGCTCTTGTCACCAACATTAAAAGCAGATTAATAGAATAGCAGAATTTCAGTTGTACCAAATATAAAACCACATACATTTTCTAACTTATATTTCTAGGGTCTTTTGAGGATGAGCACGCTTCCTGTGCAAAACATTTTAAAAATATAAGGCTTGTGGCTCAATCTTCCACTGCAACAAACTCTGTGTTAGAAGAGCTCAGGAGGAGAGATAAGAAGGCATCTTTGAACCAGTTTTCAACATTTTTTCCCCTACAGTGCCCTGGACTGTTTTGTATTACTCTGTTGGCAGAGCTCACAGGGACTGCCAACCTGGTGAAGCACCAGGAGTTGTGTTATGCTTTCATCCTGCCTCTGTCTTTGAAAGCCACACTTCTTGTGCACCTCTTGTAACCACTGCCCTGCCTCCCTGCAGGAAGGCAGGAAGCAGAGAACTGCCAATGCTGCCCTTCTGTCACCTCAACGTCCTTCTGAACTGGAGCCCAAGATCTGAATTCTTGAAAACTGTATCACAGGGTATGTGCATTTGCAGGAAGACCCACAGAGGTACCTTAGTTTTTGATCCACTCAACAGAAGAATGCCTAAAATCTATGCACATGCAGAAGGAAGCAAGATGCCTGAGGACAACTCTGTTGCATAGGTGTAGGTAAGGTCACCTAGAGGTCCCCTGCAGATATGAGAGTGTCATGACACACTCAGAAGGGTATGTGGGGATTCTCCTTTTACAGTCTGCTATCAGCCCTGCTATACTGAATCCTTCCACTTTGAGAGACTAGCAGAAAGCAAGTGTAGATAGACATGAATCTGGCTTTTAAAAATTTCGTCTCAGTTTTCTGAGCTGGGCTCCATGAGCCACAATACTATGGCTTAGCAAACCAGCCTCTGAAACTGGCAGGTTTCCACCACCAGCTCACATATGTGCAACTGTTTTTTCAGGCTTGTTTAACAAAAGTTGTGATTTCTCATTTATTTCTTCTTCCACAGTATCATAATTTAAGACCTATCATTCAAGACTTCCTGATCTTGAGCCATGTCCGTATATCACTCAGAACATTAAAACCTGACCTTTATACACAGAATAATAAATACCTGTGAGTCACTTACAAGGTAGTAACTCACTCTCACAGTTCAGCGGAGAGTAAGGGATGAATCTCAAGATGAAAAACTTCAGTTGTTGCCAAATATGAGTGGCCTTATAATAATACTTTTACATTGGGAAGTCAGTAAAGGTTAAGTGTATTTCAGAAGCATGATGATACATTAGCAAATAGAAATGAAGCTGAGCAGTCACCAAAACAACTGAAAAATCCAGGCTTCTGTAATCTCCACCTGCATAATGCAAGAAATTACTGGATTTCAGTAATACAGGAGCATCTTCAGCCAGCTGGGTTGGTCTGACTTCAGTACAACAGGCAGTGTGTCAGCCAACTTCTGCTTCTTCACTTTTACCATCTGATTCAGCAGCCTATGCAGTGACATTGCTTCTGTGAAATGGAGGGTTTGCAGGGCTTCTTGTCTCTCAGGCTCTGCTCTTTGACACATTGAGCCCCTCCAGCTCTTCTGTGGGAGTGGCTGATGCATGGCTGGTGAGCAGTCAGAGGCAGTCACAGCCAGTATCAATATCTGCAGATGTAGCCCTCAGACCAAATGGAATGAAGAGCTTTGCATTTTTTTAGGGCTTCCATCAGGCAGCAGTCTCTGTGTGGGCCAAGTGCAGGGCATAGCCTTTAGAACACAGTGCAGGAAGAAATATTATCATGATTTAAAGGGCTGACATCAAATGGCTAGGTCTCTTGAAACTCTCCTCTGCCTCTTGATAGCTATATTATATATAAATATAATATTTACATAGCGAGCTCTTGAATCAAAGAAGAGGAAAGAAAAAGAAAAAGAAGCCTTGATGATGCAATTTCAGCAACCAGGAACATCCAGTATAATATTTTGTGCGTTCATCAGCACACAATTTCTATGTGACAATAATATCCTTTCCTTCTCACATTAAGAGGAACCAAGAAGCAAGAGGCCACAGACAGTGCCTCTTCACTCTCCAATGCATTTCCCACATTGGAAGCAAGGCAGTGACAACAATGGGTACATGTCTTTATAACACCTGAGCAAGCATTTTTCTGTCTTGTTCTTGTTCATGCCATGCAAATGTGAGCTGAGATCACCAGCTATTCTTTCATAATTTTGGCAGGAAAGTGGTAGAGAGGGAGTAACTGCTGCTAGCCTAGCAATGAATTATAGGTTTTTGTCTCATAATTTATGCTATCCTGAGAGGAAACTCAAGAAAAATTAATTTACACAGCCTAAAAAAAAGACCGCTAAGGAGCCCCTGTCATGGGTCATGTACTGATTTCATTTACATGGGTGTAAATCCTACATACCATGACCAAAATCAGAGGCATTATGAAAGGCTTATAAGTGAAAGAAGACTTTGATTCACAGTCCCTAAACACTAGCAGCAAACAAACTTGAAAGGCCAGGAGATTGGTATTTTCAATATAGGAGCAAGGAAAACGAATAGCACAAAGTGGACAGATGAAACCCTGAAGTAAAAGAAAGGGAACCATGTTCAATGAGAAGGATCAGTGAAGTATTAGAATGACCTTTTGAGGGAGGAGACAAAATCATGTCTGTTTTTTCCTTTCTTTGGTGGCCAGGGAACCTAGGCGATATCTAGAGATATTTAGAGAATTCAGTGTTGACTAAGACCCATGAGATGGGCCACAATGCCAGCCTTCCTCTTGACTCATAACAAAACACTTTCTGCCTGCTCTCCAGGGCACTTGAGGACCTTGCTCATAGATGCCACCTGGTTGCTATGCCACAGGCAGCACGCAGCAGGCACAGCATGCTGGCTCTTCTCACCTACGGGGTGTCGGGATAGAGACCACTGGAGGGATCCTGTCGTCTCTTGGGTTGTTAATCTGCATTACCTTGGTGCAGAACAAGATGGGCTGAGACACCATACAGAGGTATTTCTTCACCCCATACAGTTTCTTTTTCACCGGCCAGGTGAAAAATTTACCTTTCCTTCCTGGAATCTTGCGCTGATTATTTCCTTCTGTCAGTGCCTTGCCTCCATTTTGCCAACAGAGCAAGAGACTTTGGTCCAGGCAGACATCATTTTGAGAAGACAGCCCCTAGCATTAGATGGTAAAGACATTTTAAAAACTAGTGGAGAATTTTGCTTCATTAAGTAGCCCATAAAACTAGGAATAATTGAGCACCGGGGAGAAGACACCATAATTAGTCAACATTATAAATGCCTGGTTTCACAAAGGAGCACATAAAGGTTTTAATACAGCTCTGCCTGCTGATCTGCTGGCAGATATCCCTGGATGTGAATTATTCTCACTTGAACAGGATCTTCATTCCTTTCAACGCCAGAGTAGTAAAACTCTTTGTATTAGAAAGGGTTTATCCTGGGTCTCAGTGATAGTGCTGAACTTATTAAACTGCAATGTAAGAAAGCCTTAGCAGAGCTGCTCTTGGACTCTACCAAGCTCCTCCTCTACCAAGGTGCCTCACAAGGTACAGAAACTTTTACAGAAAGCTATACTTTGGATCTCCTGCCTAAGGATATTCCACAAAATCCAAAAATGTATACAGTGTGATTTGATTCCCTTAGACTGAAAACTGAAACACTGCAAAATAGAATCAACCCACAAGTAAGACTATTACGCACATATTTTTCAGCCTGCAAACTCTTTCAGTAGTCCTGTAGACAGCTCTGCTTGATGCTTTCAGCAACAATGCTAAGGGAGGGACAGATATTTAATTAGGAATAATCTTTTTTTCCTTTTCGTGCCAGACAAATTACAAAGACTTTGCTTTACTCTACTAATAATTTAATCAAAAAAAGAAGTATAAGTCCTAGTCTGCCCTACCAGAACAGATGTACATGTATATAGTTCCATCCAATGCTGCATAAAATAGCTTTTTTGAAACAACTGCAATATCTATTATTCTTTTATGGCACATGCTCAGTACTTAAATAAACAAAGCAAAAAATCATTACTGTTCATAATTCATTCTCTATGTTTTCAAACTCTGTGGTAGTCTTGCTGGGCTACCATGTCTTTAGAATGACTCTTTTGTAAGCTGGAATGCTCTATCTGCTGGCACCCCTGCTTTCTTTTAAGCATCTAATGCAAAATAATAATGACCTTATGAACACAAATAACATTTACAGCATCAGAGAAATAGTTATAAAGCAGTTAAAGGAAAATACAGACATTTCTTTTCTAGGCATGTTAGTGCTTTCCTATTCTTCTCTTCATTCTGTAAATTTACATTTTTTTCAGATAAAAAAGACAAATTCATAAATTACTGCATTTGGCAGTGGAATGTAGCAATGGTGGCAAGGCACAGCTGGAGAGTTTGAAATGTGGCAGCTTTCTTCGAGGCCATCATTTTCCTGCTCCTTTGGGAATCGCTGCTAAATGTGGCTACTGCTAATGTAATGAATATGAATCCATGTAAATCTCCGATGCGGAGCTGGGATCTGTCCCCTTGTGGGTAAAAAGGAATTTTTTTTCTGTGCAGATTTTTTGAGTGCGTATGTGTGCATAACTCTGACCTTACTTCAGCAGCTCACCTGCTCTTAGGTATCCAGGTACTGTCGACCTTCTCATTTTTCATTCTGCAGAACTAACAATATGCACTGCCTCGCTTTTGAAGATCCCTGGCAGAGTAATACACCACCTGTTCAGCCCCCCTTCCCACCCCCCTCTTTACTAATTAAGCTCTGAAACTGTTTCCAAACAAAATTGGATTTCTTTTCTTCTGCTCCCTTCTCCTTCATTCCCTGACTGCACCTTTGTAAACATTTTTGATTGGGCGTGAAAGGCACAGAAACAGCCACAAATAAGGGGACCTGTCACTTTCGCCAAAGCCATTAGTGCTGCATGGAGAAAACTGGCTGGGCTCATACTGAGCAACTGTGACATGCCCGGGGATGGAGAGCAGCAGAGAGGGCCCTTAACCAGCATCCAGAGGGGTCTCAGAAATGATGGGGTGCACAGGACAAAGCTTCCTGACTCCTCTTCTGCCCTGCAAAGGCTACTGGCTGACTGATTCATTTAAAAAGTAAAACATCTGAGTAGCTGACAGACATTTTCCAAGGAGGGGGTGGCTGAGCGAGGTGTGCATATTCTGAGTTTGTTTCCACCATGGAACAGGCAGTTGGAATTTTAATCTGTGTAACTTTCGTCTCTGTGGTCGTACAGTGCCTCACACAATGGGTCTTTGTGCGCTGCCAGAATACTACTGCAATACATACCATAAATAATAATTGTAATAACAGTTACAAAGCTAAGATTTTTTTAATGGTCTCTAGGGCTGGAAGTCTTTTCTGGGCAATTGGCATTTCTGAAAATCAGGTCACCTAGTTAGGCTCCTTGCTCTGAATGCAGTCTTATTTCACCATTCATTTTCTTTAAAACATAAGCCTCCAACTTGGCTCATGTAGATAAATATTAAGTGAGGGGGAAGCAATGGAAACACGTGTCAAAATAAACCAAGAATAATTATTGGATTCCATTCACAAGTTTTTTGGAGAGGAAAGATCAGGCCAGCCATCAAATAACAGCTTCAGCCAAGATCTACAAGTAGAGGGACATTGTTCTGCTTGACAGTTCTTCACTGAGGTGATTAACAAGCCTGGCTGATGACCCTTTGGGCTCAGATGTACAGTTGGGGTATCACACATCAGCTGAGCTATCAGCACATTTCCTATGTGCGTGGCCTTGCAAATATAAAATTATGTGACTTGGCTTCACCCTCTTCACTGGGACTAATCAAAGCCATGTTGTCTTATATTTGCTGTCACTTAAACCATTCATATAGATACCACAAGCTCAGTTGTGGCACTGAAAGACAACACCAGCAGCTATTTCAAGCAATAGATTGATTTCAGCTAGGATTCATATAACCAAAATTAGAGTTAGTGAGACAGTCTGGGTGCCATTCACCTTCTCCTAAAATACAAGTCTTGAAGTCAGAGGAATTGCACTTGAAAAGTGCATATTTTTCTCTCTGGATCATGAAGGCAACCACCTCAGAAAGATAACTAGACTGGACGAAAATTGGTTTCGCTGGTATGAGTCCTGTCCTGTGTGCCTGAGCTCTTAGACAACTGCTCTGTCCTCTAACCTGAAATTTCCAGTTTAGACTTCTATATACAGGTTAATATACAGCAGTAGAGCAGCATTAAAAAAAATGTCATGGATGTGCTTTGCTTCAGTCCAAAAAGAAAGCACTTACTATGCTCAAACTCCTCCAAGGAACCCCACCTCACTTTTTTCTAGACAAGGCAGAATTTAACTACTGACCAAAGGAGAGGTCATGCAAAGGCAGTCTATTACAGTCATCTCCTCTAACATATTTCACAAGAAATTTTATAGCCTAGCTCTGCTGCATTCCCAAACACACTAAATCACGATTCTGCCACATCTTGATTCAGAAACCAATGCAATCAATTTCAGCTAATTATGCATCCAACTTGTAAAGGAGGTTTACAGAGCTCATGTCACCACATATAGCTGAACCACTACTGGAAAGCAGGGTTTTGGCAGGGATATTTTGTGTGTGATAACGTGGTTTTAAATTTATGAAAAAGTGCAAACAGTTTCAAAGCAGAATTTGGTTTTAATATTTGTGTACCTGCTTCTGCTTCTACTGAAATTAACAGCAATCTGCCACTGACTTCGGCGGAAGAAGGTCTGAGAACTTTATTCCATAGAAACTCCAGCAGTAAAATCCAAGAAATTCATTTTAGCTCTTATATTTTGGAAGGCTGACAACAGCTGCATGAAGAACTGAACCTGAATCTCCCAGGGAGACACATAACACTTAAATCACGAAGCTATTCCCTTTGATATCCATGCTGTATTATAAAATTAATCTTTTGTAGCAATTAATTAGAGTAGTTATGAGGAAAGTCATGCAGTCTGAGACTCACATTTATTGCTCAGTGTGGCCTTGTTTGTTTAGTCAGATTCCCTTAAGCCATTAATAGAGCTTTATGTTAATTTCCTTAATGCTTCTGATCAGCATGTTCAGAGTTACAACTCCACTAGGGCTTCACAGATTATCCCAACATATAGTACAAGTAAACAATAGAAGCTACTTCCCTCCGCGTGTCATTCTCCATGGATACGCTAATGAGATTACACCTATGCCAATCCAAAATGTTAGCAATAAGTAAATGAAACTCCCTGGGCTGTGACTGAACTTTCTGACACATTCAGCCCTGAAGAGGTTAAAAATAAAAAGCTGCCTGGGTTTGTTGCTGAAATTGTGAATAAGTAAAGAAAGTAAGTACATTCTTTAGCCAGATTTCTTTTCTCCAAAGGTATTTATCTGGAAATGCTTGAAAAGCTGGGTAAAGCACAATCCTAAATTTCTTGAAAGGAAGTGAGATAAGAGTAAATCTTGAAAATGCCAGACGTAAATGCCGAACTGGAATTTATTCAAATGCCTTTCATGTCTAATGCATAAAGCCTGGTTCTTCCATCAGTCGCTTTGAATCAACCCTAGGTGCTCAAACGTGAAAAACCCTAGGCTCGTGTAGGAGATTTTATGTATGTAACTTAAAAACTGGCCCAAATCTCCCATTGGTTTCAGATTTCAGTAGTGGTATGGAAACAGCCAGGCACTTGTCTCAGGATGCCAGAGAATAATCACTACATTTGTTACACTTTCCTAAAGAAGTCAGCCAATTACCCACTACTGTGCTAAAAATAAATTATTGCACCCCTTAAACACAATCAAACAAATGAAAATCCCCAGTCCAAAATGAGTGGCAACCCCTACAGTGGCTGCTTAATGCACTTGGTTATGTACGTTTTCTTCTTCGGACTCTAGAGCAGCCTCTCACAGCTGCAGGACTGAAATAATGATTCTCATCTCCTTCATTTGCAACCATGACTTCTGAAAATGGCAGTCTGTGGCTGTTTCCAAAAACAAGGAAGCGCTTGCCAGCAGCATGTGAATGGCTGTTTGAAGGCTGCAAATCTCACATACAGAGACCAGGTCCTCCATCCCACAGGATGCAGAAGCTGCTGGTGTGGACAACAGATCAGACTATGGCAGGCCAAGCCCTGTGAGGTACAGCATACACAGGGTCATGGATCCCAGCACGGACTAAGTGACCTTCTCACCTAAGAAGCCAGCCTCTGGATCTACATGTCTCTCCCAGTCGCCTCAAAACCTGCAAGTCACCCACATCTAAACAATCTCATTGTCCACTGGGGCATTTGTCACAGATCGTTTCAACTTGGGCATGTCAGCGTTACTTGTGAAAAGAGTTTTCATCCTTAAATATCACTTCTTCACTGAGCATAGGACTAGTTCTTTTAACAGCCTTCTGTCTTGGCCCTCATTAGAAAAACCAATCGTGAGTCTGTGTCTCCATTTACATGCTGCCTTCTCTTCCTATTTACAATGGTGAGCTGGATTCTTTTCATCAACGTAAAAATCATTTTTTACAGCCTCATTCAATTTTTCTTCCTTTTTTTCACGCAAACCTGAGCTTCCTACTTAAGATTAAACCTTATCCTCTGCAGATATCCACATTCACTGTAGTTCAAAATCACTGCCTTCCTATCAACTTTTAGAAATAGTCTGCACTAAAAAAAAGAGCTGTGGGATGCAGAAGCAGCTATTGAGTAGTGCATTGAACTCTGAGATCTTTGCTCTAGAGATGAACCTGAAGAAAAAAGATGAGACATATATTCAGAAAGAAATGGATATGTGCATGTCAGTGGTATATCAGTTTCTAATCAATATTAAACCTCTAACTGCCAGGATCAATAACAGCTGCAGGGTCATAGCTGTCGCATAGTTTCTCCAACATATCAGCTAATAATGATTTTTGCTTTGTGCTTTTTATGCCTAGCGGATGAGGAATCTCTACTTTCATCTTTAATATTTTCAATATTGAAATTCATATTATGCTCTCATGATCAGGTATCAGGACCTGAGTAAACTTACCCCCTGGCTTAACAGACAATAAACGCACCCCAAGGATCCTACACTCTTTCCAAAATGTAGTTCTGGAATGCTGAGTTAATTTGGAGTCAGAGACTTTTCAGTACTGCTATGGTCAATAGCTTTTGCTTTGCCCGCCAGCACCCGAAACAATGGTGCAACAGCTCAGCATGATACTTAAATGGCAATTATTCTCTATTACATTGCTTGCTGTACCTTAAAGAATAGCTGGCAAATTGTCACTGTCCAGAGATCCTCAGGAACATGACAGCTGCGCGTTCTGATAGTATTTGATTGAGTCACCTACCTAAGAATCCTTTTCACCTATGCTTTTTCATGAGGGGATGTTAACTCCCACCATCTCACAGACAAGTGAGGAAGCTGGATTTTCTGGTGAAGTTGTAGCTTTGTTATAGTTGCAGAGGTAAAGAAGTGAGTAAAGTAGGGTCTAAGCAAAAGCATGATGTGATTTATGAGATTAATAGTTGTTGTAGCAAAAAAAATGACACATTTTTGGGTACATATTTTTAAAAATATTTTAACTGGATAATTGTAATTGTTAGACTGTCTGAGAGAATAAAGTATTAGTTCCATTGGAAAAAGGATGGATTACAAAGCATCACGTTTTTCAGCTGTATAAACCTGGAAACCTGTTTCCTGTACCCACCCAGGAAATTCTAAGTGCTCTTTAAGTACAATATTAGTTCTCTATTCATGTAATTATTAGTGTTCTTTTGCCTTTTAGTTATAATATTTCTTGAAGTCTAGGAATGGGAACATGGAGTTGCACTGCACCCTAAGGGAAAAGTGACAGGGGTTTTTGTAGTGCCTTTGAACCAGAAAAGGAAATTAATTTTATGCATTTCTTTCCTGTCTCCTCTCTAATTCCAATAACAGTGTGGCTGTGAGGCTGTGTCCCTTCACTGTGTACAGTCCACATTAACACAGGAGCTTGTGAAAAAGCCCCATACAGTAAGATGTCTTTGCAAAGTTATTACCCTCAATGCCAAATGCTACACAGTTGAGAAGATAAGGTTTTCTTCATTCTGCTGTGTCCTACCATGAAGGAAGAGCACAGATTTTGTTTAAATTAATCACACTAAAATGTGGATTTTAAAATGAGCATTTTTCTTTAGAGAATAATACTTTATTATGCACAGTGCTCAACTCATATACACATGGTAGGAGCTATGATGCTTGCTTTTATTGTTTCAATTAACAAATATATTACAAGAAAACAGACGTGATCACCCCCAAAAGAAAGCAAGTTATTAAAAAATGAAGAGCTCAATTTTTAATGCGATCCTCCTCTCCTCCTCTCTTATCTGTGAGTTTGTGTGAAAACCAAAGGTAATAGGAATGTCTGTAAGACATTGTTTTTGTTCAGTTTCACAAGTGTTTTGCTTTGTTGGCATTCAGTGGTTTTACAAGAGAAAATAATGAAAGCACATAAAACCTGTAACCATCCCCAGTGGTCAGAAGTCGAACAAGAGAAAGCTGATGTCTTTGAGCTGACTGAGCCACAATACACAGGTCTTAACACAGTAAAGAATTCCACAGACTGTGTTAAGGACTGTCAAACCTACCTTACTAACACCAATTAACTGGGAGATATGGGGATCTTAGAGTTTGGATCAAAGCCTTTCTTGTCCTGATGAAAGATCACATCAGCTTTAAAGAAAGCTACAGATATCTATGGGAAAAAAAAAAAAATCCCTCTTCCATTCAGTTTGTTTTTCAGTGAATTTTGAATTGCTTTGTCAAGAAGAACAAAATAACATCCCAGCTGGAGAATGTGTCAGATGTTTCATTTAAAAACAACATGAAGTCAGGAAGGTGGTAGCCAGCTTAGAGGGACTGTTTGATCCCTTCCCAAGACTATGTTGCTCTTGAGGAAAAGCAGTATTAAATCATTCTCTCTAATCGATTTAAAAACAAGCCATCTTTAAAAAAATCCCACAAACAAAACCAACTAACTGTGCTCTCCTGCTTCATACAAGGATGTCATGGCATCAGCACGTAGTGTATGATACAGCAAACTACATCCAGGAATAGTGACCTCACTATGCTGTAACTTACTAAAAATGTTACAGTGGTTATCAACCAAATTGGCTTAATAGTGTTCCATAAAAAGTTATGTGAATAGTAAATTCAAATATATTTGATGCATTAGTGGAACAGAAAAGCTTACTGGAAAACAGTGTCTGACACCATGTTCATTGCCTCATTCATTTTAGAGAGCATAGAGGTGAGCTGATAGCTTTAGAGATTAATGTACACCAGTGCTTCATTGCTAGCAAGGAACAGACATTTTAGCGAACATAAAAGAAATGCAGTCAAACCTACTACGGACTGTTTTGGGGACAGAAAGTGCACAGTTAGCGCCAGTGGGCATTTTGCCGGGTTAAGAGTGCAATGTGGACTCATCCTCTGCTTGTCACAATTCCTCTCATATGCTTGTGTTTTAACTCTGAGAACACAGTCATGAGACGTGAGCTCCTTTGTTATACAAGTGGATTGGCAGGCTCAAGTTATTTCAGCATTTTTTGGGAAGGATTTTCAGGCAACCTTCTATAGAGCATTTAAAAATGCAAGATGTCAAGACTAAACTGTTGAAGCAAACTGAATGGATCCAAGCATAGGCATTGACATAAGAAGGTTTTATAGCTTAGGGAAAGGTACCCAGCAGCTGTAGTCTGCTAGAACAAATTCTGCTGTGCTGTACAAACTACATTATGTTCAGAAATAGTTTTGCGCCTGTCTGCTGACTCTGGACAATATTTAGACTTTCTGTAGAAATATATTTACCACAGAAATGGGTTTACACAAAGCTAAAGAAAACAGCACTCCAAGTTTTGGTGAAGTATGGATTGAATTCAGGGGTCCTTTTCTCAGTTTCTTCTCTCTGAGAGGAACAGGAGGACAGCATTCCCTCTCAGACTTGGAATTCACCTGTGTGAAGCAATCTTGTTTAGACAGACATCAGTATGTCAAAGGCACATGCTGAATACTGCAGAATGGAAAGCACAAAATGGCTCAAAATACAAGACCTAGATTTATGGCTCCTTTGACCTGTGTGAGCATTAAATATCTGGATCAGAAATGTGCAGAACAAAATCCTTATTTTCTATTTATTTTGAAAAGAAATAAGCTTCCAGGTACCGTGAGCACTTGCTTATACAGTGTTACTGCTGCTCATTTTTGCTTTGATTTAAAACTACAGGAGTAGAAGCAAAAATATTCCAGCCTTTTAAATACCAATAAAATGTGTGAATTATCTTATAAATAAAAAAATGCATATAAAAAGACTTGGAAATAATCATATAAATATTCTGCTGTAAACAAACCATCTGACTGAGCAAAATAAATTTATAAATTTAAGGGAGAAAAACGGCAGAAAACAATGAGCATTCATTCCCTTCGGAAACCAAAGTGGATAAATAGGTTTAGTCATGTCTGTCCCAAGAGAGTCTCAAAGCATGTATTTTTTTCAATGTAAAGTGCAAAGAATTGCATTGCATTTTGAATTCCATTTTAAAACTAATTAAAGGTTTGATTTCTCTGTGTTGGAATGCACTTCAATACATACTCAGCTTAAGGCATGTGCTCAAGGAGAACTACTCAAGCACTTAACATCATTAGCTATGATTTCATGTGCTTTGCTGGATCTGGGCCGTAATATATAGAGCATAGTACTCATCTTGCAAGTGAATGACAAAAATTAATGCCATCTAGGCAATTAATGAAATGGATTTACTCCAGATGTAACTTGCTATATCTCATAGGAGCCTCCTTCTCATTTGACATATATATTCAGGTTATTTAAGTAGACGTGCAGTATAATATGGAAGATTTCAGATTTTGCTCACAGAGGCACCAAAATAGCATCATAAAAATATATTTGGAGGCCAGCTTGACTAATGGGGATATTTAAAATCTGGTTTGATAATTCTTTCCTGTCCACCCTATATTTTTGGTTAATGTCATTTGCAATAACTGTTTACTAAGTATTTTGATTGCAAACAAAAATCTGAAAAAGCAAGTGACAATTTTGATTCCAGTTTACCATGAAGGCTTCCTTTCCTCATATTTCCCAATTATATGCCTAAAAAGCTCTCTTAAATAAATATCTCATGCCCCCATGTGGTTAAATGGAAACACTGCTGAATAAATCCTTTGGTGTGGCTTTTCTCTTTCCCTTTATTTGCACACAACCGTGTGTGCCCAAAGGAAGAAGGTGGCCAAACTGTGTAAGAGCCTAATTTAGATATTATACTGATAGTGAACGTCCACAAATAAGCAAAATGTAGAAAATTCTGACCTGTTTTAGGAACTACCATGGACTAACCTATGATAGACTATATTAAAATCTGACTTAAAATGCCTCATCTGAAATTGCAGCATGTATGGCATTGATCAGTGCTTGGAGGGCACCAGCTACAACCCACTTCTTAATGTCTAGGTATCTTAGGTTTTTGTCTATAGTTTAATTAAAAATACACCCTGAAAGTACCAGCTTATGTTCTAAATCAGTAGATTCAGTGTCAAGGAGGTGGATGTGTGAGCTTTTTCTCAAAGCAAATGTCCAATCTTGGAAAAGCAGATATCAAGATAGATTTTTAGTATATTTCTTTACATCCCAGACTCAAGAAAAAGAATGTTTACAACAAAAAGAAACAAAGAAGTCCCCACATGTAACTGATCCTATGACACTACAATGGTAATTTTCTAGATTAGAATTAGAGGTAATTCAGTATATGTAATGAAGCCCCTTTTCAATAATTTGCATTCATCTAAAATCGCAGTCCTGCAGACATGTTTATTATACACACATTAGTCTGCATGTGGAGACAGGTTCAGTTCCTTTTGGCCACAGACATGCTTTTTGACCTACGATAAAATCACTGAAAGTTGTACTGAAAGATAGAGGCACTGAGTTTTTCTAAATGTCAAGGTCAGTACTTCCATCAAAATCAAAAGCTTCTGGGTATCCCCTACCTCTCTATTCAAACACTTAACTCTCCTAAGCAGTTCCCCAGAACTGCTGCCAAGTGTGTGATGCCTTCTCTCTCAGTACTCAGGGTACAATGGGTAGATTGGCCAACAGTGCTGATTGTTAAATGCTTCTATTTATTTATGTTCACTAAGTAATTGGCACCATTACCTGTGGAGCAGAATACGGCTGTGGCGCTACAGCAGACAAGCATATGACACTTAAATTACCTGCCTACTGTGCTCATCCCCTTTTGCTGTGATTACCTCCCTTCCACACTCACAACTAATCAAATTAACCGTTACGTCCATCTGTTCTGAACCAAAATCCATGGCATGATGCTAGGGTGGGATCAAGCCCAAGACCTGTTTCTTCCTCAGTCCTAGCATCCACCTGTGGTGATCCACACTGACCTCCCCTCAGCCTTCTATTATGGTGACATCCTGTGCAAGAGGCTAGTGAGATGAACTTTCATTGAGAAATTAATATACAGCAGGAGGGCAAGAAAGAGAAAGGAAAATATGTGAAAGTAGAAGTCTTACAGCTGTTTGTCATACAGAGATGTGAAATTTGGAGTCATTATGCTCTCCTGCATCTAGACAAATAGTTGTTAAGTTAAACAATCTTCAAAGAGATAGAAATCTCTTTGATTAAATTTGCTAAATTAAACAATCTTCAAAGGCAGAAAAGGAGCTTCCCTCTTCTGTGCCCAGCCTGTCAGGCTGCTTCTAAAGAACAATTTTAATTTCTTCTTTAAAAACAAATACAAGAGTATAAGGGACTATACTATACGATAGGACTAGGCGACCATTACCAATTTCTCCAGTGATGTACTGTTGTAAACAGAAAAATAAGCAGCTCACTACTGTAAAAAATTACAGGGCTGTAAATCCACCAGGGGATTGTGGTGAAATCGTAAACTATAAGAGCAGAGCTCAAGTGGCCTTATACAGTCACCACAATGCAGCAATGGAATTATAGCCCTATAACTTAAAATGTACTTAGTTCTTATACTCAAGAGCAAGGAACTAAGCTTTGGATAGACATCCTGCACAGACTATCCAGGTTTTGCTCTTCTCCTCCTGTGTTTTCCGCCTCTTGTTCTTTTACTGCCCTGGCACCACGCACAGCTCTCATTCTTCCTAGCATTTCCCTTACAATGCAGCAACCACCACCAGATCTCCTTTGCTTTTGGGACTAAAACTACTTGGTTTTGTCTTTTGAGAAAATCAGTGTGAGGTTCAGGGAACTGAGTAGCAAATGAACTGACTTGGCATTTGATAAGGATTTTGAGGAACAGTATCCTATTAAAGGTTCCTGATGCCCCAGCTAATATGTCAAGAATTTAAGACTGACACTTCCACGCCATTGCCAGCCCATCCCAGAAATGCTGGACACTACTGGTAACTCCTAGAAGGACCAGTAAATGTTTTTTACTCATAAAGGTTTAGACAATGCTCTCAGGCACATGGTGTGACTCTTAGTGTGTCCTTCACAGGGCCAGGAGTTGGACTTGGTGATCCTGATGGATCCCTTCCAACTCATCAGATTCTATAATAAATTAGGGACCCTTGTGTAACAGTTTTGAAATGTTCTCCTTCAAAACAAAATGAGATTGAACACAGCTGTTTCAGTATACATGAGCCCCAAACTAGCACAGCAATTAAACCTGAGTAATCCTCGTGTTTTCCTCTAGATCCTTTTATTTGAAAATGGCATGTCCCACCCTGTATTCAGGTTCTCGATTTGTTCTCTCAGTGCTTTTTTTTTCCTTATTTATTTCTTCATGAGCTTTCCTCATTCAACTGCCCTGAGATATCACAGATGAGCTGTAGAACGGCCAGTGCACAGGTTCCAGTACTGACTTGTGCCTTATCATTCCCAGTCTTCCCATTAGAAACCTTCTGATCCCGTAGTCACACCATAGGGATCAGATCTTCACAAGAATCTGTCCTCTGTATTTCAGATGAAGAGGGAAGCACAATTACAAAAAAATAAATTAAGAGTGAGGGAAAGTAGGGGAGAAAAGTGACTTTTTTTTCACAAGGCCATAAAAATTTCAGTGCTAAAGTAGCCAAGCTGTCCAGCAATATCCAGTACAAGTGTCAAAGAAAGCCGCACAAAATTGGCAATAATTGGGCCACTGTCTGCACTGTTAATCTTGTCTCTTTTCCATCAAGTTGGTACCTCTCTTCCCAAGCCCTCTTTCAACCAGATGAGAAGCCCTTGATGCTCTTCCTGGGAGGTGGCCCTGGCAGGAGGCTTGCTCAAATAAGTTGGACCTGCTTCTCCAGCTTTGTCAGTAAAGTGCTTGCAGTCTTTTTCTTACTCCACAAAACATAGGTGTTTTCCCTTAATTTTTTTCCCCTTCTAAATTGCTTACATTTTTTCCTAAAGTGAAAATCAGTCCCCGAAAACCCCAATTCAGCTAACATATAATTTAATCTTCAAACTCCTGTGTTTATAT
Source organism: Cnemophilus loriae (assembly GCA_013397755.1). Classification (NCBI taxonomy): domain Eukaryota; kingdom Metazoa; phylum Chordata; class Aves; order Passeriformes; family Corvidae; genus Cnemophilus; species Cnemophilus loriae. The sequence continues at coordinate 916,699 of VZTF01005662.1, forward strand.
ACAAGGCACAGGGGAACTATTAAAAGAGCATAATATTGCTAAGAAAAAAAAAAACATTATGAAAAAGGGGACAAAAAGGAATGAAGGTATTTGTATCTATAACTAACACAAGTTCCAAACTGAAAAAGTGAAGGGAAAACATGGAATAATGAATCTATTAGGAGTCCCTTGGTTAATCGTTAACTTGAATAAAATGTACTAATGATTTTTTAAAATCCTGAAGGAGTTTTTAAGGCATAATTTAATGTTGTATTTTTTCTCATGCACTTTCCATTGCTGCCTGTGGACTCTATATTTAATCAGATTTCTTGTTCTTGTAAGACTTTATGAAGTCTTGCTTGATTTGCAGCCAACCAAAGCACTTTTAATAATGTATGGTAAAAGGGTTTAATTTTTAATAGACAAGAATGGGCAAGAGTGCTACAAGCTATAGTAGATTAGTAAGTATGGTATTACACTCCACAGAGTAGTTAGTAAAAAAAGAACATATTTATATTCCAAATGTTATTGAAAACATGTTTATTTTATTACTAACACAAATGTAAAATTGAAGAACCTGTCTAATCTGGAATTATTGTTCACACCTTATTTACCAAGAAGACAAAGTCGTTTTCATCTTGTTACCATGACAGCTCAAGCTTCTTATTGTTTTCCTGTCTCTCCTGCTGTTCTGCTGCTCCAAAAGCTCAAGGAAAAGAAAAATTAAAATGTGGAGTTACACATCTATAGTCTGGATTCAGGGAATCAAGGGGGAAAATATCTTCTAACACTTGTGATTGATTCATAGGGGTTAACCTAAAAATAAGATTATTTGTATCTTGATATTTGTATGCATTTGTCCTTTGTTTACTGCTACCTAGATAACAGGAAAGCTCAGAGATACACGTAGGGGAAAATGTGGTTTAAAACTAAAGGTCTGATTCTGCAAATCAGAGAGGGCTGTTTCATAAATGTTATTTTTCCATACCAAGCTATGGTACACAAAGAATGGGGCTTTCACAGTAGAGTAAGTTCTCCTATTCTTTCACAGTAGAGTAGGTTCTCCTATTCTGCAAAACCCCAAAAGCCGAGCTAATGCCTCATTAATAAAGATCAAAATTATTACTGTGCCCACAGTAAATTTACAGATGTTGAGGCTTTATACCTGTGATATTTGAGCAGAGTCATTCCTGACTTGGTATTGGTTTTCTAATGAAATGAGGCAAATCTGTTTCTCTGTGCGTGTGTGTCTGTCAGTCACCCTTCATAACTTTCAAGTCTAGAAGTCAAGTTCAGTTAAATTTGGCAGGGACAAACCTCTCTGAAATAACAGGCATAGCAAGAGAGAATAGAGACACTGCTCACACAGAGATCCTACACTAAGGTTAATCCTTACTGGACCTCAGAGAATACACATTGCCCTTTAATATTCAATCAATAAGTTACGGGAAAGCAAGCTTCACTGGTTCCCCTGATCACTGAAATATTTATTATCAGTATGAGAGGGACACCAGGCCTACATCTGTATACAGAGTCAGGATACTGAGTGGATGTATATCTATCTGCTTGGAGTCATATATATTCCAGGCAAATACACCTTGCATTGTGCACCAGAACTGAAGCACAACACAGCAAAGCCAACACAACCCACTGCATGCCATAGGAATGGGTGAAGAATGAATAGAATTGCTTGCCATCGAAAAAAGTTATACATTTTTAAATCTTCTTACTTCAAAATGAGCCATAGGATAGGTCATATAATACATAATGGCAAAATGAATATATTATGAATGATTTATCATAATGGAAATGCACAGATGCTTATTGGTGGCATGAGTCATATAACATGCAATTTTCACACAATGTGTTGTTAATAATGGATGAGGATTTATCAGTATGTTCTCATATGAAAAAAGATCAATATTAAAATTTGTTCTGTCACCAGAATCAAATAACTGTTCAAGGAGTTGCTTATGAAATTAAGCTACTTTTGCCATTACTACTAATTATATTTTAATGTCAAATTTTAAAAGTAGATATCCACCAACTTGTCACAGATCAGATCCACCTTACTCTTATACCACTAAGCCAAACTGCTCCTACCTATGTGCCAAAATGTGCCTACCTACAGTAAATGAAGGAAAAACCAGAAGCAAACACTACCTTGTCCTAGTCTCTAGTATGCACCAGTGGGAAAACTCTTTAAACTGTCACTGCCTGTGAGGCTTGTTTCACATGTAGATGGCACAGCTCTTTCCTATTGAACAGGGGAATTTTCAAAACAGAAGTCCAATTATGTTAAAGTCCTCTGAATAGCTAGGCTGATGAGTGATGTAAGATAGCAAGACAAAACAAGTGTAGGATGAGAGGCTAAGAACTCAAAAATTATTTTCAACAATACCCAGAGCTGTTTCCCCTCCATGTGCCTTAATCAGACCCGTTGTGGATCAAGCAGAAGCAATTAAAGAATAAACAGCCCACTTCTACAACACAATGTGTCACCAACAAATGTGTCTTCCCTCTGCAAATAAATAATTTTAATAGATCATGACAGGATGCCTCAGCTGCCTCAGCTGGAAGTCAGCTGGGCCAGCTTATGCTGCTACTGAAGTCATGATCACATTGATGAAGAGCACTCATGTTATCCATTCTGGTACTTGAGCAGTAGGGCCTGACAAGTCCTTCCTCAGGAAAGATAATGAACAATCACTGTAACTGCTTGACTTGAAATTTCCAAGGAATTCCTGCTGTAGAGCCATCAAAGGCAAATTAATTCATTAGAAAGTACAAGGACACACAACTCCCTGACTGCCTGGCCTGCAAAACACCTGGAAACTTCACTTTATGTTGCTTAGAAAATCAACTGACAAGCTGAATGTCAAAAAAGCCTGATTTGGCTTGGACAACAGCAATGCATTTTCTTTTCCTGTCCAGGGAAAGCAGAATGTGTATTTATGCCAAAAAATGTAAGAGAAAATTTTTTGGATCTTGCCAATACAGTTTAATTTAGAAGGCAAATATCTTCACAGAGATAATTGCAAGATCATCGATCAAGAGAGGTTCATAAACCAGCAGCTAGATAAAAGGAAGGCCCAGTGGTAAATGACCCCATTAGATAGATATTAGAGTATGAATTGCATTCTTTATTGTCTTTATTGTTACCATAAAGTAAAGGAACTTGGAAAATCTGTCTACTCCCACAGATTGAAGCCGCCTGACATGAGGCTCCAGAGAGTCAGGAACACACATTCAGCCCTTGGTGGAAAGACACAATTGCTGCCCCTGACCTGCCAGAGCATGAAGAAGGCATGGGCTCCTTCTCGAGGTCTTCTCCATTGACATTTTATTCTATCTGTTTTCCAAAGAATTGGGCTCAGATTTGCAAATACCAAAATTTCAGTATCCCCAAAATTCCATTTCCCTGCCAGGAATATTATTTAAAACCAGAAGACAAGTCACCTACTTTGAGATGAGGGCTCATACCAAGGCACTCTGTGGACAAATTCATCGTTGTGCATTCTTACTTCCTGCATACATGGTTTATGTATGCTCATACAAGCCCTCTTCTTGAATCACTACTGGTACAGTACCTTTTCCCTCCCTATCTACCACATCCCACTCTAAAACACCTTGCAGAACAGTCTCAAAGAATGCAAGGGGAACCACCGCCCCTTGAGACTGTACAGAACCGTGCTTATTCCCATCACATGAGCCAGAAAAGTGATCTTGCAGCCCAGAATGCCAACCATAACCTGGGCTGTGTTAAAAGATGTGTGGCCAGAAGGCAAGCAAGGTGACTGCCTCTATACTTCTCTCTCATGAGATTCCACCTGAATTACGGCATCCAGCTCTGGGCCTGCTGGCATAATGAGGACATGGGCCTGTTGGAGTGGGTCCAGAGGAGGGCAACAAAGATGATCAGAGGGCTGGAGAACCTTTCCTATGAAGACAGGCTGAGAGGAGGTTGTTCAGCCTGGAGAAGGGAAGGCTCCAGGGAGACCTTACAGCACTTTTCAGTACCTAAAGGGCGCCTACAAGAAAGCTGGAGAGAGATTTTTCACAAGGGCCTGTAGTGAAAGGTGAAAGGGGAATAGCTTTAAACTTAAAGAGAGTGGATTTGGATTAGATGTAGGGAAGAAATTCTTCACTGTGAGGCTGGTGAGGCACTGGAACAGGTTGCCCAGAGAAGTTGTGGATGTCCCATTCCTGGAAGTGACTTGTCAGCTTGGATGGGGCTCAGAGCAACCTGGTCTAGGGGAAAGCCTCCCTGACCATAGCACGGGGGGTTGGAACTGGGTGATCTTTAAGGTCCCTTCCAACTCAAAACCATCAATGATTCTATGGTCTTTGAACCCAACCTTTTCTGCTGTCAGCCAGGGCCAGAAGGATGACACACCATAAAGAAACTAAGAGTAAAAAATGTAAATGTAAAAATATAAATGTAAATTTAAATGTAAATGTACAACAGCAAAGGAAAGTGACACACAAAAGCCAATAACTGATTAAAATATACTCTTTTCTCACAGGAGCTCCTAATTATCTTACTGATACTGTTCTTGTCTATTTTAGCAATTTGATGGTCTCTGTCACATAAAAAATGAGCAGAATCTTTGACACCTTCTCCATCTGGGGAAGTTCATCTAAGAGAAACTGTCCCCTTTTCACTTCCAGCTCTGTCAATGGGATTTCCCTCTGAAGGCTGCTTATAGCTTTCAGGATCTCAGTTACAGAGAATCTAAGGTAGAAACAACTGCATGCATGCACCCATCGAAAGAGCCAACTTAATTAAAAAATGAGGTTACTTGCAAATCCTTCAGCTTCACTGTGCAGTGAAGACAGTAACATACTGTCAACAGATAAACAGTCCATACTATCCATGCTGCCCACAGCATAAAACATGTTCTCTTGGGACAACATGGCTAGTGCTGTGATGGAAGGGACATTTTACAGCTCTGGTGCTGCATTGCAAAATAACATGTCTAGAACCCAATTTTCAGTGTGAGCACGTAATGCGAACAATCAGATTTCCTCCATATGGGGCTGATTTTAAGTACTAATTTAAATCAATTCAAGAATTTAAGAATAACAAATGGAAAAACAACACAATATGCTTTTTTCCTAATGTTACTCTGGCTCACCAGCCTATCTAGCAACCAATTCAATGTGTGCTTTAAGGGTAGGTTTAGCCTGCATCCTGAACCTCCTTCTGGGACAGAACAAGCATGGGCAGTCCAGTGCTTTCACTGTGTTCAGAGAAGTGGCAGACGCCTTTTTAAAAACCACTGTTGGAAATTTGGCCTTAAAAATAAAGATGTAACATAACCTTTGGAATTTCTAAAAATTTACCTTACAGGCAGGGTTTTAAAAACATGTACCTAATCCATTCTGAATGCAAATTAGTATGTCCAGTTTAGAGCATAGACACTATGTACGTCAATACATCACGTTGATGCACAACATCTCTTAGGACCTGATCAACAATCCAAAAGACAGCACTTGATTTCAATAGGACAAACGTTCCTAGGTGTACATAAGAATAAACAAGCATTCTGTGGTCCAAAAGGATTGTTTAAGGAGAAGAATGCTTACATGAGGAAAGCTTCCTTTCATAGTCCTTCTGAGAACACTGATACAAAAGAAAGAAGCAAGGTTATTTTGTCTACTAGTGATGAAGCATTGTGGCTATTGTATATCCCTACTGTTGTGGCTCTCAAAATTAGCTAATTAAGACATACTTCACCAGAAGAAAATATTTGTAAAGTCAGCGTGTCCCTAACAAGAAGTTATGTTGTCTAAAAAGCTTCACAAAAGAAATTCCCAACATTCTTCAAGTATATTCAAATTACTTCCCTAATTAATATAGGGAATTGGAGCTTTAGAGACTGATGTCACGGCGAAAAATTTTTTTTTTGTTTTCTGATTATATAAAAACATGGCAGTTTTATTCTCTGTACAGATTCTGAGCTCTCTAACTAAGCTTAACTTGAGAAAAATGAAATTAATTTCAACCAAGAAGTTTATTCTGTTTGCTTTAGCTACAGTGGTCTTTCTCACATCAAACAGCATGTGCTTAAATGAACCAATGAAGTCCAGGCTGTGGAGCAGAGAAGACAATGATGATAAATATTATGAGGTAAGATCTGTATTATATGACATTATTTGGGGGAACTGTGGGTCAGATCCTGAGCACACTGGATGTTTTGTCACAGTCTCTCCTAAACTCATTCCACAGCATTCAGCATTACAGCACTAGCAGTATGAAAAAAGCTTGTTAAAAGAATTTTCAAGAAATTCATTTGCTCAGACACACATACTGTGTAAATCAACTCATGTTTCAATTTTCTTGCAATACAGCTTTGTGATTCGGCTGAGACTTTTTCTGAAATGTTTCTTACTTACACAGTGGGTCCTCAATTAACATTCCTGACGGGCATTTTATGCACATAATATAACAGATAGATTATTAATCCAAAATTAATAAAGGCATGCTTGTAATAGTCAAAGAATAATGATAAACAGAGAACATTTTAAATCTAATATAGTTAATGGTCTTAAAATTTTACTCTGGAAATTGCCTATAAAAATTTCTTTGCAGGGTTGCACATTTATTATGTCTCAATAGATGCCAAATGAAATTTGCACACTTCATCTGTATTATTTTTCATGTCTGCCCTGCAAATACTCCCTAGGAAATGGGAGCCAACCTCTCTTTTTGACTTATCATCATTGGTGCAATAAACATCCTTCAGAACAAAATACCATTTCAATTATGCTAGTCAAATCCTCTGGACTTTAGCTCACTGACTTTTATCTACTTCCAGAGGCGTGTGCAGGTGCAATCAGAGGCATAGTTTATTTAAAGTTTTAATCATGAAGTATGAACTAGAATGGCTCATTCCCCTTCTCTGCCAGTAACTGGAGACGCTGACAGGGGAGTCAAATACACGTAAGGAAGTGAAATTAGGATTAGTAGCATTTGTGTCTTTAACTGAAATTTAAATCCATATTTGTACATATTTGCTGTTAAGGCTTGGAAACTTATTTTTGTCACAAAAGTAAGTGATTTTCAATATGCTGAACACTGGTCTATAAGAAGGATCATGCTGATAAAGATATTTTTCAGGCAATAGCTGCCCTTTACATCATGAGGCAGGTAATATACTAGGCTCAGTTCTTCACTGTATGACAGCATAGATACAGAAAGTATATTTTGTGCTGGTTGCACAAAAATTAGGAGCCCAGGAGCATCTTGTGTACTAGTGCAGGACTAAAGCCACTTAAAGCTCAGGGCTACCTCTACGATGCAAGGCCAGAACAGGCATGATGTGAACTTGACCCAAAAGCTTTCCATTCACTTCCCTGTCTGTTAGCCTGGATGGATATTGGGTCGAAAGCATCCACCCAATGCTGAGGAAGAAATGAGCTATACCTTCAGGTAGCTTGGTCCATCCTCCTGATCATCCGGACCAGAGGAGTGAGAGTCTGGGTCTGTGTCAAGTCACTAAATATATTCAGCATCTTCCCCTCCAGAGAACTTCAGGTGGTGATACCAGCAAATGTGGACCTGACAGCAACTGCTGTCCACCCTTAACTGATTGCACAGGTACTGACACCTGTGCCAGAAATATTTCCAAATGACACCATTTGAGCTGAACCATTTGCTGATACTGATATGGAGATACGCTCTTGTGGTCAGAGTTCTGAAAAGGTAAGCAGGACAATGTTGGTATATGAAGAAATCCACATGAAGGAACTCACATTACAATGGAGTTTAGCAAATACAACTAAAAAACATTACATATTCAAAAAAAATAAGACCATTACCCAGCAGTTTTCTAAGGAGGTATGAAATTGAATACTTTGTGTGATTGGTAGCTGGAGTAATGCCCCATAAAATGATTGTATCTTTTTAAAAATTATTTTTCTTTAGATTAAAGATAATATTTTGGAAGAAGAGCAGAGGAGTCTCAATTTTGAAGAAATGGAAGACTGGGGATCAAAAAATATCATTAAAATGAACCCTTTTACAGTAAGCAAGATGCCAAATTCAGTTGCTAATTTACCTCTTAGATTTGGAAGAAATTATCCAAAACAAAGAAGCATTAAACCATTTGCTAATTTGCCCCTGAGATTTGGAAGAGCTTTTGGAGAGAACATACCTAATCAGGCTCCAAAGGTATCACAGAGGCTTGGGAGAACTCCACTTGTTAAAGGCTCCAGTCAATCACTTCTAAATTTGCCACAGAGATTTGGGAAGTCACTGGCTGTCAATCTGCCTCGAGACGTTCAGGAATCTGAACCAGGTAATGCTACACAATTGTTCAAGCTATATAGTAAAATGCATATTAAATCATAGGTTAACAATGATCAAATACAGCTAGAATTCCTCTAGGAATATTCCTAAGCATTTCAATATGAGTTCAATTTGCCAAAAGAAAAATTGCAGTTCATCAAATCAAAAAGTCTCATCAAAAGTAGTAGAGAGTATTTTGATAAAATCTTTTCTAATGAGAAGGTGCCAAATAGCCAAATCTGAAAATGTTCATTTGACAGGATTAGGTTTGATGCTTTTTTAGATCAGGTTTCATTTTGAAAAGTTTTAGCTTTGGTGAAGAATATTCAGAATCATTAAAATATCCTATTTCAGCACTGTAAAATTACAAACTTATCTAAAAATTACTCTTCCATTTTCTAAATTCATGCAAATTAGAGTTAAAAAACCACAAAATTCAAAGATTAATAGCAGCATTCTGAAAATTATTTTTTCTTGTCCAATCCTAATTTTTTTCATATTTTCTTAGTGAGACAATGTTTGAGATTTTGATTTTTCATTCCAAGTTATCATGAAAAATTTTTTATGACATCTCAGAATTTTTTTCAGGATAGGAAAATTATTTCCTGCCTGTTAATAAGAATAATTTAAACCAGCTCTTCAATAACAGCCCTTCTTATCATAACTGCTGCCTTACTGGAACTGCCCATTTGTCTTGTAACCAAGTTTCAGTTGGCTACCCCTGACTTCCATCTGACACATGCATAAAGTAGGAGTTCAGGTCAAGAAAGATAACTGATATATTAGTAGCCAAGGTTCCCTCTCATTTGATTCCTTTCATTCCTTTCTCACTGTCTCATCTAATTATAACAGCTTTTGTTTTATTTGTCTGGTATTTTTAGGGATATGAATTCTAACATTTACGTTAATACTGGAATGAAATGATGAAGACAGAATCTGAAAGACTTGGAAAAGCTGCAATGTGTTTTCAAAACTAAAGGTCATGAAAAGGAAACATATGTGAATTGAAATGCAAACCTGCCTTCATGTATGCATAATGTATTTATTCTGTACAAACCCCTGACATATAAGGCAATGATAATTGTAGTGAATGTTGTAGTAGTTTACTTCAGTGGCAGTGTAGTATAAATTCTATTTATTTCTGTACTACTTATGTCTTATTGATTGTAAAACCGAATTTCAGAACAATGGCTGTATAATTTGAAGCATTTTAAGCAGAATTAAAAGAAACATAATATGAATAAAGATGCATGGTTCAAATAAAAAGAAGCCTATGATGTGAATAACAATCAGAAGCAGGATCAAAACTGCTGAGAGCCTTTTTGTCATATGCAGCTAAAGAAAATCAAGTGATGAGAAAACCCTTTTCCTGTTTTTTATGGATCATCTTAGATATAAATCTGAAAGGCAACTTGTCTCTGTGGTAGCTGGCTCCTACACCTCTTCTTCTACTTACCAGCTAGTCCAGCTTTAAACTGACACTAGAATCACACACACAAATGGGTGCCTTCATCAGTAGCCCTTTGATGCTCAGTCTGTTCAATAGCTTGGAACCAGACAATCTGTCTCTCTCCAGTTCCTAGCCCTCAGACCTCCAGGTCTCTTTGACTCCTCAGTTGCTGGCAATCAGACCACTCACTCTACTCGCGAGCTAGCCTGGCTTGAGATTTGCTATCAAGTCATACACACACATGTTCACAGTGTCCATGCACAGTGTCCATTCAGTGTCTGGCTGAACCTCCTCAAGGCATTGAGTGGTTCTGTTCGAGTCCCATCAAGAAGTGGTCTGGGAATTCTGCTCTTTGTTACCGTCCTGTTACCTCCTCTTCCTCAAGGTTTGGGTATCCGAGAGTTTATTACTTCTCCTAACTCTTGTCTTAAGTCTTTATGCTGAATAACCAGTAACCAGATACCCTTACATTCCACATATCTTTAGAAGAACCTGGGAAAAAACCCTATCAAATTGATCAGATAAATTCACAGATGGGACAGAGGCTGAGTTGCCATTCCTCTACAAAGTTAATGAGGCTACTGGAAACACAACACCATTCAGCCTGTGCCTGGTGAATCTAATTCAATCCAAAGGAATCAGACTGTAGTCCTGAGAATATCTATTCTCTCTACTCACTCATACCTGAAATAACAAAGAGATAGGAAATTCTAAACAGAAAAAAACCAATGAGATGACACCTTTTGAATGTAAGAGTCCCAAACCAATTTTTGGGCTTCCTTCTGAACCTCAGAAGACACTTTACCTAACAAGTGCTAGTGAAAGACCTGTTTTGCAGTATAACACTTGGATACAGCAGCCAAGTCCATGCTGAAGGACACTGGTCAACAAATTGTGTGTGGGGAAAGTCAAAGATCCAGGCTATGAAGTAGAAGTCTTGTCATTGCCTATCACCAGAATAGGTGTCATTCTTTCTTTAGTCAGGAAAACCAAGATCTTTAAGTGATTTACAGTCAAATGAACAGCAGAAGGAAATGCCCTGAACTTTCAGCTGTGTTTCTGGTCCTGCAAACCTCACTGCACATCATGTGAACCAAAAGCAAACAAGATTTGTGAGAATCCCTGAGCAGCAATAGAAGCTGCCTTTTTAAGGCACAGATCACCTAGCAACAGGGAAAGGGCACATATCAATTGGCATTAATGATAGCTGCTGTGGGAGGAAAGCAGAAGCTCAAACATTGTCCCAGCAGCAGGTAGAATGAAGTTGTCCTCTTGTTGCAAGTTTCATAGCATGGATACAGGAGATGGCTATTGATTTATTTTCCCTCAGCACAGGAACTGCTAGGTGAAAAGTACATAAAGTAGGAATTATGCTATGCTGTGCAAAATTTCTGTTTGGCTTGAGAGCACATGAGCCAAGAAAACAATCACTGGATAGTGCAACAGGAGGAGAAGGTGCACAACAGGCAACATACATTGCTCTAGCTATCACTCACTGGATTATTTATTATCCATATACAGATATTATTCATGAATTGGGAAAAAGCTAGGAAAAGACACAAGTAAATCAACTGACAGACTGTTGAGGCTTACTGGCATGAATTCTTATAGGGTTCAGGACCTCCCAGCCTTTCTTGCCATACAAGTAATATTTATGCCTATTATTAAAGTCTCCATGCAGAAACACCAGGCTTATTTTAGGTTCTGACTTAAGCTTATAGAGAAGACAGCTGACAATGTACTGATTAATTTATAAGTCCAAATACTCATCATAGGGTTGATTTCAATATATCTTTTGGACAGATTTAGTGGAATGTAAAGTGACACTTTTGGTTTACCCTCAGAAGAAGCCAGACTTGGGAGTCGCATTTGAAGTCTGTCAGTCTTAGATTCTTTTCAATTGCTTTTTTAAGTGCCTTTGGCATTTTCTTTAAAATATGACAACTATCCTTAGTCATGACAGACCACTAGAAATTTCCAAACTTTAGGCAAGACTTTTTAAAAATAAGAGCACCTGTTAGCAGGAATTGGAAATGCTTTCATTAGTGCCTCCCACAAAAGTGCATCTGGCACAGATTCATCGACAGCCATAGATATCTGATTTGCATTTGTGCTGCTCTCCCGAGGACATTATATAAAAAGGCCTCAGCTAGTGCTACTTAGATCTTTTGTAGCACAGAGTTTGGATGAGGAAAATTTGTGCTACTAGGAAAGAAGAGAGAGGCTTACAGTATCCTTATGTGTATTTTATCTCAAGAAAAATGGATAGGGCAAAATACATTTTTTCCTCTCTTCATATCCGTGCACAATGTATCCTATGCAGTGACTAGCCAGAAGGTCAGTCCTCTGGCCTTACTCAGAACTGTATCCAATTAAAATTTTAGTGAAAACCAACAAAAAATGGGTTTCTCTTAAAGTTGTCGTACAAATTATCCACTTAGATCCCTAGAGTTAACTGGCAGAAGAAATATTCTAGATTGGTTTTCAGAAAACTCAGATATCTCTGTAGGCTACCATTGTACTTGAAATATTGAAAAAAAAGTATATGGTTATGACAGATTTCTAAACCCAGAACGTATTAAATGCTATTCAAGTTCATTCCATCCTTTTATTACCATCCTCCAACATGCTGAAAGTGCATAAATTGAAACGAAAAACAGAAGAGTATTTCTATTGTTTGTGCATCTTAAAAAAGGAGTCAGGTGATTAAGACAGACATAGGTCAGAGAAATCTTGCACAGGAAAATTCATTTTGACACATCCTAAATTTTCAGAGACACCCAAGTACTGCTTTGTCTCACACAGCAATACTTCAGCAGATATTTATTTCTTTTAAGGTCATGCTTTCAACAGGAGGTTGGACCACGTGATCTCTAGAGGACCATTTTAACCCAAAATTTTTTTGGTGATTCTATGATTCTTCAAGCTTGTGAGTTGCAAGGCTAAGACAAGAATGTTCATTCACAAAGGAATCTTTAGGTCCACTTCCTCATATACCTTTATAACTTTGATCCCAAGTCCCTCACCAAGCAAGAGTAGGTCACTTGCAACAGCAAACGGTTTCTTAGTCAATAGCAGTAGTGGTGCAGGTAGGTAGAAGCAATTAACAGTTCCCATTTTCTGGAACATGATGACTACTTAGCTATTTCCCCCTATTCCGTCATATTTAGGACACTTGCTCTGGCTTTGAAGCATTTGTACTTAACATATTTATCCCATCTCTGCTGCTCATAACAGTTGACTTCTGGCTTGACACCTATCAATTACCATATGGAATGATGTCCAGCTCTTTCTCTCTTGCAACACATTGGAAATTACAAGCACAAGCTGGAAAACAAAACTATGGAAGTCATTTCATGGCTTAACATACAGAGTGAAAAGCAAAGCTTGTATCATAAACTTCCCTCTTTAACTTCTCTCAGAACTTCAGTAATTCAGATGGACCCAGAGGGTTGATTTTATATATAGAGCTAGAGACAGCCAATAACCGAATAAGGAATATTTTCAGTCCTTCCAATTGCAGCTTCCCATTTTACCGTATTGAAAAACACTTATTCTCCATTCTCCTCTCATGTATTTGATACCTCAGCCATACTGAAAGAAATGTTTAAATAACGGAAACTGGAGCTAAACCTCACATGCTGCATACTGTAGCACAAATGCACAGACATGCAACAATGCAATATGAGTGTTGTAGGGCACACAGAGCCGTGTAGCTGTCTTTGCAAATACCACATTTGTGCATATACAGGTAACAAGTGATAGATGAAAAGTGCTTTAAAACCAGAGGAAACTACTAGGAATACTCTAAATCAAAACTTTGCCTGAGTTTTGACCCTTAGTTCCTAAAGCTGCTCCACCTCACATAAAAGAAAGCATTAAATTAGTTTGCATCACTGAGGTTCAAAGCACATCATATCTCTGAGGAGCTTTATATGAAAGTTTTCAGTTGAAAACAGATTTACAATTTGTGGAGATGCTTGTGGTGGGCTGATCCAGGGTGAACACAAGGTGCCTACCAAAGCCACCATATCACTTCCATCTTCAGCTGGACAGTAAAGAAAAAAATATAACAAAAGGCTCATAGGTGAAGATAAGAAAGATCACTCCTAAATTCTCTACCTCCACCTCCTCCACTCTGGCAGTGCAGAGAATGGGGAGTGGGGGTTGGGGTCAGTCAATCAAGAGATGTTCCTGCCACTCCTTCCTCGCCAAGGGGAGGACTCCTGACACTATTCCTGTGCTCCAACGTAGGGTCCCTCTTCCTGGGGACACTCTTCCATGGGCTTCTTCAGCATGAGTTCTTCCCACGGGCTGCACATCTTCACAAACTGCTCCAGTATGAGTCCCTTCCATGGGGTGCTGTCCTTCAGGAACAGACTGTACAGTGTGGGTCCCCTACAGGGTCACAAGTCCTGCCATCAAACCTGCTCCAGCACGGGCTTCCTACAGGGGTCACAGTCTCTTTCTCACATCCACTTGCTCTGGCATGGGATCCTCCACGGGGTACAGGGGGACAGCCTGCCTCACCTGGGTCTGCAGGATGCAGGGGAATCTCTGCTCCAAAACCTGGAGCACTTCCTATTTGGATGAATTAGTGAAGGAGAACAGAGGGGAACTTTTAAAAATCATCTGCTTCTCTTAGCTGCTTAACTCTGTGGGTACTTACAATACATCCACATCTTGGAGCAATAAAAGTGTTTGGAATTTATTTTATGGCCAATATGGCGAAATTTATTTGTAAAAGAATGGAGACAAACTTTCTTTGAACTCTGCTGTTGAAGAGAGCAGTTCAAGAAAAACATAAAAGCATATGTTTGGTGCTGAGCTTGTCTTTGAGTGTAGTTATTATTTTGACTAAGTACCTACTTGCCTTTAGAGACCATCATCAATTCTGAGAGCTGCAGGTTTGCCTGTCCCTCAAGAGGCATTTCAAATGAAATTGTACAGCCTAATTCAGCAGCTGATTTCTTTTGGCAGCTATGAAAGAAAAGTCAGAAGTTTAATTTAGATTCCTATGAAGAAATTAAATACCAGTGGAGGTACTCCAGAGCAGCCTATAGTGTAGTTATACTGGGATCACATATGGCTTATGGAATCTTGAAAGAAGTGTGAACCCAGGTGATGCTGAATTGCTCTTGATGTGTCAGTCTGCAGAAAGAGCAGGAGAGGGGAAAAGAGCAGACAGTTTTCAGAAGGTACTTCCTGTGTCTGGTCAGCCACCACCGCATGTTTCTGGAAGTTCTGTATTTCAAGACATTTCCTACCAAATGTGTTCTTGCACATATGTATACTGCATATGATTTTATGAATCCAGGGGTGGCCTGGAGGATTTCAGAGCCCACCCCCATCTCGAATGTATAACTAGTGATAAATTCTTTCTCGGTCTTATTTCCTTCTGCTGCTAAGTGCAGATGGTGTAGAGTTTGGCACCGGCACAACATGTGCAGTAGTGATTTTCTTAGTTAGCCCAGAAATCACCAAGATGAGGATACAGTAACTTGGGCTGACTGAAAAAGAGCACATAGGAAAAGGTTTGCAGGTAATATATAAAGTAATGGGGTTTTTTCCCCATTTTCCAACATATAATAGAAAAATATTATCATTTGTTAGTATTATTTGACAGTGAATAATCTATTCTTGTTTTTTATAATACTTTTCTCTTAAATCACTATTGCATTATATGTTCTTACATGTGTGCTACAAAATTTCTTGTTCAGACTCTCACCAGCTAATAAGCATGAGAGAATTCACTGTGCATGCATATGTACCTATTCTGTGTCTGGGTATTTGACTATCAGAAAATGTGATAAGCAGCAGCCTTAACTGAAACAATTTAACCCTCTATAAGCACGTAGTGGACAGCATTGTTCATACAAGGGATACATGGTCATCCTGACACTGTATACAAACTTTCTAAAATATAAATTGACCTTGTGGTCTGATCCTGCCAACAGTCTGGGATAAATTTAAAGTAACTCCAGTGGAATCAGTGGATTGATTGATTGATTGACATGACATGGAAACTGAGTGCAATTTAATTTATAAATAAGTTAAAGATTCACTGAAGTTGTGAGGAAGCTGCCGCATGCAATTATATAACATTTTTCATGTGAACAGACCAAAAGTGGGGCACACTTTAGTCAAAATCACTTTAGCCACTAGAAAATAAATGCTCTTTAACTGTTTCTTGTTACATGAAAGTCATGGCTTCATATTCTGGGTTATGACATAAAACGAGAAGAATTTTATGTAATTAACTTGATAATCTAAACAATCAACTATTATATTCAAATGAAAGATATACATAAATACATTTTATACAGAAAAACTGACTCGGAGATATAAAACTCATGTCAGTTCTCTAAAGTAAAAGTAATTTGCGATAATCGAAATGCGATTCAAGCCTGGAATCCTCGACGATGCAAAACTGCAAAACTGGCCCGTGGCCACGAGAGGGCAGAAATAACATTCCTTGTAAAGCCTGATTTTGGGGAGAATCGTGTATTCCCCTATAGAACCTGGGATGTAAATTAGCACGACAAGCTCCCGGAGGAGCTAGGAAAATGGAAACTACACCGTTAGCTTTACAAAATCTATCTCATGAACTTTAAACCTTAACAAGTCTGGTCATCTCAAATTTCTGTCTTTTAATAACCATTCCTAGAACAAATAAATTTTTTAAAAAAGAAATTACAGTGACATTTGACACAAAGCCTGAAGAGATGATTTGTGGCAGTGTATATTAATCTGTCTATCAATGCTTTCTAACTTTAGCCTTTTAACACCAGCTTAAGCATAAGAATATGTATCATTTTTCACTTCAATACACAGCTTGCTTTGGCTCTTTTTGGATCCAAATGCATCCGTAGCCCTCACAATATTGTGGCTATCAAAATCAGTGAGAAGTCCAGAGAATGATGTCTCTGTCTTCTTCACTGAAATCCCTCACATCCCTCTATTTTCTCCACCAAAGTTATGGGGTGGGGGGAAAAAAGAATTAGATAAATTACTTTTCTCCCTATTTAGCTGAACTGGCCTCACCTTTTCTTGACCCACTACTATGTAGGTAACATAGCTTTCTTCACTTAGAAACGAGGCTTCTATTTTTGGTTTCCACTGGCTCTGTCCCATTTCACCATCTGAAGCATACTGAGCTTCAGCATGGAGACGGTACTGGCTTAATAACTGCCTCAGCAAGTCTTCATCTTTTCTGCATTAGTCAATGGGAAGGTTATAAGATCCCTGCCTTGAGATCATATATGTACCACAGCTAAACACAAATTAGTATTTTACCTGTCTGTGTGAGCCTTCAAGTGATTTTTAGTCCCTGGGACCGGATTGCTTAAGAAGGTGGATTATGCTTTCAATTCCTTGTTGTAAAGCTCTTTCCTCTCTTTGCCTCAGCAAAAGGGATAGTTTTTTTTATCCCACTTTCCACACAACTGCAAGAGCATGGGAACAACCTTGGACACGCCTTGACTGTGGGACTGTAGGAGCAAGCAATCAACAGGGCAGTGGAGTAAGAAAGGAAAATAGTGGACAAGCTCTCAAGAAAAACCATAGAGAGGTAGGAATGGAAGCACTACAAGGAGAACTCACTGCAGAACATTTTTAATATGCTTAGGTAGATAGCTAGAGTAGTAAAGTTGTCAGGCTTGTAACTGTCATTTTTAGGACTGGGTTGAAGTCACCTTTTCTTAGGTTTCCTGAATAGCCTGGAAAGAATTCTTGAATGACCATGCTTCTTAATACCACCTCATTTCTGCTTTTGACTTCTGACCTTTACAGCATTTTAGAAGTAGAACTGGTTGTGACAAGTTTATTCTCTATATTCTTCATGGCACAAGATGGGACCAAAAGCACAAGAGTATTTTACTTAGCAGTCTTTGAAAAGCCTTTAAAACACGCATACACGAGCCTATGGGCCCTGGAGTGAGTGCTGGAGGAGCTGGCTGATAATATCTTGAGGCCACTCTAAACCTTGAACAATCATGGCAACTGAGAGGCATGTCTGAGGGCTGGAAGAAAGAAAATGCCATTTGTATCTTTGAAAAGGGCAGGAAGGGAACTACAGGCTGGTCAGGCTCATTTCCAGCCCTCATTTCCAGGAAGGTATGGAGCCACTCATCCTGGAAACCACTTCCAGGCACATGAAGGACAAGATGGTCAGGAGCATGGACTCACCAAGGGAAAGTAATGGTTGACCAACCTGATGATATTCTACAATGAAATGACTACTTGACAGACATGGTTAGGACAATGGACATCGTCTACCTTGACTTAAGTCATGCTTTTGACACTGCTCCCCATAAAATCCTCACATAGAGGAGACGATGAATTATGGCCTGAACAGAATGAAAACTGGCTGAATTTCGGGGGCCCAGAGGTTGATGATCGGTGATACAAAGTCTAATTGGTGGCCAATAATGAGCAATGTACCCCAGGAACCAATACTGGGTACAGGCCTGCTCAATGTTGTCATAATTAT
Organism: Cnemophilus loriae; assembly: GCA_013397755.1. Taxonomy (NCBI): domain Eukaryota; kingdom Metazoa; phylum Chordata; class Aves; order Passeriformes; family Corvidae; genus Cnemophilus; species Cnemophilus loriae. The sequence continues at coordinate 934,912 of VZTF01005662.1, forward strand.
CTGGGTGATGGGGCAGGGTGTATCCTCAGCAAGTTTGCTGATGATTGAAAATTGGGAGGGTCATGATGTCAACCAAAGAGATCTGAACAGGCTGGAGAAATGGACTGACATGCAATTCAACAACTCATGCAGTTCAACAAAGGTAAATGGGAAGTCTTGCATGTAAGGAGGAACAACCCCATGCTGCGAGGAGGACCAACACATGCTGCAGCTGACCAGCTGGAAAGCAGCTTTGCAGGAAGGACTGGGGGTGCTGATGGACACCAAGCTAGACAGAGGCCAACAACCTGCCTTCACTAGAAGGAAGGCAAACGGTGTCTAGGACTGCATGATGAAGAGTGGACAGCAGGTTGAGGGAAGTGATCCTTCCCCTCTACTCAGCACTGGTGAGACCACATCTGGAGTACTGTGTCCAGTTCAGGACTCCCCAGAACAGAGGACATGGAGCTACTGGAGAAAGTCCAGTGAAAGGCCACTAAGCTAATGAAGGGTCTAGAACATTTCTCATATGGTGAAAGGCTGAGCAGGAACTGTGCATCCTGGAGAAGAAAAGGATCAGGGAGGGTCTCATCAATGTGTACAAACAGCTGAAGGGAGGTTGCAAAAGAAGATGGAGCCTGGCTCTTTTCATTTGTGCCCAGTGAGAAGACCAGAGGCAATGGGCACCAGCTGAAACACAGGATAGTCCATCTTAACATAAGGAAGCACTTTAGACTGTGAGGGTAACTGAGCCCAGAGAGGGTGTGAAGTCTCCCTCCTTGGAAACATGGTCCTAGGCAGCCTGCTTTAGGTGGCCTTGCCTGAGTAGGGGTTGGACCAGGTGACCATCAGAAGTCCCCTCCCACCTCAAGCATTCTGTGATTTTGTGATATCCATCTTTCCCTGACACCATTGTTCCATCAGCACAGGACATCCACTGCAGCCTGGTAAGGAACTACACAGAGATGTATCAAGGACCTTCATCCTTCCCAATAAGTTTTTTTCCAAAGAAATTCAGTAATGTGGAGATACAGGTGGCAGCGAAACACAGAACTTGGGTACTGATAGATTTACATGTGGGGGATGACCTCTTTTGTGTGAAGATTCAGAGTGTAGAAGTGATGTCCAAAGCCTTTCTCTTTCAGTCAGCACACCCTCTATAATAACAACTGAGGTAGGTCATTCCCATTGTATCCTAAAACCACAACTCTAATTCTTCCATAGTATATTTTTGGAAGGAAATAACAGACATTTTTCAACAGTTGAGTAATTAATGAAATGAAGGAAAATATTCTGCTGAGCCTTTCCAAACATTCAGCTTTAGACTAAGATGAAGCATGAAAAAGAAATACTAAAATAATTTTTTTTCAGAATATATTAAACTTGTGAACTCTGGAAATCACTGATACAAATATATCACTTGCACATGGCACAAACATTAAAGTTTAGTTGACTTTAATGTGATGGCCAAGCCATCCAGGTTAAAAACAAATCACTGGTTCAAAATCATAATAAATCAATTACTGGCTCGACTGGTTATTAATAACACAATAGTGCATTTAATAGGTATTCAGAAAAGCTATTTATGTATTATCACCTGCCAAAAGACATGATCCCAGCTTTTTTCACACTGCTTTTCCAAGAAAAGTAGGACCTCCAGCTAGTTTTGCTCTCACTGGTGAAAAAAAACCAACAGAAAAAACACTCTTTTCAAATGCATCCATTTATTTTGATGCCAATTCAAGTCAAACAAAAACCACATTGAGAGAAAAGAAAAGGTCAGCAAGAAAAAGTAAAACAGGTCAAAATCTATCACCATGTCTGTCAAACCATAGGAAGGCAAAAACATCCAGCAAGCCAACTAAGCAGAATCCAAACTCCACCAGTGGTGGCCAGCTCCAACTGTTTTGAAGGATGGTGTGAACATCCCACACAAGACCTTACATAGAATTTTGGTATCTCTAAGAATGGGAATAAAAATTGGCACTTCACAGAAGTCTTGCTGCTGTGCTGCCTGCCTTACTTAAAATCCACTAGGCTCAGCCAATTTGTCAAGAATTGAACCAACATCCACATGACTTCACTCAATTCTTTTCAATCAAATTTTCTGTAACAAACTGTTTTGGTTTGTGGCTGTATTTATTGCTTTATTCAGGAGAGGCAAAACTGCACATGACCTACGTGTCTTGGAGCCCAGCTCCCAGGTGTGCTGTAACATACTTCCTCCCCATTCAACAGTTAAACACCTGCTGACATCACCAGCTGCCTCATCCTATGTGCCACTCCACAAGATCTCCAACACCCTCTAGCTGTGATGTCAAATACCAGAACACAGACCAAAGCATAGTCACACTGCACTGAATGAGAAGGTAGGCTTAGTACAGAGTTCAGCCCTACACAGTTTCCTATTAATGCTCTTCTTCCAAAGAGATGGACAATGAAGTTTGGGAAGAGAGGGGCTGATCTCCAAATATTGTCTCCCGTGTTGGAATATTTCTGTAGGGTTCTTTAAGCACAATATTTGAAAGGTTGCTACATTTAGAAATAAATTTTTACTTAAGTATCATTTCTCAGAATAATCACGTGTCATTTTCCTAATACCTTCCTACTTTCTCCCACTGGGAACTTTTTCCTCAGCAAAGCCTCCCGGTGAGATAATTCATTCTCTTGACCATGGATTTCTGAAAGCTCTGAAATGTCTGTGGTTGTGGCTCCTGCTTTGGAGAGATATCATCCTGGAAACTACTGATTTCCTTTGTGAGTGATTTCCCCTGGATCAATAAGGACTTGTGAGGTCACTTAGGTCACTGAGGTCACTGAGCTAGAATTGCCTTGGCTTTTTCTGCTGAGGAACTGGGCCAGTTTGCCAGGGAACAGAACTGGACAGACAGTGTGGGGCCCTCTGCATGCATTGGACTGTGTCCAAGAGAGCACTGTTCATAGGGATGTCTTGACCCTTGGTCTGGATCCTGCTGCTAAAGGGAGGTGTCAGTGGCTACAGGCTTGAGGTCCCCAAGCCAGCCACCTGAAAGTGCTGTGCAATTAACTATTTTTCTGGAGTTGAAGGCAAGTTTTAGAATTTGAATGGTGTTTTCAGACTAGTGCAGCTGCAGGGACATGGGATATATATGCTCAGAACCCTTGGGTTATATATGCTCAGAACCCTTTTGATAAGGGAGTGTGGATTACTGCGAATCAGTGGTCCTGGTGTTGGTATGCTGGGTAAGACTGCAGGTGGGTTTAAGTCTGTATGTACACTGTGGATTCAAAGCTGAGTGCAGCCAGATCATGATCTGGTGCTATGGGTGATGGTTGAAATGCTAGGAGACTAATGAAGCAAAACTGATGGCATAGATCCCTGCCTCAGTGGGCAGCTGCTGACATGGAGCTGCAAAGAGAAGCCATGAAATGTGGTACCTCCCTCTATGTGCAACAGGCAGGGGCAAAAAATCTGCTAGTCACAGGCTCCATCTGTAATTCTGGCAGCCAGAAATAAGTTTCTGAAAAAGGCTAATAAACCTGGATAGAGACGAAATTCCACTGGGGTCTGAACAGTGTGGACTCAGAACTGCATTGCATTATAGAACCACAGCAGGAAGGAAAGTCTGTTTTCTGTTTCTTGCCCACTTGCAGATTATGGATCAACAACTCAGAATATTTTTCTCATTGCAAGCCAGTTGTACTTGAATCTGAGTCATCAGTGTAAGATTCCCATAGTGCTCATGTAGATACCATAGCAGACCACCCAATACTTTATAAACTGCCAGCATGATAGAATTAGTTTTAGTTTTTTCACTTGAATATGCTATATCAGCTTCTTTTCTTCAAAAACATATGGCCCAACTCCCAGACATCCTGGAAGAATAACATATTTCAAATATTTTCAAATTAGTTCCCTATTTTAATAAGGCAAAGCGAAGTCTTTTGCATTTTACTTACATATGCCAGAAAAGAAGAGGGTTTGTTTAAAATATCCTTTTTGTCAAAGCTTTGCCAAAGTCAGGATAGCAAGCATGTACCAGTCAGATGAATATAAATTGCTTCTTTCTCCTTGAGACTCTCCTCAGACTCTTCTTCCCATTGTAAGGTCCATATCCAAGAGCTAGCAGATCATTAAGTGCAGAGCAACACAGAAGTCTTAAAAGTACAACTCAAAATGCAAGAAGGTAAAACAAAGGTCTCGCAGCCTTCTTCACATGATGAGCCATTGGTTTTTAGTCAAAATGAGCCTTGTCACAGTGTGTGGAAAGCAGAGGGAATTCAGTGCTTCCTTTTGTAACTGTGAACTTATCTAGCCATTATTACACACCCCTGCTGTGCCTGTCATGGAGCAAACAGGTTTGTGAGGGCTTCCTCAGGACTGTCCCAGAAGAAGCAGGCACAGATACAAGGGAGTGCTCTGCTGTCTCTTGGTGGATGGGGAAGGAAGCAGTAGTGCTTTTTTGTCTACTTCGTCTAAGAAGTTGATGGTGTTTTTTGAGAGAAGACTCTTTGTCACTATAAACCAAAGCTTCATTTGACAGAAAGTAAAAGTCCTGGTGCTTTTCTCTTGCACAACAGAGCAGTTCAAAGCAGAGGCAACTTGTTTAGATATAAATGCCTGCATGAAGTTCTGGAGAGCTCAGGGGTTTATACTGGCCTAATATAGCTCCTCTCCTCACAAACAGTTAATCAACCAGTGTTGAAATACAACTTTGTTCAAGTGAAAGGAGGACTGAAGCATTTGCCCTCAGCACAGCAGAGACAAGAAACATAGCAATTAAGGAAAAAAGTCTTTTCTATTAAAAGTATCATGGGTTTAAAATCCTTTTCAGAGTGGGACTGGAACTTTACAGTAAATCTGAATTCACCAAGTGAGACTTTCTGTGCGTAAGTCCTTTTCCGTGCAAGTCCAAACTTTCTGCTCTTACTTGAAACCTTATTCCCAACTTCTGTTCATCAGTAACACAAAGCGAAAGTATCACACCGCTTTAATCTGCTTCTTTTCTTTTTGTTTGTATGTTTGTTTTATTGTGTAACCTGGTACAAATAACCAGTAGCAGTAGCAAAAGGAACCATTGTTTCTTGTTGACACTTGCCAGAATTAGGCAGAACTCATCTGTTTTCTCCTTAGTATCCTGATGCAGTAACAAATTCTCTGGTATTTGGTATTTTATCCTGCATCTTCCCCTAAAAGTTCTAATATAAAACATGATGCTACTGCGTAACCTGCCCCAACACCACCAAGAAAATGAGGGACCTGAAGCACTATCAAGAACCTTCAATTCGAATGTAGTACTAGCTCCATTTCAAAGCCTTGCTTGTCCAACTGTCTCAAAAGACAGGTAAGAACAGAACTTGTAAAGGTAAATTATTCCATTAGAAGTATTTGACACCAATTTACTGTTACTGAAAGCATTTTCTCATGGTTACGTTTTTCCGGCAAGTCTTCTTCTTTTTTTATTTTTTTTTCTTTTTTTTTTTTCTTTTTTCTTCGCTTTAACGAAACAGAATATCTTCTACTTTGTCCAATAGTCTGTCAGTTCCCCAGGAAATATGTTCATTACAGCTGAAAAGAGGACTGCTAAAATAAATTATACTGTGGCTTTAGCATTCAAAATCTCCTGAAATAATTTTCATAAAGAATAAAATGAACATGTATATTGCATTTCTAATTTGGAAAAAATGAGCATATTTCACAAATCAATCACCAACATTTATCATGGTATCTATTCCTGTTTTAAACCTTTGCTTTTTCTAGATAACAGGTTGACCTAGAATTACTGAAATAAACTTCTAAATTAAAATTTAAAATTACAGGAAGCTTGCATTTTGCTTTCGTAATCACCAGTGTATAATCAGGAAGTTTCAGGAATCAATGTGTTTTCACTGTATTTTGCAGGCTCAATTATACTATTAGGTGGAGGGCAGGATATGGCAGAATTCCTGCAATTTTTAAAGGTCTGGAAAGCTGAAACTTCCATGCTGCTTGGCACTCATGACAATTTTTTTTTGTAATCTAAATTTGTATTTTTTCCATACATAACAGATTCCAGAGTGAGCCTCAAGTCCTCCAATGGACTTTCATATGAGATTTTATCTCTATTGTTAGCAAAATCAGGTCTTAGTTTCCATCTTTCTGGCAGCCTTCTGGTTTACTACTATTAATAAATTCTTCCATTATTTGTAATGTCTCCTATCCAACATCTGAATTCCAGTCAGAGTACTTTGATATTATTGGATTATCACGCTTGTCAAACTGTGTCTTGATGCCTCCCACTTACATATCTGCCCTGAGGCAAGTTTTTGTGGTATTCCATGCATTGCAGGAATTTGGTGAATTTCCATCTGCACTCTTTTAACTATTAACAGGCTTGGAAGTTTACTGAATTATAGACCTGATCTAAATTTTAATGAATATACAGGAAAGAATCATGTTAGCTACACAGCATACCCAGAAAAAGGAAAAATTAATCAATGTAACAGCAAAGCATCTTTCAGATGACAACTATATTAGACCCAACTCTGAAACACGAACATGAAATACACATAGCAAGGTTGTAACATTCTTTGCTCTGTGACCAGGAAAATCTGCATTGTAACACAGGTAGTAAGCGACATTTTTCTGCTACTGTAAACACACACATGAACTCACCAATCCATACCTGAAAAGAAGATGGCTGCATGTTTTACAATATCATACATTTTTAAAATGTTACATGTTTTCCTAGTCACATAAATACAAATAAATAAATAAATAAATAAATAAATAAAACAGTTGTTCTCAGCTTTTAAGAATAATGCATCCATTAATTTTATTACATTATTTTCTTGGACCGGAGCATTTGTTACCAATATTTGCAGAGCTAGACAATGCCCCTGAATAACCAGAAGCATGTACATATATTTGAATAATGCTAGGTTGTATACATATACTAAGAAGGTATCCTATGTATTTTACCCTCTCATCACATAGTCAGATTCAGCATTGATATCCCAAGATTATGTGTATAGCTATTCATAGGTTTATTGGGAAACAGTTAATAAAAACAAATTCAGACAATTCCGCTCCAAAAAAATTCAATGAATTCCAAATCTATATGTTGCTCAGTGACTACATCACTCGACATCTATTGCAGACTACAGGAGAAGATGTGTAGAGTGAAACAGTGAGTGCTGAGGATCTGAGGTGCAGAAAAAATAGATTTCAGGTGCTCTTTACTTTGGAGTAAGGGTCCATTTGTGGCTGTGGTACCCTCCTGCTGTATTTTGGAACACAGCTTTCAGGTAATTACATCCATAAGGAATCGAGTTCATGTACTCCAAGACCAAGGCACTGCAAAACAGAGACGATTGGGAGATCCATGTCAAAAGTGGAGTCCTGGATTAAAATGCCCATATGAATAAGAACTCTCCTTCCAAGACCTTCTGGAAGCTGTTGGCAGCACAGACCCTCAGATGTGTTGGCTTCGTGCACTGATTAAATCAGTTACTGGAGGCCTTCACAAGCTCATAATTTAAGACACTGTATTCTTACACTCTGGTTTGAGATCACATGACATACAAAACAAATCTGAAGGGAAAAATGCAACTTTTTAATAATAAAGAAGGCACTAGCAAACTGATGTTCTGATCCCAGAACATTAGGTTTTTGGTGGTGTGGGCTTTTTCTCAGAAGAAAAGAGCCAGAAAGCTGGAAGTTGTCTGTCAGAATTCAGAATAAATCTACAATTGTGGAAGTTAGAAATGCTAATAGTCTCTATTAAATTATTGCCTATAGTGCTGAGACTCTTAAGGATTGTTCATAATAGACACTTTAAAAATATGTTCACCTTTGCCCTTTTTTGATAATCTCTGGGCTGAGACATTTTTTAATGTGTCATTGAGATCTCAAATATCACTGGATCAACATCGGCTATAAATGTTTCTTTGGGAGAAGGAGACTTGTAAATATTTTAAGTTTAACACAGTCCTGTTTGGGCTGAATAGAAGATCAGACCTTCGTATGCAATGCTTCTCTTTTATGTCTAAGGTAAAGTGGTTTTCCGCAGCTTGGTGGCCTATAGATAGCAGTCAACAGGAATGATTTATTAGTGTTTCCAGTGAGAGTTGGCTTAATGAATACAAACACCACAGCCACACAGGTGACTTGGCATCTGCCTGACTACTTTCAGACTGGGGGCAAAACTTTAGATAGAACTTGTAAATGAATGCTTGAGTTCCTTCAGAAACTGAAAAACAGAAAAGCTTTCTTATACTCTATGGAACGTCAGATTCTTATTTTGGTTCATCATACACCTCAAACTGCTTGATTTCAAATGACACCAATGTATAGAAACATCCAGAGTATCCTCAGCCTCTAGCACAGCCGTGCGAGTGCCTGACACAGCTTTCCTTCAGTGTGAACTACAGCTACTAAACAATAACGTTTCTCACCCCTCTCTAGAGATAGAGAGGGGACGTTTTCAAAGGCAGAAATAACAGATTCTGAAATCAGTGGGAATTAGATGCTAAAGCTTCCATCTGTGCTATTGCATATATTTGCTGTCCATATGCTACTTATGTAGTACTGAGAATGCAGGTATGTGTGTGCTGGCAGCTGAGACTCAATTACACCGCAAGATGCACATGCTGCACATATCTATCGCCTTCTTTCTTCCTCTCACTGATCAAAACATAATCGATTTGATCCAGCCTTCATTAAACAATTGCCAATCACTGTTGCACTAACTTCTCCTAGTGACAGTTCATCCTACTAGCATTAGCCAGAATAAGCTGAGTAAGTCAGAGTCATGAAAATAGAGCCAAGTTGTCATTGTTTAAAATACTTCAGGTAACTATCACTGTTCCTGCTATCAAAAGACATTTTGAGTTTGTTTTTTAATTCTTTCAGATATAAAGAGTTCAGGGAATTCCTTCATTGCTGCAAGCTTTCCTGAGGAGCAGAAAGGAAGCATGGAGGAATTGCTCTACGTGTACTGCCAGAAGACAACTGAGCAAAAAGAAAGGATCTCCATGACCATTTGTTAAATGATGTCAATCTTATGGTAGTGGAAAAGACCCTCAGCCAACATAGGCTAGACACATACTTCTCACAGTCAAAATGTTTAAGTGAAATGCTTTCACCAAGAAAAGCACCAGGCAGCGAGGTGGTTGGACAGCAATTTAGACTGAGATGTACAAATATCTGCATTCCAAAAATGGGCACTTTAAGCTTTTATTCTTTTCACAATGCCCTTAATAATAATGTGGAAATATATTGGTACTCATAAATCTCCAACACAGTATTTTGCTGAAACACTTGAAGTTCCAAATTTTCATATTTATTTTTTGCCTATCATTTGATAGTTATTTACTGTTGGCTGTTGTCCCAAATGCCCTTCCTGAACTTAAAGATTTCACTTTTGGCCTAATTTACAGCATCCACAAATGCCATAGGCATAAAGATGAAAAGTCAGTGCTCAGCTTTTTTTCAGAAAGCTTTTGTAAAAGAAGAGATATGTCTAGACAACAGCTGAGATGCTGGGTAATGCTTTTAGAATTAGGGCTCCTTTTCCTAGACTTCTACCACAGCCAATTTCTTCTTTAAAATATACTGATGTTGATGCCACTTCCAGTGAAACCAGTTCCAAGACTTCTTCATGACAGCATAACTTAATAATAAAAAAAGACTGACTAAATGAAAGATGCCAAATCTCTGTTGTTCAGACACTTGTGTAGGATTCAGATCACCATTACTGACTTACAAGAAAGATCTGAAAGCAGAGCACTCTGCTTAGGAAAGCTTTGGAAGCAGGACATGCTGCTTAGGGCTGACTCAGAAAAGTCCAAGGATAGCCTTCAGTCCTGCAGTCTTTCCTGGACAACAGGAATGGAAGATGCAGACTAGAATGTCAAAGAGTTAAAACATGACTCAAAGACTGCAAACTTGCCTCCCTGTCCTTGTTCTCCTCTGTGTGAGCTAACCTTTATGTGAAATGATCATAGAATATCTCAAGTTGGAAGAGACCCACATGAATCACGAAGTCCAACTCCCTGCTCCTTGCAGGACTATCTATCACTAAACCATGACCAAGAACATTGTCCAGACACTCTTTGAACTCTGACAGACTTGGTGCCATGATCACTCCCCTGGGGTGTCTGTTCCAGTGACTGGTCACCCACACAGTGGAGAACCTTTTCCAAATATCCATCCTGAACTTTCCCTGTTGGACCTTTATGCCATTCCCTCACGTCCTATCTCTGGTCACCAGAGAGAAGAGATCAGCAGCTCTCCCTGCACTGCCTCCCTTGAGGAAGGTGTAGACTGCATGGAGGTCACCCCTCAGCCTTCTCTTCTCCCAGCTGAACAAGCCAAGTAACCTCAGCCGCTCCTTGTAAGTCTTGCCCTCGAGACCTTTCATCATCTTGGTCCCTTCCTCTGGACACACTCTAATAGTTTGATGTCCTTTCTTACATTAAGGCACCCAAAGCAGCACGGGGTGCTCACGGTGGGGCTGCACCAGTGCAGAGCAGAGGGGGACAGTCACCTCCCTCACTTGGCTCACTGCATTCTGCTGGATGCTCCCCAGGATGCAGCTGGCCCTTTGGGCTGCCAGGGCACACTATTGACTCATCTACAGCTTGCCATCAACCCAAACACCACATCTCTTTCCCCAGGGCTGCTCTCTAGCCTCTCATCCTCCAGTTTGTACATATAACCAGGGTTACCCCATCCCAGTGGAGAGTCCAGCACCTGTGCTTGTTAAATGATGCTGATGGGACTTCCATCCCAGAACCATGGCAAGGTGCTGTGATCCCACAGTGATAGGACCGCTGCAAGAATGTATAATGAGCTTGAAACAAGAACTTTCATTGCTCTTGTGTTTGTCTTTTCTGAATATGCAATCCCTTGGATTATTTGTTGTCCAGGCACACTAGTGTAGAGCCCCTGACTAATCCAAGTGAATCCCACTCTGAAGGAAAAAAGAGGTCCAGAAACAAACCTTCCCCTTTCCACAAGGTGGAAACTGCCTGGGCAGCATGTAGTCTATGTCTCTACATTCCTACCCTCACATTGCAAGCCAGGGAAGATTTTGGCCAAGGCAGTCATACCACCTCATGAGAAAGCAGATGAGTCATAGCAACTACATGTCCCATCTCAGAAAACCAACGTAGCAGTCAGAAAGGGAGAAAAGGTTTGCAAGCTACTTCATAAACCTATGTTAATGACATCCATTTTGCTGTTTGTCCTGGACAACTCTCACAGTAAAATGTTACTGCAGGAGAGTTGTTCAGAGCATACACAGGAACCCACAATCCTGATGGCGCTGCTCTGGGGCAAAAGAGAGTAGCCTTTCCTAACTACTAAGTTTCTGTAAAACATAGAAAATAGGCAAGCAACAGAGCTACAGTCACCCCAATAGCAACAGTTTCACTGATCTCAGTGAAATCTACCAGACATACAGCCTGGATATTAATTAAAAGCTTACTCTAGTGCAAATAATTACAGAGTAAAAAGCTGAAGTGGGCAAGATTCAAATGAAGTATTTTTGTGTTTGTGCCTCTGATAGCACTGGCACTAATTTCAGTGGGGAAAGTATAAGAAGCGTAAATAAATATGTTTATAATAGAATTTGTAAATAAAACTTCAGGAAGTATCCACAGTGAGAATTAATTAAACTGTAACGCTTTTTCTAATGCCAGGAAAATCTTATTGGTTATGGCTGATGTTTCCACCTGCATTTCCATCATTTTCACACTCTCATTCGCTCTCTGCTGTCGGTTTTGGTTTTTGGTGTGGAGCTGTCTTCTCTTCAGATTCTTGTCAGTGAAAAGCACCATGCAGTTTGGCTGGATTCTGTGAGCCCTTTGTTATCAGAAGGAGCTGAAAGTGATCTCCAGATTGTAAAAATAACTTGTTATAGGGTAAAAAGATGGAGCCTGTACCTAGCTGAGGCATTCCCATAGCTCCTGTTGAGTGTTAGGTGTGTGTGGTAAGGAACTGTAAGAGCCAGGCTTTCACAGGGGGAAATGCTCAGCATTCTCAGGAACTTTAAAGTCAGGCATGGGTGCTCAGCACTTCTCAAAATCCAGCCCTGCATGATGTAGATTTTGAAACACAGGATAACTGCCACACTGCCAGCATCTATAAGTTTTAATATTAGCAGTCCCCTGAGAAATCACAAGAATATACCAATTTATTTGGATTTTTATAAGGAAATAGAGCGTAAGCTTTATAAATTTATGTGTTTTCTTTGCACAGAACCCTTCCTACTGAACAATATTATGATGTCACTTAGCTGGGGAAAAAAAGGTGATGTGTGTATGAATGATGAACAGGAAGTTTAAACTTTCAGTTGACCATATTGTGAATTTAGTGAATACAGTAGCAAACTGAATATTCATTCTACTCCGATGATATGAAGTGCAGGTATGATATGAAATCAAAGGGCCATGTTCTGTAAAAAGGGATTAGCTAGTAACAAAGGACAGCAAACACAGCTGGGAAGGAAATTTAGAATACAGCATTGTGCCACTTCCGTTCAAGCAGCTCTTCAACAAGGATCTCTGAGTTTGCTTTAGAGATTGCCTATATTTATAAACGAGTAATACTCAAAAATACTAGCCTTTCTACTAGTTAGAATCCAGATCAAAGTGAAGTAACTGAAGTAACCATGACACCATATGTATTTCAGTCCATTTTTCTCATACATATTTATATATATGTATTTTTGGAGGAGGCTTGTCAAGGATTATTTTCCTCATTGGTGCTGTTCAAGAGGTATATGAGTCAATTTGGGTGATGTGGGAGTTTTGCAATCCAACATTTTGCCACTTGATGGCACCAGCAAAACACTTGATCAAACTACCGAGCTTTTTAGATTTAGGTAGTTCAAAGCATAGATGTAAATTCTTCAAAAGCAGAAAATAAACAACCTCTTACATCAGCATTGATAACTTAAGTATATTAGAAACCTGAGAATAATTCTGTGATGATTTCACAGTTAACTTTACAGGGCTGTGAGGTGCATTCCTCATGACTGTTGCTCACCAGAATGGATCATCCAGGTACACAGGCTGAGGAAGAAATCACAGCACCTTGTAGGGATTTTCTTCCTTAACAGAGAGCAAACAGGGACTGCTGTGACCCTATGCCCTTCTACCAGCTAGAGAAGGAGATTTTATAAGGAAATTTAGGTCAAATTCTGCCCCCATACACACTGAAAAGTACATAACCTTGGATTTTGAATATTTGATCAACAGATCATTAAAATGCTTTCTCCATTATTATGCACTCACATCTTAACCTGAAATATGCTGGGTCTCTAAAAACATTTTCATTTGTCCTAGTCTAAGCATTTTCTTTCCCTATAATATTATCTTTTCTTGGTCTTTAAAAGACCTTTAAATTGAAGGAAAGAATATATCCTTTAAAACAAAAAGTGAAACACACATACAAAAAAGTCTTCCACATTCATAGTCCAAGGTCTTTCAAAGCAAATATTCTTCCTGCCATCAGGAACTATTAAATGGTGACAGCCACATGGAACCTTTCCTGAAAAATGCACTCTGAGTGGTGCTAAGCAGACCTACCTGGGAGCTATTAACACTCAGTTTATTTACCTTATACCCTGTGAGGGCTCCTTTGAGCCATTACTGTCCTTTGTGGGAAATGAATTACAAGGTATTTGCAATAACTCTTTACACTTTCATGGACCAACAATGCCTTTGCCTTAAGGATGAACACTATCTATCCTTGTGCAGTTTTGCACTGGAATCCATCACTGACTTGGTGCAGATGTGTTTTGCTAAGTGCACTGGCAGTGAGTCACATACATATGCCCTCCCAGTCCAATGTACTGGAGAAAAGTAGCTGCCTCCTCGCTTCTATAGGTGTAATGGGTCCTCAAGTTCACATCAAACAAGACCACAAAAACTGGGAAAGGCCTTGAAAAACACCCTTCAGCCACTGCCAAGAGCCTTAGTTATACACACACACATCAGGCTAGACCATTGGCAGCTGTCCTTCCACTGACAAGCCACACCAATAAGGTTTCCAGTGAGTTTAGTGACAGCACAGAATGAATGAAAATGATCTTTTTTTTTTTTTTTTTTTTTTTTTTTTTTTTTGCCTTGTGGATTTTAATATGGTTTTGCTGTTTATCATGCCACAAAGTATTTACATTCCTCCGGCTGTCTCCCAGCTTCTTGACCCATGGTGGTTCCCAGACCTGCAGAGTGCTGACAAAGCAGGATTTAAGGTTAGGCAAGGTAAGCGATTTGCAAGAATAAAAGGCTGCAGAGAAAGTCAATTTACACATTTGAAACTATTTATTCTCCAGCTGTAATTTCCTTTCTGGTAAAATTGGCAAGCGTGATACGTTTGATTCTCTTAATAATTTACAGAATACATGGGAAAGCAACAGGAAAGATACGCAAAATGTTCTCTGGCCTGATCTAGAAAAGAAGGTGAAGGTCATGAGGCTCCCCACGCTGCATCCCTTTCAGGCCAAAACCACAATTGAGAAAAGAAACAGATCTTTAGAGGCCCCTAGCATGCGTCAGAGAGTAGGAAAGTAGTACTAAGTGGGAGATTCTCATGAAGGTCACATGGGTTCCAATGTGTCTCTTATTACTGTTACTGAACAAATGCATCTCTCCACCTAAAGCTCTGACATCAGGAGGGAAGCTGTAGAACTACTGCATGGAAGCCACAGTCTCCATAAGGATACTCTCTCTCACGTGAAACTTGATTTATGCCTATTTTATCAAAAAGTGTTTGAAGAGTGCCCACAGCGCACTCATTGCTAGGGAAATGGGATGGTGTTTATCTGGACAACTCCCTGTATTTGTTCTGGGCCTTTCCAAACTGGGAGCATAAATCCCTCCACTGTGAACCTTGGCTTCTTTTCAGTAGACAGATAAACTCCATATGCTCTATGGACTGAACATAAAGGGGCAGATAACACAATACCGAGCAACTGTTTCTTGTGTGATACTGGCAGACTCCAGCAAAAGTCTAATGGAACTCCAGTGAAAATAGCTCAGTGCCAAATTTTTAAAAACTGCTAATATCTTACCTCCTTTCCAGAAAAAGCTCTACCTTTCTTCTTTCTCTTCTGCCATCCATTCTGGGTGGCTTCAGGCTTGATTACCCAGTATGAGTTTTAAAAATATAACAAATATTCTAAACAACCGTCTACCCTTGAAAATGCAAAACTTTGCTGGCTGTTACAACCTGAGCTCACAAACCTTCTCTAAATCATGGCAGTCATGAAAATGCATGTTCATCCTTCTTTTATCACTTTATGAAAAAGTGATCTACAATGGTACTTAAGTAGTTCTGCCATGCCAGAGCTCAAAGCAGATTGACTGTCCTTATTTATGTGTATGTGTATCAGCAATATGTCCAATTATTGCAGTGAAAAATGTAGCAAGTCACATCATAACACAACAAAATGGAAATTGAAAATACTTCTTAGTATTTCTTTTCAATTCACATTCTGTTACAGTTGTATAATTACAATTATTGTAACAGAGTGTGAATTGAAAAGAAATACTAAGAAGTATTCTTCATATCTACAGCACTGGTAGATATACACCAGTTCTAACAGTAGAAATGGAAAATCAATTAGAATTATCCATGGAATAAACTTTCAAAGATTGCTGGTCTGATAGTATGGCATTTCTATAAAGATTTCCCATTATTAAGACAGACACGAAGTTTGAATCAGAGTCCCAGTTTGTTATAAATGTAACAATATACAAATGGTTGCCAGAATTCAACACTTTAAGTCCTTTTATCTTCGTAGCATCACACATTAAAAGTAGATCTTTTGTTCAACTCAGCTGAGGCATGAGTTATGCTCGCACAGCAATTTGTGAGATATCACACCGCATGTTGATTGCAGTGAGTACCGTAGCATCACAGCACAGATTTCACAATGAAGTGAATGACTTCTGTATCTTGTATCAGAATGTGTGAATAAAATTGATCTGGCACTTGAAGTTTATCTGTAAAACACCCATGTTAGTATGGAAGGAAATAAGCACACTACTCTATTTAAACTCTTTGAGTGAAGGGACGTATTTCCTCTTTGTAACTCTGCAACACCTATCTTTATGGAGACCAGTTCAATGATGGAGCGGCCCAGTTGCACCCTGAGTCACGGATGACTTGAAGAGAGCTTGGGCACAGCTCCCATATCACAGCTATGTCATTAACCAGGCTACTGAACAAACCCCAGGCATGGGAGGAAGAGAGTTCTCACAGGAACTGCTAAGGCTGAAATGACAGAACCCCTGCAGGGCCTATTAACATCCCGACAGTTCAATGTCCTCGAGCTGAGCAAGAGGAGGAGCCCTGAGAAGTTACCATCATCTCCTGCTTGGAAATGAATCTGGGACATCCCTCTTCTCATTGAGGAAAACAAACAAGAGGTTTTAGCAACATACAGATTTTGGTATACAGCTTGAAGAAACAAGAAACATTGCGTGACAATGTACAAATAATAAAGCTTAAAAAAGGGCTCTCATCCGACGACATCTCCTACCCATTTACAATAAAGACCCTTTGAAGCAAGGCCTGGTAGATAAGCCTTTTTTATGAAATACACAAGATTTTGGAGCTCTAGGTGAACCACTTAGATTAGCCCAGCAATACTTACTTCAGGCATTTGTTTTATTTTTTATTATGCCACAAAGAACCGTTAAGCAAATTAATTACTTTTTCAACCTTAGATATTTTTCTGACTTGGTAAAATTGCCAAGAGACTTAGCTAGGCTTAGTGATTAAATTCTTGCCCTTTAAAGTTAGTGTTTTATGTTGCTTGCCTTTAAAAAAAAAAAGTCTCCAAGGTAAAATATAAATAATGTATGAGCATGGTAGGAATAAGTATTTTCTCTGCAAGTATAAACAGGGTACATTTTTTGTTTTGCATTACTGATAAAAGGAATTTTTTTTTTTGGTACTAATAGTACATACCATTGTTAACTAATATAGAGCTTCTTACAGAAAAATCTAAGAAAATAGATTTTTTTTTTTTTTCTTCACTACCTTGAAAAAAGACATTCCACACATCACATGTTCCTGATGTCTTTTCAGTCTTTGGCACTTGGCAACACAATACATTCCTCTTGTAATGAGTGGTATCAGTAAGAATACTGCCTGCACTGCTTACACACTGATTTGTCCCTAATGTACATTGACTGCACCGATTCAGATAAAGTTTGGGAGATGCAAATGAGAGAGGGTCACTTCAGGTAAGCTATTACATTTCTTCCCTAATATAGGCTTCTCAAACTACCAGACACTTTGGCTAGGTACATTTCACCTGTATCTTATCTTTCCTTAATGAAATAAAAGGGCAAGTTGTTCCTCTCATAGTCATAATGGCACAATGCAGGTTTCTTGGCAATAAGCAGGAACAACACTATGAGGCACAAATATCTCTCTCTTGAATGAAGCATGCAATGATTAGGTTTAGAAGATTAGCAGTGTTTGCCTAGCACACACGCTCTCCTAACAAATACGGATCTTGCTGACTTGCCTATGAGCTAATTGGGTTTTCTTGGCTGTGTTGTTCATGCCTCTTTACCTAATGTGAATTAAAGTGTTTGAGAGCACCTATAAAGCACAACTTCTCTCTCATAAAGCAGATTTATGAGAGAGAAGCTTCAGAAAAGTCCAGCTTGGTAAGACCTTGTTATGTCATGATGCACAGCTTCAGGAACTGAATTCATCTGGCTCCTGTACAAGATTGTGACTTTGCTTTACACAGCAAGTGGGGGAAGGTGTTTGCTCTCAGTAAGCTGCTGTATGCAGTGGTGCTAAAGTTAAATGAATCCAAACAGGGTGCTAGTCTTTCTTACAGGAATAAACCGCTGCTTTAATTTTCCTCAGATTTCATGATTCACCTGATTTTAATAAGTCTTAAATTACTCTATCATAAAAAACTTAAAGCTGAAAAGAACAGCCACAGGAACATGGGCACTCCATGAAATCCCAGTTCTCAGTATCCCATAAAATCTCCAGTTTAGCTTTATCTTCCTTCCTCACAGAAATAAATGTCATCTTAGAGACAAATTTTGATTACACAAGCACAAACTCAGTTACTATTAATTGGAGCTGTGCAAGAATCTTAAGTTCCCTTAAGCCACATGAAAGTAAATGAGAATCGGTATGATTGATCATGTACAAAAACTGCAAGCACAGCATCATTGGGAATTCTTTGCAGGGTGCAAGCAAAAGGGGATTAAAGAACTAAGGTATCACCTTTTTGATTCTCACATCTCTCCCTGTTCTTGCAAAGCGCTGTATTTAATCTAAAGCTCAGTGAAATGCGAAATAAGGAAATTTTCATTCTTTCTGTCCTTCTTCCTGACAAATCAAACCAACCCAAGACCACTGTGCCTGCCATTTTCCCCCTCTCACCTCTACTCTACACACATTTCTAGGTACACCATGTTCCCAAACTTCAGATCACCTGAGGGTTGAGACACTGGTATCGATGCAAGCAGTTATCAACCTTTCCATCCCAGTATTTCTAGCAAGGCTTTTGGCATGGTTATTCTGAAGACCAGAGATAAGAGAGAACTCCGTTGGTTTATTCTTTATTCTTGAAACTTACTTGGAAACACTATGGTAGCCGTGACTCTTTTCTGCTGAAGTTTAACAGAGTCTGACTACCTCAGTAGTCAAGGTAAGCACCTTGGCTTAAAATAAAGCTATATAAGCTGAGAGTTGCAGTCTCACGGAGGATGTCTCAGCACTGAGAATAAAAGCAACTCATGTGGCCCCCTTGTAGCCTCAGAAGCCAAGAGAGCTATTAACACAGCTGCCATTCCCCACAAAAGCCTGATGGATCACTTAGCGTGTCTGATATCTTCTGTCAGACAACTAATTCTTCACAGTCCAAAACAGGGAAAGAAAAATGACAAAAAAATTCATCAGTGGGATCAAAAAGTAGCATTTTTTGGGCCAAAGTCATGCCTGCCACGTTCACTGGCGTCAACAGAAATACCCCTGAAATAAGAGCTGAATGATTTAAAACATTTTATCACTACACTAATAGTAGAACAAGATCCAGAGAGAAAAAACAACTCTTCCCATCCCTTATGAAGTCTGAGATGAAGCCCTAGACATTCAGTATTTGCAGAATACTATGTAAGCCATCATGAGGTGTTTGTTTTTAACCCCAGCAGCATTTTACCTTGAGAGTGTTTTACATAAAATATTGGAGGAAAAGGGCATGAAATTATTGTTCTTAATTGACAGGTACTTTGTTTCAGAAGACTTCAAAGATCACCTGCATGAACTGATGAGGAGCACTTGGCAGCTACTGACCACACAGGGTTAGGAGGAATCTGGGACAGGAGAAAGGCAGCACCTCTATGTGCCCTGGCAGCGCTTGTCAGGAAAGGTTGGCAGTAACTGTTTGAAACAGAAAAAGCACACGCTAGCATGGATAAGAAGCTTTTCAGGAAAGTAAAAGCTGATAATGTTACGCAGGAGGTCAATTTGCATTAATTAGCTGCCATTCCCAGTCATCAGTACAATGCTGTACTGTTATTTATATAATTGGGTACATGAGTGACTTTTAGTGGAGTTTTGTCCATCCAAAACCAAAATCCTTCCACAGAATATGTAACGCTAGGGGTAGTCATTTTTAGTCAGTTTTTGCTGATCACTGGTCAATTTAAGAAACACTAATCATGTGTGGAGGTGGACTTACAAAGCCTATTTTTGCACAACAGGAGGATCATCAGAGACCAAAATCTATTTCCAGCAAAGTTTAACAGGTTCAGAATTACCAGCTAAGGGGACAGTTACCATGGGCACTTACGAAATACTTTAACTTCCTTTGCTGTTCCCTCCACATGTTTTGACTTTCTCTGAGACTGGGACACTCCAGTTCTCATGACTGAAGGAGAAATCTTGGTTAAATACAGATAACCCAGACCATACTCAGGTGACTTTTACCAACAGAAGGTTGTGTTTAAAAGCTTTGTGTCTTTTCCACATCTCACGTCTACAAAACTCATAGTATCTATTATGTAATTAATGCTGGCAGCATCATTGTGAGGTAAATAAGGAAACAAGAGGCAGAAAGACTGGAGAGAAAAACAGTGGTGACAGAAACAGGGTTGGAAACTAATTGCACTGCAGTTTGATTTTTACAAGACATCTAGAAACACAGTTATTCCTGATGGTGACATTAGTTCAGAATGAGCTTCACAATTCATTAAGCTTTAGTGTTTGCTGTTCCTGTTTGCTAAAATCATGCACAGAAAATGCAGTAAGAATCTTCCCTGCTGGTTTGTGAATCAACCCAGAGCTCCTGCAATTGGCAATGGGAAGATGGCCTTCTGCAAAGACAGGTTTTTTCTGCTCTCAGCTGCTTTTCACCACCTCTTTGCCTGAGACAATTAGATTTCCAGATCTAGTGGTGCAGATGATCACTTCCATAAAGACTTCATCACACATGACTGGGTTAACTGATGCTGATCAAATAGCTAATTTGCTCTAATCCTGCTAATTTTGTACTAAAAGAGTGAAGATGAGTTCTGTTTGCACATCCACCAAGTCAGTTTCCAAAGGCAAAAGAGACATTAGCAGCAGCTCACAGAAAGCACCTCTCCCACTAGCACAGCTGTCTTTATAGTGAGCATCCATCTACAGCTAAAAATGCAGATCCAGCTGTCATTTTGATCAATGTAGACACACTGTCTACAGATGTGGCAATGGAAACAATGAGAGGCAGTTCATTTTAAGGCAGTTTATAATCGTGACTACAAAAGAAAGCTTACATAGCTTTCCCTGCCTACCATATGTGACTACCATGGAGAACTTGATTCCAAGTTATTTGACTTGAGTTCAGCATAACTACGTACCTGTTGAAACTTCCACTTGAGTACTAATATTGCAGCAAATACATTTTCCCACCAGATTTTACATTTATTAGCATCTGCTAAACAGATAACTGAGGGAGACGAGGGTCACCACATGTTATTTCAAGTCTTCAAAATAGTCTTTTCCATACAGCACACATATTTGGTTTATTCCTTACCTATTTCTTCTTATCCTTCAGCTTTCCAGGTTTGTCGAATAAAAGGGTCAAATATATTATCTAAATCCACCACAGATAGTGGCCCCCAATCCCACTTTTAAAGAGCTCAAATATAACTTTTCTCCAAGAATAACCAATATGCTACAAAACACTGAAAGGGCTCTGGAGAGTACAACATAGAGTCAGGTCTTCACAGGTAAGCAATTTTTATTAAATTAATTAGTTGGGATAGCAATGTGAGACCACAAATTGTTAGCCCCTAAAAATTTCTCAAAGACATTGATTTTTTTGTCATTTAGTAACAAAGGACAATTTGCATAAACTGTAAATTATCTGAGGTTTTTCAGGAGGATTGTGCATTAATTCTGATTTTCCTAACCCATAGAAATGTGTGACAATAAAACATGTCTCTGTTTAGGAAGAGTTCAATATACCACCTTATCCTGGGTAACTATTACATAAAAGCAGTTTGCAGATTGACTGGAGAACTAGGTGAAGACACAGAACTAATAAGTACTGCATTTACCAGGAATCTCATGCTCCCACCACAAGTAATACTGGCAAGAGTATTATCAGATTCAGCTGGCAGAATTAAGCCCTCTCTTTGATAATACTTAAGCACAGGGCAAAGCTCACTCTACAGCAGAGGCAAAAGTTCAGAATACTAAATCAGTCCTGATACAGCTGGTTGACAGAACTTCTGTAATGGATTAATGGCTTCTTTGGGGTTCACAGGAGGGGAAGTTATTGTGATTATCTGCTTACTTTTTATCTTATCATTTTAAGCTGGCACCAACACACAACAGCAATTCAAAAGACCTTTTGCCTTGAGGAGTATGAGTAACAGGGTCCATAAAATGAGTTGACAGCTCTCACGTGAATGGGGCAGCATTGTAGAGACTGAAATGTATTGCTACATATTCAGCTGCTATTAATCAGGACAGTCTGCCTGAACTCATCAGTTTACTGTCCTTATTGCACTATGTGTTTGATAAGTGACTTATTACCATTGCAGACTACTGCTTCCTTACTAACCATACCAGTTTAAGTTTGGCAGAGTTTCTATGATTTACACTCCTCCATTTGCATGAGTGATTTGCCTTTCTTCCTCCAGGGTGCATCAATAACATTAGTAGATTCTATTTTAATGCCAAGATTTATTCTTAAGAATGTATAAAACTATATTGAAAAACTCTGTGTTTGTTGTCTTCAACACTTTTTATATTCTCTGTGACGTGTATAAAAGTGAAAAGATACTATCTGCATTAAATGCTACTCATGCAAGCGGAGCATAATATGGTATATAAGCAGAGCAAATCAAGTTGAGAGTTGAGTTGTGTTTTGCTAATGCATCATTATTTGTGATGGCTTGATATACAGAGCTCTGATTGATTGTAACTCTAAGCAATTGTAACTGACTAAGCAGTTCTGCAGGTAAAACAAAAGGAACACATTCCTGCTCTGTTGGTTTTCTAGCACTTGCAGGTTCAAACTGCATGGACTTACATAAAGCGGGGAAACTAAGTAAGATGCTGTCATTTTCTTAGTTATAGTCCAAAATGGTCCTGGATAAGAAGTCCCCATATTATCCTGCTTTTCTTCTATTGGATTAAAACAAATCCAAGTAAGGAAATCCCTTCTGATTTATATTTTATATTTTCTGATGCATTTATGAATTTCACATAATTGAATCCCTGTATCTGAAACAGAAAAGCTGTCCAACGCTTTCTTCAGTGATGAAGAAAAAAAATGTTTTGTTTTATGATAATGAACACTTCAAAGAACACTTTCAACAGTTTGTCTCTGGAAATGAAAATCCAGACTAGTACCTTACATAATTCAAAACTGAGCAGTTTTATTGCCCTCTGGCTTCCAAAGTGTGATTGGCAGAGGCCTACCCTGAGCCCTGCTGGTTTACCTGAACAACACTCATCCACTTAAAGCATACATATGTTGAATATCAAACACTGAGATTGTTCAGCACAGTAACTGCTGAAGTTCATTCTTTGGCTACGGGACTCAAATGTACTTTATGTTTGAACAGTTCCTTTGGCTCTGCAACAGCATCTGAAGCCTCAACAATGCAAATGATTAGTACAGGTTAACAGTACGTGAGCAGTGGATCAAACTGTGGTTGAGAAAGCTAAAATGTCACACGCAAGTGAGCATCCTAAAAGCCACCTGCAACTGTTTCTGCAAGAAGTTAAAAATTCACTCATTCAAGTCACTGTTTATACTGTCACTCATACGAGAAGACAGATGCTTATAGAAGAAAGAAGAGAGGACAAGACATCTATACCCATTTATATCTTATGCACTGGAGTGGAACAGAATATTTTCTTTTCCAAAGCATAAAGAGTGACTCTGAGCTCCCTATATGACAGGGCCAGCAGCGAAGGTCTGAGCTGCTTCTCTTTGACTCAGTGACCTCTAAATGTGCCTTTTCACTAGTCACGAGCACTGGTCTGCTAAAATAAGCAGTCCCTGCTAAGGGACATAGATGGCAGTATAAATCCTGCTACTTTCACCACATAGAAAGAAACATTTCTGCTGGTCTGTCACAAGTGAGACCTCCTGAAGGGTGCACTGCATGCTTACTTCAAGGTGAACACCTTAATTAATCAATTCTGCAAGAACAGTACTCCTTCAGTCTTCAGATGCCTTCACCTGTACTGAGCATTCCCACTGTTGTCACCAGCTACAAAGGCACAATGCTAAGTGAAATAAAAGGAGCAGCCAGCCTACGTCAGCAGTGCAAAGTGACAGAAAGCACAGACCAGAAATGGGATGTGAGCTAAGAGTAGGACACTCTGTCTCAGACATGCTACCAGAAAGTTCCTTATTCAAGCCCAACAATAAACAACCTTCTGAAAACCACTGACATGTTGCAAAAAGAAGCATTGTAGAGGCGGCAGCTTTCAGGAAGGCCCAAATTTGAATCCCTTCCAAAATCTGCATGTTCACTTTCCTACAAAGACTTCAAGCCCAGATATTTAGATCAACATACAGTATGGGAAAATCCAGTTAGCCTAAGTAAGCCAAGTTACCACTGGATGTAAAGCATGAGGAAAGTAGAACTTTGTTGCACAAATTTTGGCATCAACAAACATGTCCGCCTGCATGGAGACCAGAGGATGGTCTCCAGAGACATAACACTGCCTGAATGGATCCTTAGCTGTGAATTTCCTCAGCACCAGACAGTACTGCTGGAGCTGCAACATTCCTCTTCTAAGACAGCAGCACAAAAACATTTACATGATTCTGTAAAAGGAGAAAAAATCCTCACAGATAACACTACTGAGAAAAAGAGACACAAGTCCTATGGTTTCAATGCTTTTTATTTCTTTAACTGACATATTCTTTTAAAAATGGAGTAACAAATAAAAAGAGCTTCTATACAAATTGTCTGGCCTTTCCCAGAGAACCATAATAAATTCAAACAGTAAAGAGAAGAGCAGTTGGAGTAGCCCAGGACATGTGCAGACTATCTGAGAACACTAGAAGAGCTTGTCCGGGTCTAGAGGCTGTGAAAACATGACTATTCTAAAGAAACACATTAGTGGGATAAACACCGGTTATGGAAAGAGTTAGTTCATTAAAGGCCGAATGGATTAATAAATGAGCATTACAGTCTGGGAATAAACTTAAGGTGGGTATCATAAGATGATTTTTAATGTTCACAGCAGGGAGCTTCAGGAATAGCTGAGGAGAGGACCAGAAAAGAGGCTGCTTCCATTTATGAAAGGGGCTGTGACGCGGTTGCCAACAACAGCTGGGAATCAGAGTTACTGACCCAATAAGGCTCTTTGCAGGCCCTCACAAACACCAAACTTCCATGTTTAAAGGATCCTCTGCTACTCTGCAGGGAGTCAAATGCCAATAAAGACAGCACTGCCACGCACACACAGGGACAAACATGATTCTCAGGAGCTGTGGAGTCTCTTTGCCTGTGCACAGCACATTCCCAAAGTCTCCATGCTCTAAGGCTAACCGTGGCCTCTCCAAGCACACATTCCTATGTCAGACTACTGTGGCTTGTGTTTCAGACTCTTCTCTCTCCTTTTTCACTCACTGTCTAAAACAGGAATGTTTCAGAAAACTGGAAAGGCCACAGAGACTGTATTCAAACTGAAGGGAAGTCTGGTAGAGGGAGAATGGGATTTAATAGTCTTTCCAGGGATTTGAAGGAGCTTTAGAATGAAGCAGGAAAGCTACCGAAAACAAGTAATCTGTTTTTAGGAGTCAGGCCTAGATGGCCGAAAGTGATCAATATAGTAGCCAGGGATTAATAATGGGCATTAACTTGGTGGTTATAAAAAAAATATTAATAGCAAGAGATAAGGAAAGAACAGCTCTGCTGCCATGTTGTGGTCACAGAGCTGTTTTAGATGCCTGAGAAGTGTGAACAAAAACCAACTAAACAAAACAGTCCCCAAATACCATATATTTAAATATCTTGAACAATTTTTGTAAAGATTTCTGAAAATAAGAAAGCAGCAAAGGAAACTTTTGTGGAAAGCTATCTCATAATAGAATGCAAAGAATACACTTAAATTGCTATTTTCCGTGTGCTGACAGATTTATGATGCTGCTACACAGATTTCAGGAACATAATATTGGAACAGCTTTCCCAGGAACAGCTCATATTGGTTCAATGCATATCTTAAGAAGCTGCAGCCAAGTGGGGATTAGAGAAGCAGAAACAGCACACAGACATTCATTAGGGTTTTTTAAATTCTTACTTAAATGAGGGATTATTCAGTTGTTTCCTAGAGAGAACCTGAAGAGGGAGCAAAATACCACTGTGTTTTTCATTGAGAATTTTTTCGTTGCATTCTTCTAAGGTGTCCCATCAAGGAACCAGATATATTTCCCTCTCCCTTCAAGCAAATCACCAGAGTTCAGGAGACTGGCAAGATCATATCCTGAATATAGGGCTCAAACAGAACCTTGCTTCCAGCTAGTCCTTATCCATTGAACTTTCCCTTACAAAAAAAAGTACTAGCAAAGAATCATGGCATAAATCCTCTATGACTTTATTTATGTGTGAAATCTTCAGGAGGTCAGTCAGGAGGACACAGTGCCCCAGAAGCACACTATTTTCTGTCCAAGAATTCAGAGTACAAAGGGCTCCAGGGCTACCAAAAGAGTATAATTATAATGATATGACAGGAGTCAGAGACTTTGTTTTCCATTAGGAGAGGATACTCACATTCTATCCCACCTTTACACATTTCAGAAACAATGAGACTTTTAGTTGTTAAAACAGAGGGGATTTATGCATTTATTAGGACACAAGAAGAGTACAGGACAGCATTTAGAGGATTTAGTACAAAAATAACTGAGCAGCATAACAACAGATGAAATTCAAAAGTGATGTATGAAGAAACTTACTGCAAAGAACTGTTGAAGACAACTCAGCCACAAATGGGTTTTAAAATGGTTATTACCTCCTGGACGAATGATTTTAAAATAAGTGCAGACCCCTGCCTTTTGCTCTGCTTCTAGTACAGTTCAGGACAGATTAATGTTTATCAGCAGAATATTATGTTCTTTGTGTATCTTGCATTTAGTTTTGTTCAACATACTTCCTAAATAACAAAAAGCAAAAAGTCTGGGAATATGAAGGCAAAAAGACTGACATAATTTTTTAAAAAGCATTAGAGACATGTCCTAACATCATAAGAAAAACATCTTCAAACTAGTAGTTCGGATTAAGTGTTCTCAGACCTCTGAATCTCCATGCTTTAGGATTATAAACCCAGCCTGGGTAATTTTTTGTGTCTGCAAAACATCCAGCATTCATCATTGTCAGAAACAGTACTAAACCCATAATCTGGTCTGATAGAACACCAGACACATACGTGAAGTCAGATGTAAAAAGAAACAATGAAGCTAGACTGTTAAAATCCGATTCTAAAACTACCAGCCAGATGATTACTTGGTGACCAAACTCATGAAAACTTGACACAGCAGGCAGCAAAACAAGCATACGGCCCTTACAGGGAGCAAACCCACCTCTCCACTGACAGAAACACCCCACGTGTTCTACCACCTGCAGGAGTGACTTCCTCTCAATGAAGAAGACAATCCCTGAACGTGTTGCCTCGGGACTTGGTCAGGCTTCACATTCAACAGCTCCTTGTGCTGCTGTACACAGAGCCCTCGGAGCTCTGCAGAGAACTGGGTTTACACTCACAAGCATTAAGCCTGCCAAAGCACACCAGTTTTATTTCTGTGGGAGAGAGGAGGTAAATTCGCCAGTTTATGGCCTTATTTCTATTTATGTTATAAAAGGTTTCTCCTTTGAAAATTCTAAGGCATGCAAAAGCTTTTACTTTTAAGACTCATGTGAATCATGGGGCCATACTAGTGCTCATATTTCATGAAAAGTCCTCCCGTCTGGCCTATACTGTAGACACATGTACTGCATAGGCTTCAGCAGATTACACTGGATTAGCATATCATCATTACATAAGAAGACCCAACCATACAAATCTCCTTACAAAAGGACTCTTAATTTTAAGCTTTTCTCGGCACTAAGTTGATGCTTTGGAGACTTAATTTCACAATATCTGAATTTAGGCTGTTGCAGAGGTACTTCTCATTCTATAGCTTGGATTATTCAGAAGACAACATCCCAACTGATCATGTAAGTGAGAGGACAGTAATCCTTGTCTCTCACAGATACACAAAGCAAATGTGTTATCAATGTAGCTAATCGTCATCCCCTCTAAATAGGATATTCCTGAAATTCTTCCAATTGTTTGTTCATTACAAAGAAAAAAAAGTTAATGGAAAATGTGGTAGTTTTGACCAATTACTTGCCATCCAAAAACTGAAATTCAGGTCAGTAAAAACTACTGTTATTGTAGCATGTTTTTTGTCAGATGGAATCAGACTTTCAGACAATGTTCAAGGACATTTATTATACCTCTATTATTTTAAGCTTTCCAGTAAACTGTGGCAGACTCTACAATAGCATGAGACAAGCTCTAAAGTTAAAAACATACTGGACTTGATAAAAGAATGCCCTTTCATTTGCCTTTCAATTCTTGAATCTCTAAAGTTAATTTTGAAGTTCTTTTCCAAAAGAAACACAATTACTTTTTTAAGAAAAGCTGAACTTCTGAAAAATTGCTGGGTCCTGAATCTTTCAAATGTGAATGTCCTTGTGGGTTAACTTAATTAACTTTGTCCTTGAACTAAAAAAGTTCTTCTTTTTTTTTTTTTAATTACTATCTTGAATCACCTCTCTTTTTAGCCTACTTTCACTATGGGAACTGGTTTATAAGGATTCAGAATGATTTTTCTCATAGTAAAACACAAGCTGATGCAGTCCCATCCTAGAACAACTCTTTCATCCAGTCCTTTCTTGCTATTCCATGCTTCAGTGCAAATTACCCCAACTTCGTGCACTCACGTTTTGTACTCACTACTCCTCTGTACTCATCCAAGCAAGAAGCCTCTGTTGTGTTACTTGTCTCAAACCATCAACTGATTACAGAGAAGTTGTATCCCACATTTCTTGTCTTATTCTGAGCTCCAAGGTTATTCATCTGTGAGCCCACAGGTAACAAGACAGCTATCAGTCTGCAGGCAGCTACTGGGACAAGTGCTTGAGCAGGGCAACCCCGTACCTCCACACAGTGAAGGCAGTCATTGAGTCAATGTTCTCAGCTCGAGGTCTGTATCTGTTTTAAGTTGACAAGGAGTGACTGAACCCTGGTCTTATCCACCCTGCTCCCCACAGGCCAGATGAATGACAGAGGCCTCTACCTGCCCCAGTCTTGGGGACACTTTATCATACAATAAATGGCTGCTGAATAAATCTCCACGCCTGAGGCATAAAACCACAGCATCACAGAATGGTCAAAGTACTTTGCTATTTTCACACCTGTTAAACTCATCAGTAAATTTATCAGTCAGTAAGTCATGGCATTATAATGGTTGTGCAATTGATTCAGCTATGAAAGCTTGGCAATCTCCCAGCTGCCCAGTCTGCTTTGTACTCTGGCTGGATTGGCTGCTGTCTCTACCTGTCACTTTTTTAACAGCTCACTGCGATGCTGAGCAGCATTGCCTCATCCTGTGTCTAAGTGGAACCTACAACATCCTGGCCAGGCAATTCTCATTACTTGGCACTTAAGAGACATTCCTATGTCCCTTAGTGCCAAGTAGTTGCTTCACCGCCCTACAAAACTCACTCTCCAAAAACACAGGAACAGCAGATATGGAAAGAAGTCCAAGTTTTGCCTTCCTCTGCTAAGATCAAATCCTTCAACTGCCACTCTATACACTGGCTGTGGAAAACATTTCTATGTCCCACTCCCAAATAATTTGTCTTTATAACATAGGCATGGGACAATACAGCAGCAGTTCTTTTAAATTTGGGAATAGTTTTTACCTTTTCAATAATGGCAATTAAGCATTGTATGCAATCCAGATACTCAAGTCAATGTAACACTTGTCATTAAAAAAAAAAAAACCCACAACATTGTCAGAGACAACTGCACAAAGAATAAATACGCTACCACAAGAAATTACTAAAAGCAGTCATTAAAATAAAACTAAGACTTGTTTGGTAAAATATTACACAAAAGTAGATGCTAGGCCAATATTTAGCTTTGTCCTAAGAAGGAATACCTACTGACCCTTAGGAACTGCAGTATCTCAGAGACTGCCCTTGCAACTGTTCAAAGCAGGAGCAAAATTGGCTTCTCTGTCTAAGACTGTATAAAACACAACAAGCAGTAAAGATCAGAGGCGTGCCATTCATCAGGCATTTTTATTTCCTTTTCAGTCTCTAATGCTTTTCAACTTTGTTCCTTACCTGTTAGGGTGAACAGGTTCCTGTCTTTCCTGTCTTCTCCCAGAATAGCCTGTAAAAGTCATAATAAACATAAGGCCAGCAGTATATTCCAGATGACAGAACTGGTATCATAAAAGTGTTGAAAAGTAACCCTAAACCCATATATTTGCCACTGCGGAATATTGCTTTCTGAAGGATACTAGCATAAAAAACTTTACAAGCCCAGCCCAGAATAACTCTTTCATCTTTATAAACTGGGCTTTGAAAAATCCAGGAAGAGATACACCTTTCTCCCAAACAATTCCAAAGGCAAAGATAAAATCAGAAGAAAAAAAACCCAAAAAAGCAGGTTTTCTGAACCGCTTCGGTACAATTCAGAAATCATAACAGTGCTAATCAGTCATTACTGTTTGTGATGAGGTAAGGTTTATAACTCGGGCCATCACTCAAACTGTTTCTTAAAACCAGCTCACACCACCATGACTCCAGCGCAAATCACAGACTCCTCAGTGCTGGCATAGTTTGCTGATAACCAGCAACAGCTCAGGCTAGTCCTACTTCCGCGTGATAACGCGATGAAAACAGGCCAAGTTACTCAAGCACCTCAGGGATGAGGTGATGATTTCCACAAGAAATGGGTTCTACGTTATTTGTCAAAGACCAAACCAGAAGTTTAGCAGAGTTGAGAAAAAAAATCACATATTCTCCTGAGTTCCACTCTAGGTCCATAATGCAAGGCTACCTTTTTTCTTTTATTTGCAGTGTCCCTCTTAAAGAGAACTGGATGCCTCTTTTGACATGTTTTGTTTACTACTGGACTTGACACATTTGGTTTATTTTTCCTCCCTTTGGGACAGAATTACATAGGGTTACACTCAGAATTCTGATTGCAAAATAACTATTGTTCCACTGTATAATGGCCTGAGCTAGTAAAAAGGCAAAGGTATTCCACATGTAACCACAGCGAATAACTGGAAGACTAAAACATGAGCCTTCTAGGCAAACCACACCAAGGCAAATAGTCTAATGAATGTTAATGTATGTAAAGTATAGAGCACTGAAAATGCACCCTGAGTCATTTTAGTTTACTCCAGCAATTCAAACTCACAAAGCCAGAAAAGTTCTGCCTTTGTCTTCAGTGTTGCCTCTGGAATTCCCACAACATACTCTGTCCTACACAGGAAGTCATATGCAGGATTTCACACATACACCGCAGATGCCACATTTAGCAGAGAAGGCAAAAATTTCATTGTTAGTCTGTCCTACCACAGAACATTTCAAAAAGTAAATGCTGGGCACCTTGAACAACATCCTTTTGTGCACCTTCTACTTTACTTACAGGTCAGTTCTTACGACAGTGTTACTCCAGATCCACCCTTAGTAATGCCCAAATGGGCTCAAACATAGATATGAGAAATGCTCTCCACTCGAGATACCTCTTTTTACTGGTGAAAACACATCCCCCCAACCTACTATCTTGTTATATCAGGCAGAACCTCTGCTTCAACTAGTAATACAGTATGGAAACCCACTAATACCCTCTTTGTTTCATTTACACCTTCAGGAAAGGGTACTACATCATGACTGATGGCAGCCAGTCACACTGCAGACATCTGCGTGGTCAGGTGTAAGGCTGAGAAGATAACAGTTCATTTTGCAGAGTGATTTTAGTATACTAATCTTTAGCACCGAAAAGCTCAAAGATTGAGCATTTTCCCTGAGAGCATTACGTCCTTACTTCAGAAGTTTAATAAAAAACAATCCAGCTGTCTTGAATTAAGCTGCAGCTTTCAGAAACAGCTTCTTTGAAAAAAGCCTGAAAAAACATTGCTACAATGTCCCTCCACATGCATCAGAAGGGTTAACCGTGAAACGCAACATGCAGTTCTCAGAATGCAGCGCACATATTTAAAAGGCAAAATGCAACAGACATTAAGAGAGCTACAGATGCTTGAAGTTTACGTTCTGTGAAGAAAGGGAGAACCTCTGAATAAATGTCAGCACGCATCAGTCCACATCAAGTGCTGAAAGAAGCTTAAGAATTTACACTGATGAAATTTCTTAGAGCAGCTTAAAAGGTGCTTTCAGCTCCCCCCTTCTTTAAAGATAGGAGAGACCCGTGGTTTTATCATGAGTCTTGTGATATTAAGTTACATCTGGCCCTTGGAATCATCTAAGACACAGAAGCCTTACTAAATGAAACTCAGTCCTTACAATCATGATAAAAAATCTAAAAATGAGAGTGAAAGGCACCATGAAGGTTCAAAACCAAAACGCAAATAAAAGAAACAGAGAATGCCTTTAGTTTTTAAAATAGTATTTTTCCAGTCAACCTCATAATGATGGGAGTCTGACATGATTTGAGATTTGAGTAGGGCAACAACAGAAGAATTCAAGATCCCAATTTAAAGTGGTTTCGTTGCACGTACTTCCTCACTCTTCATGAAGTACATGAATTTTTCTGTATATCGTAAGCAAAACAGTTTTACTATGGCCAGTGAACTGTCATTAAGACTACAGCATAAATTGTTAAAAGTTTAAGAATGAATATTTTGTATATACCTTGTGATGATATGTTAGAAACGGCACAAAACCTGTGTCTCATGCTCTAGACACCATGAGCTTTGGAAGGCAATGCACTGTCTGAACTAGGGAGTGATGATTTCTGAATGTTCTTGTGAATTATCTGCAAAATTCTGCCATCAGAGGAACCCTTGATGTATTCTTACAGTCCTCACTCCTTTCTGCTTCATGTTGGCACTTCACATGAGCACTGCTCCACCTGCAATTAAAGGGGCACCTACAACAGTTCCAGCATGGCATACAAGCACACACAGAAAAAAGATGTTTTTCAAATGCCACACAGTGGAAAATTCTGCCAGTTCTGATGCCCATAGTTAAAGCAAACAGTTCAACTCTTGTGAGCTCTGGACATTATTACATTATTACATTATTACACTGGGCTTTTCCAACAGTTCTTCCTCCTCCTTGCCATGGAGAGTGAGATGGCAGTCATGTCTGGAATTCTCCATTTAAATTCTGCTTGGAAGCCCACAGTGTGTGAATATTTACATGTCCTCTTCCAGCACCACCACACTGCTGGGCGAGCGTTTGGGACACTTTCATCCCTTGGTGCGGCAGTCCCTTCCATAACCCTCTCGTCTTTGCAGAACAGTGTGGCTTTGGCATCCCACACAGACTGAGGATCCAGCCGCACACCTGCTCCCTTCCAGCCCTTTGTGGGGCCATGCTGGCAGGCACTCCTGGCCGCATTCTCCAGGGGGATTTCCCCTCACTTTGGCCACCTGCGACACTTCCACATCATTACTCCCTTGGAGAAACTTTTAAAACGCATGGACAAGCTGGTGAAGGGTCTGGAGCACATGACCTGTGAGGAAAAACTGATGGAGCTGGGGTTGCTTAGCCCGGAGGAGGCTCAGGGGAGACCTTATTGCTCTCTACAAGTGCCTCAAAGGAGGCAGATGAGGGTCAGCCTCTTCTCCCAGGCAACCAGCGACTGGAGGAGAGGACACAGCCTTAAGCTGCACCAGGGGAGGTTCAGGTACGACATCAGGAAGAACTTCATCACGAAAAAGGGTGATTGGACATTAGAACGACCTGTGGAGGGAGGCGGTGGATTTGCTGACCCTGGACGTGTTTAAGACTGGACATGGCACTTGCTGCCAAGGTCTAAATGACACGGTGGTGTTCATTCCATAGGATGGACCTGACGATCAGAAGTGTTTCCCGCCCTCACTGATCCTGTAATTGTGTAATCCCGCTCTTTCCCGCGGCTCTCACAGCCCGACCGCCACAGACCCCCACCTGCAGGGCGCGGGGAGGGGCGTCGCCCCCATTGCGGCCCGCCCAGGCCCCGCCCACCGCCCCGCCTCCGCCGCGTGCTGAGCGCGCCGCGCGACCCTTGCTTCCACTTGCGCCGTGCGCATGCGTGCGCAACCCCCGCGCCGCCCTGCTGCGCGCCCCCTTCGCACCCCGGTGACGTCTGACGTCACTCCGCCGGGATTGGAGGGGAGAGGGGAAGGAAGGAAGGAAGGAAGTCCGGGGGCCCGCCGGTCGCAACCTACCCCACTACCCGCCGGCAGCGTGACGTCAGCTTGACGGACAGCCACTGCAACCAATCAGAACTCAGGAGCCGACAATTGATTGGTCGTCGCGCCGGAGCGGCGGGCCGAGGGCGCCGGCAGAGGTTGGTTGCGGCGGTGCCGGGTTACATAGGGCCGAGTACAGCGTGTCCTTGGGCGCAGACGGAGCGGCAGGTGTCGGGAGCGCGGTCACCGTGTCTGAAGGGGCAGCCGGGCAGGCAGGTGCGGGTGGGCGACTGGGCCCTGCGGGGCGGTGAGGGCCGGGAGCGGGACAGGGCGAGCGGGGGTTGCTCTCGGCCGTCCTGAGTGCCATTCCCGCCTGCCGGGGCCGCAGCCTGAGGCGGCGGCCGGGGCGCAGCGGAAGGTCACCGTGAGGCCGAGCGGCCCCACCGCGGACGGGAGCCTGAGGAGAAGCTCAAGGCCAGGCTGGGCGCGGGTAAAGCCGGAGCCGGGCGGTGCGGGCGCCCTTGGGCGCTCCCGCCTCCTCACGCGTGGCGCCGGCGGGGTCCCTGGGGTCATCCCGGGTCGTGGTGACAGCCGGGTGCCCTCTGGCCCTGCCCGGGTGCGCGGCTGGTGCGCTTTTTCGGCTGCCGAGGAAAAGCCTGCCGAGAGTCCTGTGCTTTTACACGAGGTCGTTCGCGACTAGGAAGCTCTCCTGTTACAGCCGTACCAGCTATACGTGGGAGTTGTGTCAGATTTGTTCTTCAGAAATTACCGCCGTAGCCTTTAAATGCTGTTGGTCTGAGGGAGGGTTTTTCCTGCCCTTCAAGCATGTTTATCACCTTGATACCTTCTAGGTAGTCTGATGATTCCATACTAATCTTCAGGCCCGGGAGCTGTAGCTTGTGGGTAGACAGTGTGCTGGAGGACTGCCAGATTCACGGGCTGCATATGTTGGTTTTGTAAACCAGCGGGACGCTTTTTAAGGTTTCAGCTCAGTCGGTGACCTTGAGGTTGCGATACTGACTTCTGTGTGTGTTCTTGGTCTAGTGCTGACAATGGGAGACGTTGAGAAGGGCAAGAAGATCTTTGTCCAGAAATGCTCCCAGTGCCACACGGTTGAAAAGGGAGGCAAGCATAAGACTGGACCCAACTTGAATGGCCTATTCGGACGCAAGACCGGACAAGCTGAGGGCTTCTCTTACACGGATGCTAATAAGAACAAAGGTAAACTTAAAGCTGCCCTTAGGGGACAAATATTCAGTTCTTGGTGATAGTTTTAAAAATCTACCAAAAATTGAGCAGAGAACAAGAATATAAATGTTTACTATTTTGAATTTATTAATTTATTTTTTTTTTACATTCTTTTAGGTATCACCTGGAATGAGGATACTCTGATGGAGTATTTGGAAAATCCAAAGAAGTATATTCCCGGAACAAAGATGATTTTTGCGGGTATTAAGAAGAAGGGCGAGAGAGCAGACTTAATAGCATACCTCAAAGTTGCCACTGCAAAATAAAAGTTATCTCCTGCCTTATTTATTTCACAAAGGAGATGGCAATGGAAATGTCTGTGATGAGATTGGTTTTTAAACTTTCTATTTTTACATGTACTGTGTCTAACCTTAAAATCTGTCTCACCCATCAGATAACTTTGCTCACGGTGGGTCACTGGAGTACACACTTGTTTGGGAGCCATTAACTTAACAAAGACTATGTAATTGGGTTCAGTCATCCTTGATCATAAAAATTAAAAAAAAAATAAATAAACATTTCCTGCCTCTTCATTGTTTAAAAAAAATATGTAAATAATCAAATGAGTAATTGTGAGTGGCATAATAGCTTTGACAGCTCAGCTCTTTAACAGTAAAAAGCAGGGTGGGTTTTGGCATCTTCCACCATACATCTTCTGTTAGGTTAACAACAAAGACTATAAAAAAACCCAATCCCAGTACAATATTTTTCTAAATTTAATCAGTGTTAGGTGTTGCAATATCTATTAATCTGTCTAAAGCTTGTGATAAAAATGCCTTTCATCTGATTTAAGTACTATTTGTGAACTGGCAGTTGTGCCCAGCCACTTGTCTTTTATCTAGGGGAAGCATGTTACCTAACTCATCCAGAATTTAACAGCCGCATGCACCTATAGAGTATAACTCCCCTTCAGAAACATCTCCAGTTTTGACATGTTATTGCCGCCCTTTGCTCAGTAAATCTTCTGAGAACAGCCATCCTTAGTGTACGAGAAAAACATTCTGTCCTGGGAACACAAGTGCTAACGGCCAAGCTAAGAGTTACTTAATCTTCTTACTTCAGCAGAAACATTCACCTAAAATCTATTGTCACAGGCAGTTTCAGATGAAGGGGTACAGTAATGAATGTGCTAGTAAATTAAAAAACAAGACAAAAATAAGCAGTCTTCCTCTGTGCCTGGCTGTAGCCACCGTCATTACTTCTGAAGGTTCTGTTTCGCACATTGTAAAGCAGTATTTTTAGTGTTTTAACTGCATTTTTTTTCATGCTAAGTTGTTCAGAAGGATGTATTTACTGTGTACCAACAGTAAGGCATAATTTGGAGCAATCAATACTGTAAATTAAAAAAAAAATTAAAAAGTCTTGCTTGCTGTATGTGTATGAAATTAAGTGAAAAACTGGGAATGCAGAACAAAATTTACATCATTAGGAAACAAGAAAAAAAAAAACTCCATGTGGAAAAAGGTAAATTCTAATTGAGTTGGTGGGGGAAGTATAAATGTGGCAAAGTTAGTATTTTGGATCAGAGCCAGCTACGCTCTTTCAGTAATGTGCTGTTTAACGGCATTTCTGCTGTGCTTCCAGAGGGAGATGGGAGAAAACTCAAGGTAACTCAGAAGCTGTAGCTGTGCTGTAGGATGGGCTGCATTTGAGTTGTATGAAGTTGAGTAGTGTACTTAATGATGGAATTGCAAAGGGCTTTACTCAGAGTAAATGAGTGAAAAGAACTAACATTACTAACAATCTCAGTGATTGCTACCATATGCGTTGTGATTATTTTTTTCTTCCCAGACTAATCTGCAAACAGCATTTCTTGCAATTACAGATACAGTATTAACCAACAGCAGTTTTTTTACTAAAATCTTGTTAAGAGAGATCTTCAAATTGTAGTAGTTTATTACTGTTCCGATTTTCAGAAGTGATGTTTGTCATAGCGCTTTTATGGCTATGCAGAACAGAGTTTTTTCCATGCCAAAATCCTGATAGAGCAGTTGTAGATACAGAATGTGACTGTACCCAGCTCTGCAGTCTTCTGAGATGATGATGGTGAAGAAAGAGAGTTGGGACACTTCGTTCTGTTAGCCCCCTTATTAAAGAAGACTGTGATCTCCAAACTGCTCTTCTTTACAACTTGTTTCTTCTCTAGATCAATTAGGGAAGAGGATTTTTCAGTAAGGTGTGGTAGTTCTGCACAGATTACAATTTGCAACAAGTAAATTACCTGTCATCAGAGAAACTTCGTGAGGAAGCAGAGTGATCCTTTGTCCAAAGTAAGCAGGGGACACAATTTAGCTTGGCTCTTCTATCCGTCTGCGCAAAGACAGGTGTTGCATCTACATAACACTGAAGACTGAGAAAATTTAATATAACACTGAAGACTGAGAAAATTTAATTCTAGGCTGAGCATATGCATCCATGAAAACAAATAACAGGTCAGACCTTTAAAATTTCATCTTTCTATGTATACAGCCCTAGATAGCAATGGCTTAGAAGTCTTGTAGTAGGTAATTAGCAGCCATTTGCCCCTGGAGAAACACTATACTATGGTGTTTTTACTAATGGATAAGCAATTATTGAAAGGGAAGTAGGTTAGATTATTACTTCTTGAGGGATTGGGTGGGTTCTTCGCAGGGTGGGAAGGAGGCATCGTGATCAGTTACCTAATCAAGCTTTAGTTCTTTGTTTCCTAGTTTATATTATAGAGTAGAGGGGTGGGGTTTGCCTTTGTTTTATGCAGTACCAAGTTTAGTGTTTTTCATTCTGACAGTGATATTAGTCTAGACACTTGGTATTTCAGTAGTTTGTTTGCAGTTCCCAATTAGGGAATCAAAGCACCACTGCCAAACATTGCACCATCCTGTAAAAATTGTTCTTGGCTGCTGGTTCAACAGCTTTGATGGGGCATGCCTTTGAAACTGCTCATGTGATATTTTCACATGTAGTTACGCAAATGAATGAAGATTGTTAATGAATGGAAAAAAGGTGAAATCCACAGAGAATCACCAGGTTGGAAAAGACCTCTCAAGATCATCGAGTCCAACCCATGCCCTAACACCTCAACTAAACCATGGCACCAAGTGCCACATCCAGTCTTTTCTTAAACACCTCCAGGGATGGTGATTCCACCACCTCCCTGGGCAGACAATTCCAGTATTTAACCACTCTTTCCATGAGAAACTTTTTCCTAATATCTAACCTATATTTCCCTTGGCGCAGCTTAAGACTGTCCTCTAGTTCTGTCAGTTGCTGTTTCAGTTGCTGCCTGGAGAAAGAGACCAACCCCCACCTGGCTACAACCACCTTTCAGGAAGTTGTAGAGAGTGATCAGGTCACCTCTGAGTCTCCTTTTCTCCAGGCTGAACAACCCCAGCTCCCTCAATCATTCCTCACAGGGCTTGTGTTCCAAGCCCTTCACCAGCCTCGTTGCCCTCCTCTGGGCGCGTTCAAGCGTCTCGATGTCCTTCCTGAACTGAGGGGCCCAGAACTGGACACCACTCAAGATGCGGCCTCACCCAGGCCAAGTACAGGGGAAGAATGACTTCACTGGTCCTGCTGGCCACACTGTTTTTAATACAGGCCAGGGTGCTGTTGGCCCTCTTGGCCATCAAGGCACGCTGCTGCATAGTACACCTTTTCATAGTATGACTTCAAAATAAATAGGATACTTACAAAGCTACAAAATTTATTAGTTGTACATCCAATTGAAATTTAGTGATACTGAAGCTCTCTTGTTTAGAGTCTTAACAATTCAAGTGTAACCACTCTGCAACCAACTTGGGAAAGTTCCATTTGTTGCTGCCTGTACAATTGTAAACAATTGCTTCAGATAAAGATCTTCATTTTGATCTAGTCTTGTATGGGACTATGTAATACCTTTCTTTTTTTGGTATGAAATACAACATCAGTTTCTAAAAGAAATGTGGTACATTATCCTCCTCCTGTTCACAGGGGAGAACAAAACCAGCTAATAGGTAATAATTAGATACTCTAGTCTCTCATGTATATTAAAGTCCATTGAAATGCACACATTTACCTCTACAGTAAGCCTCGTCATTTGCCTTTATCCAAAACACATCCTAAAATCTCTTCCAAAGCCAACAGGAATCTGTTGTACTACATACAGGATGGGTTGAACCATTTCAAACTGATGTCCTGAAAACCAGGTTATTCTGGGAGGTGAGCAGCCCAGAGCTAGCAGTAGGACATGTTAACCCCGGGAAAGGGTATGAAATCCTGTCCCTTCCCAGTGCTGCAATTGCTGAGTCAGGACTCCAGGTAGGTGTTGCTCTGCCCACGATTCAGAGCTTGCATGTGAGTACTTGCATGGTTTCTTCCAGGATTGTTCTTGCAATCTGAAATACAGTATATATGATGATCACCTTTTGAATGATTGCTTTCTGCTTAGAGGTCAGTGTCACAGGAGGTGAGAGAAGTGGGTGATGTTTGCTTCTGTAACACCATTCAGATTCACATCATCAGTTTCCAGAAGGCTTCAGTAACCAACAAACTGAACCTGTGTGCTGGGAAGAAGATGCTCTGTGCCTCTGTTGAAG
Source organism: Cnemophilus loriae (assembly GCA_013397755.1). Classification (NCBI taxonomy): domain Eukaryota; kingdom Metazoa; phylum Chordata; class Aves; order Passeriformes; family Corvidae; genus Cnemophilus; species Cnemophilus loriae. The sequence goes on from VZTF01005662.1 coordinate 974,582, forward strand.
CTGTCATTATGCAAAAGGAAAGCCAGAAAGAAAATTAGCAGAAGAGGAACTAACTATAGCACAGTGTTCAAAACACATACCTGGGAGCAGGAGAGGTGTGTTGTCTCCAGGTTATTTATGCATTAATTTTAAAGAGCCTTGGATAAAAATAAACCTGTCAGTGGAGATCAGAAGTCATTACTCTGCTGGTTTTACATCTCATTAGAGCTGTTCAATGCAGCTTGTTTATGCAATGTGAGCCACTGCTTTGTTCCTTTCAGAATCACCCACTCTCCAGATCCATCTTCCTTTTCCTCCATGTGTTAAAGCATATTTTTGTGTGTAAGTCTGTGCTGTCCCTGTCTTACCGCACTACCAGTCTTCTGGTCATAAGCACTCAAATGAAAAGCTGTTAGCAGAAATACTGAGCTGTATTCTCACCCTTACAATAATCCACAGAAATTGACTTCTGATGGCCCCATTCAGTTGTGAGTGTCTGGTGACAATTTCTTTTTAAGATGTCTCATGGTTCTTAAGATATGGGACATTGCCTTTTATTGGTGTTTTTTAATTCTAAATTTTTAATAGAGCTAACTAAAGCAGGTAGTTTTATGTGGCTTTTACCTGCACTATGCCTCAGGGGCTTTTTTTAGTATGAGATACAGCATGATTATATGAGCATTCCCTGATGTATAGTCCTTCCAGATAAGAAGGAAGATGCACATACACTGCATTTTAAAAATATCTTGGTTGTCACCTATGTGTCACCAGTACCCTCAATAATCTGGTGCTCTTACTTACCCAGATTTCAGTGCAGGAATGTTCCTACATTGACTGTAACCAGCTTTTCCCTGGAAGTATGTCTCATGTTTCTACTTCCACTGTTGATTTTTTGTTGGGAGAACAGAGAGGAAAGGAAATCAGACTTCTCCATGCTTTGCCATGTTTCCTATAAGACTCTGTCATTTTATTTCCAGTTATTCAGTCAGTTTATTTGCTATTGATCACAGAATCACTGAATCATTTCAGTTGAAAAAGGCCTCCAAGATCGAGTCCAACCTGTGACCGACCACCACCTTGTCAGCTGGACCATGGTACTCAGTGCAAACAAGGTCCAGTTGTTCTTGAACACCTCCAGGAATGGTGACTATCAGTTCCTTGGGTAGTCCATTCCAATGCTTAACAACCCTTTCCTTGAAGAAATTCTTCCTGATGTCCAACCTGAACCTCCCCTGGAACAGCTGAAGGCTGTGTCCTCCTGTCACTGGTTGCCTGGGAGAAGAGGCTGACCCCCACTTGGTTACAACCTCCTTTCAGGGAGTTGTAGAGAGTGATAAGGTCTCCCCTGAGCCTCCTTTTCTCCAGGCTGAACAACTCCAACCCCAGCTCCCTCAGATTTCCTTGTAGGACTTGTGCTCCAGATCCTTCACCGGCTTTGTTGCCCTTCTCTGGACTCACTCCAGCACCTCAATGTTTTTCTTCTAGTGAGGGGCCCAGAACTGGACACAGGACTTGAGGTGCAGCTTCACCAGTGCCAACTAGAGGGACAATCATTTCTCTGTTTGAATATTAGATATTAGATCTGTATTACTTGCGGTGGTATTTTTACAGGAAAGGTACCACATTTTCAATTCCACAAATTTTTGCCACACTGAATAATTTTAATTCTAATTCTCATGTACAAATTGTCACTGGTTAGCTCACCCATCTGATCTTTCTCTTCTTCATTTCACATGTTACTGTTGCAATTTATACTTTTCATGTCTGAACTGCATGCAGCTTCTTGTACTTTACTATTCAAATGTAGTCTTTATTTAGACATCTCTTAACTCTACAGTGGACTCTAAAATGTTACCAGGTAGAGACTTTACTTGAAGAATCCTTCTACATTGTTTCAATTTTGTTTTTGCTTTAAATTCACTGAAAAAGGTTCCCTTTCAACTGGATACCTAAGAAAGTCTTCCTGAGTTCCTCAGAAACATGCTTCCAAAAAGCAGTGATGGAAGTGCTGAGAAACGTCTTTAACTGGCTGCATTTGATCAGTTTCTTGCTTGCACTCAATGAACAGGAGAGGGAGCCAATGTACAAAAAAGCTGCAGAAGAGTTGTAACACGCTCTTGAAGGTAATTTTAGAAAAAAACTCAGTTTGAAAGACGAATTTAACTTGTACACAAAGCAGTTTTAATGCAAGTGCTCAGCAAAAAACCGCTGGAGGTGATTATATAGCTGAATACAATGATATGTCTGCAATAAGTCTGTGGTATTCCAAAGTCTTAAACTGATTCATGTTTTATATTTCATCAGGCATGCTCAAGTTTGAAATAGCCTGTATTAAATTTCAGCCTATTCAAATGGTAAAAGATTCAGCTAGAAAGCAAAATGTTTCTTTCTGACTGCTCAAAAGAATCTTAAATCAAAGGTGGCAATCTCTAATGCGTATTCTGGCTTTGTTCCTACTGTGGAGCTCACTTTGATGTCATCAGTTGAATTATTAAGCTTGAAATGGATATGCAGGTAATATAGTTTCTCCACCAGCAGTTAGGCAGAAACATAGCAAAAATGCACTGTTAAATCTGTTTTTAATACTGCTTTATGGATGGTTCTTGGTGATAGTCTCAAATTACCCAGAAAACCATGATGTTTTACAATACATGTGTATCTGAATACTAGAATTGATGCTATATAAGGTCCTAGGAAAACTAAGATTTGTAACATTTAGTTAGAATTTTACTTAGCAGGGATATTTCTTATGAGGATATCAATGTTAAATTAACAATCAGTATGGATTTTCTGGCACATGCCTGACTATGAAGCCTTTGCAACTCTTCGAAAGACCATGCTGCCTTTTGTCCTGTCAGTTCATGGTCAATGTGTATGTTACAAGTTAAGCTTGTTTTGCAGTGCCTAACTCTACCAGGAGCAGTCTGATCAGACATTAAAAATTTAGCTCATATATGTCTTTGCTCTCACTCTGAATTCTCAGAAAGATGACATCTCTCTCTGTACCAGCATCCAGTGACACATCAGAAAAAACTCCCCATAGAGAGATGCAATCAAAGGCAGAGCTTTGCAGATGAAAGATACTTCCACATCGGAGAATCTATCAAAAACATAGGGTAGTCTTCTACAAATGAAATGGATCATAGGATAGAAATCAAGATGACACAAATGAAGCAAAGAAATGGGAAGCAAAGTGGAAATTAAACAAGGTTAGTACAGGGTGACATCTTATATGTTCAACAGGGACAAAGAATGCACCTGTGCTTTCACCTATTGCAGAATGAAAGGAAAAGCAGTGGAAACCCAGAAGCAACAAAAACCAAACTTGTATATCTTCAGCTGAAGGTTTAGAGGGAGTGGGTGTGGGTGTTCAGTGAGTATCTCTTTGGTTGGATGCCTTTAATTTTGCTTCAGCTAATTGAAGTCATCCAGTTGAGGCTACCTGGCTCCAGCAGTCTGCACTTCACTTCCACTGGTTTTACTGATATATATCCCACGTTAGCAAATCAGCCAGCTGAGAAATGGTGTGATGTTTACTCAGTGCACATATCAAATGATGTTTTGCAGGGCTGTAAGCTCGGATTCTTCAGAAACACCAAAGCCTAATGTCCCCACTTACGCAACATGCTTGAGTTACACTGCAGCTGATGGCATAGCTTTAAATTTTGCTCCAGCTTCAGATCTTACCTGAAAAGTACAGGTCAGTAATCTTTAGCAGATGCAGCGAACATACTGTAGATAAAAAGGTAACAAGAAGGACTCTAGCATACAAGAGAGTAGTCATACAGTAGAGTCAGCATGACAAAGTGCCTTTGTTCCTTAGCCAGAATATATAAAAAGTATTAATGGGGAGCTTGGCCTAAATTACATTTACATTGCTGATATATTTCATCTTAAATTTAAGGATGCTAGTTCTCTGAGCTGCTCTATGCCAATCCAGAACGCAGCTGAAAGTCAAGTCATCATGAAAGTCTCCAGAAGTGAAGATAAAAAGCCCAGTGAATCCACATCTACTGCAGTGCCATCTGTCTGGCTCTTTGCCTGTCTGGCTCTTGAACACCAGTTTTCAGTTTCTAGGTAGTGCAGCCTGATGATCTGACTGATCACGTTAGCCAAATTTATGTTTTTCTCTCAGAAAATGGTTTCAAATAACCTTTTTTTATCATCTCAAGATTTCGAGAAAACTATTCCTTTGCTAAAGCAGTTGGTTTTATTTTTCTCATACAATCAAATCAATGCTGTGTATACAACTGGTGCTATTGCCAGGAAAGCAGGAGAGGGAAAGGTCACCATGAAGGCTTCTCCTGCTGCCTGAGTGAGCTGGGATAATCCCCACCCAGGGCTTCACACCATGACCCAAAGACAGCACCGTCCCAAGTTGTGCACAACTGTTTAGTGTCTGGCAGCTGGAGTGTTTTTACCTCAGCTCTCCAAGGCTTTTTGGGTCCCATGCCCACTGCTACTGCGGCTAAAAAAGAGGGAATGGAGGGATAGAAACTGTTGTCAGTGTCTGCACCGTGGTGTAGAGGTTCACTCTGAGAGAGTTTACAGTTTGGGATGGTGTGCCAAGAGATGTTTTTCCACACAGATTTGTCTTAAATCTTGACCTTCCCCCTGCCCATTTACCAATAATGTCTGCTACCTCTCACCTCACCCTGGCACAGCTCCTTTTCCTGCATGGCTGCAGCAGGAACTTCCAGTAACCAGGTCACAGACATTGGTTTGACTTCTTCGAAAAGGGGGACAGTCTCCACTGATCTTCCAGGTGTGGGGAATTTTCTTTCTACTGTGTTAAAATTTCCAAACATCCTTTCTTTCTCACCTTAGGGTTACAGATTTTGGTTATTTAAAGAACAGCACAGGATCTTAGGATCACTAAGAACAGCAATTCCTTAGTTAGTCTTTAGATTTCTCCAGAGCTTTGGAGCAATCCAATCACTTATCTACTTAACTGAAAGCGTTGGGGTCCTCATTTTCTGTAAGGTCTTCTAAGATTTGGGGAGTGTTTTTGGGTTTTTTTCCTGGGTGGGTTGTTCGTTTGTTTGTTGTTTGCTTGTTCATTTGTTTTGCAAGAACTACTAATAGGCTTTAATTTAGAGAGTCTGTGAAAGGCCCAGCCAGTCCCTTCCTCATGGGAGAAGGATATAATACCGTAAACATGAGGGCTTTCCTTTTATTTTCCTGTTTGTCTATCTGATTGAATTTGACCCTGAGGGATTTCAAATACAAGGTAATTATTGGGTAAGTATTTCTTATTACTTCATCTGCAGAAGTTCACTTTATTGGTGCACATCATATGCTCAATTTCTCTTTGTTTATGGACCTAATGTAACATAAGAGCTTGTAACTTCACTGAAAGTAATAGTAAATATCAAGTGTACATTTTATGACAGCACTCGACATGAAAAGGTTTCAGAGGCAGATTTCTTAACTTTCAGTAGCGCAGGTGCTTAAGTCTAAACAAAAGCTTTACAGTAGCACAATGAGAATCTTTAACTTGGAATTTCATATAAGAACCAGCAAATATTACTGAAATTCTGAAATGTTTGATCATGTGGTGACCCCTGCTTTCTTTTGCTGTCTACAGCTATTACAGCTACATTTCTCCAGAGAATCAAATATATGATTGTAGCGATTGCTAAAACATTCTGCCAGCAGATGCTTGGTTTAAGCTATTTTTAAGAGACTTTCTGCATAAACACAATAACTTGTTCATTTTTCTTTTATTTTTGTTTAATTGAGGGCCTTGTCTCTCTCTCTCACACACATGGAGGGTGGAAGAGGAAAGAGGAGCTCATGAGCTCTGCCTGCTGTATAGAGCATTTTCCCGTACCTGTGGATGTAATCCATATGGGTGGGATTTTCTTTTTGTCATGTGACTTGTTCATGAGTACAGTTTCTTTCCAGTCACAGAGGAGGAGACCTTCTCCCTCTTCATGAAGCTACCTTTTAAAGGAAGGCCTGTTATTTTGTTACCTAAGCCCATCTTTTCCAGTAAATGTAGATAGAAACAGTCTGAGTTTGTACAGTCTTGTGGCTTTCTCTGTTTGTTTGCACGTTTTAAGTGGTGCAGGGGTTTTATTCTATAAATAGAAGAGTTTTCACTACTCTCAGGAATGGTATCCACTTACAATTGTAAAATTACGTGCTTTGAACTTTCTAGCTGTGGGAAAATACACATTTGTTTAAAATTTGCAAGTAGGTGGAATATTTCTGTCTTGCTAAACTTTGTAGGAATTACGTAGTGCTATAAGCATTTTCTAAGTATTTAATAGACTTTGGTGAGTTCAGAAATGCTGGAGCTTTTCTCTTATATGAGACTGTGAACCTGCCAATACATAACTAATCCCAGAAAATGCAGATGCCAGGAAGTCTACACAGCGTGTATAAAGAATGCCAGAGGTGTGAACTTTACTGTTTATTTCTTGTCAGTCTCAGGAAACCCAAGGTCTTAAAACATTGCAGGTGTTGACTGTAAATCAGTGTGGATGTGTGTCCCACATGTCTGCCTAAAGTTTGGCTCCTACACCCAAACTTCATTGGAGAGGATTTACTCTCCATATTTGCCTTGGTTTTATTTCCCTGCCACCATAACCAAAATGAAAACCTCATCTGGGGGAATTTCATGTGTATACACCACTTTTTAAGGCATCTCAGTAGGGGCTTACAAGGCTGGTGTGCATATATTTATATTTATTTTTATTTATATTTATGTTTATGTTTATGTTTATATGTTTGGGCTTTTGTCTTTCAGCATTGATTGCTTCTATGATTCTGTGTCCTTTCCTGAATTGTTTCTCTTCAGCTTCAAAGTCTGGCTCAGAAAAGCTTAGAGGCCAATATTTATATTCCTTGCTTGAATTCCATGTTATGGAAGACACAGAGGAGGCAGCTCAATAATTACATAGAAGTGAATGTTTTGCTGCTCTTGCCTTGAATCTCATATAGCAAGAAAAGCTAATTTAATGACTGAAGCAAAAACTTTGGTTAAAAAGACTTCCTATATGTGGAATCCTGCATTTATGTCCTAGAGGGATCAACTCTTCATCCTTCATTTATCCAGCATTAAACAGTCCATTCAGGATGAGCTTGTCTACCATGAATGGATGCTGAACTTTCCACCACCCCCAAGGCCAGCTCCTTCTGAAAAACTTGTGGTTTCTCTATTCTCTTTGAATGAAGTCTTGTCTCAGTTTTGCTCTGCTGTTTGCTCACTGGTTACTACCTCAAATTTACATATATATATGTGTGTCTATGTGTGTGTTCTGTAGTCTCTTGCTGCTTCACAGTCTATGTACAGATAATAAGAAATTAAAAGTCTGCAGCATGTAAATTATTTCAATAATGATTACATCAGTGCATCAGATTTGATGCACTGAGGGATATTTTTTTTTCAGTAATGATCCCTAGTAATTCAGAACTCATAAATAGAGTGTGGGATAAAGATACATAGCCCAGGACAATGTTTTCAGCAATCCTGTTTTTGCAGCTCCTTTCCTCTTATTCAGATGCATTTTCTTGATTTGTGTCTGAAGCTCAGGAGGAAAATAATCAGCTTTTGTGGGATTTAGGCATTACAGTGCTTCTCTATTTCTAAGCACTCAAGTAATAAAGGCTTTGTGAATTATGTCTAGCATACAGTACTACTATCTTTCCAAAACTGTCATTGCAGTTGAGTTTAATGGCTACTCTACAACTTAGAAGCAGCTATAAAAATCAAAAAGGACGGCACCACAGCTACAGAGTGAAATCCAGAAAGCTGCTGTTCTCACTCCAAGAAAAATATCAAATGCATTAGCAGAACATGACTTCATTAGCAGCATTAAAAGTTATCATTTACGGGAAGGCAAGCTCTACTTTGGCAAATATTTCAGTGAATGACAACAACTTCTTGAATATTTCAACTAACGCGCATTGACAGCCGATTTAGGGCAGCAGGTCTAAAAGCATTTAAGATTACAGCAATGTTCCTTAGTATAAAGAATTGTTACTGCACTAATTTTCTTCTTTTTAAAAAGACATTTTGTAGAGTGTTTAGTGTATACTAATGCTCATATGTAAGTAAAGCCACAGACATGTCTCCTAGCTATTTATGCTGCCCAGTATCTTTCTAAAAATATAGTTTGGGGGGAGGGGAGGTTGTTTTGGGGTTTTTTTGTTGGTTGATTGGTTGGGTTTTTTGAGGGGAGGTGTGTTTGGTTTTTGTGTCACAGCAGAAAAAGAAACATATTCTACATTTTGCTACTTTGTGACTTAAAATTTTGCTTACAGTTGACTCAGTTTTGGGTCTCGGGAGGATTTTTTCCGTCTGCTTTTCCTCCATCCTCACGTCTATACGTGAAACCTACGTAATGCTCATCAGTCCTTTCTTCAGCCCTGGCAGGATTTGTTGATGATCTCTTGTTTCTATGTAGCCTGCAGTCAGTCCTCTCCTAGGCTGCTGCCACCGCTACTGCCACGCTGAAGTTTAGCTTTTGTGACATTGTCCTTCTGGGAACAGCAGGATAGATTTCTTGGATTGCTGCAAGCCACCTATCGGAATACGAATATACCACTCTGCAGTTCAAAGACTGGTATTGTTTCCTGAGCCAGCAAACCAATATTGATAATATTTCTTAGCTGTTTTGACAGTTATTTTTTTTCTCTTCAGTCTCATGATTCTTAAAAGAATAGCTGCTATAATTTTGATTTAGGACAGCATCATTCAATGTTTCAGAAAATCAAGATCAATTTTAATTAGGCTTTCTAAATTGTCTTTCACTTACAAGAAAAGAAAATCAAAGTGGGTAGAAATGCTATTGTGTCTCTGAGGATTTCTTGTTTACACTTGTAAGGCTTGATTCTCTTCTGTTTTATAGTGACACAAATGAGGCATAAATGTTAGGCACGATGTAAATGTAGACTGGTAAAAAAGCAAGGGGGAGGGGAAAGAATTTGGGCTTAAGATGGGCGAAATAGAGAATATTTAGATGCAGGTAGAGTGCATGATTGTCACAGCAGAGAAGGCAAAGACAGAAGGTCCACGAACCTGAAGTGGACAGGAATCTGAACTCAAATCCTGCAGGGAAGTACAAGAGGTAGCTGGTTTGATGCCCCTTCCCAATCTTGCAGCAATTATTTGTTTCCAGATAGGTCTCTTCAGACAGCAATATGTACAGGTAAGACATTCGACAGACAGAAGGGGAACATAACCATATCATGCAAGCCTTCCCTGCACCTCCAGGGACTGGGAAAGGAGAGGAAAGGCAGACACGCTGTTCCCACGTCCTAATTGGTTCTGTCTGGCTGCGGAGACCAAACGCACCTTGTTATACCTAAGAGTGCCCAGGGAGTTTCTGGAAAACAGGAGAGCCTCTCAGCAGCTGCAATGGCTAAGGTGCTGCAGATCCACTGGGACCTGCCTTTGCTGTGCCCAGGCCTGGGAGCAACTGGCATAAAGCAAACTTCTCTCCCAGGCAGTTAGAGAAGTCATGCAAGCCTCATTTGCTGTCACCACATCTCAACAGAGCCACGAGCCTTTTCTGTACGGGAGCTGGACACTCTTGCTGTCATATTAAAAGGGATAAAAAATGAAGTTTAAAGAAATTCTAGAAGAAAGAAGGAAAGTAAGCAAAGTCACTGCTCTTCAGTGCATTACAGAGAGAAGAGTGGGAAAAAGAAATCATCAGGTTCTAGAGGGAAGGCAGAGGGCACTACGCCAGTTAACAGTGGAAACTGGAATTGCATGGAATATTCACTTGGTTGCTCACATCTAAATTTCTACTAATGTTTTCAACAAAAATGGCCATTAAGCAGCAACACGTATATACATAAAAGCTGTGTTGTGGAAATGGTCACTGCAGACCACCCTGTGGCACTAAAGCACTGCCTGAGCAATGCAAGGAGCTGCTTCCCCTGGCCACCTACTGGCACTGGATGTATGTATCTGTCCTTGCTGCCACTTACTAACAGGGGCTTTGGCATCCCTGACCCAGCTGCAATGTCACCACAGCAAGCAAAATTTCCTCAAGTCACTGAGGAACTACATAATTCTCATTTGGCAAGTGTGTGGAGAGAAAGAACAAATCATGCAAGTGTTTTTGGTGTGCTCCATATCCAGCTCCTAGATGGAGAAATGCATAGGCACTTATATAAAAGGATGAAAATTCAGTTGCAGAAAGGAGTAAGGGAAACTTGGTGAAGAGGCTTTTTGGGAGAAAGAAGGTCCCCAAGACTCCCATTCTTTGGGATGAAGAGAACAAAAGGACTGGAGATAATCAAGGGAAAGGAAAGCTGCTGAAGTGCTCACACAAAAATTAGGAAGGCAGACCTGATGACATTTTTCGGGGATACAGCACTGAAGGGAGACAGTCATAGGAAAAGCAGAAGGCTTTAGGAAGGAACAAAGCAAATGCAATTTTAAAGAATCAAAGAATTTCCACGAAAAGAGTGAGACATGAAGAAGACTATGGAAAGTTTATCCAGACATAAAAGGATGGTGGTGGAGAAAAAGAAAGTAGGAATCAGAGCAGGACTAGGATGTTATTGACTCAGTTTTCTTGAGTGTTTGGCCCACCGAGCATTCTGCCCTCTAAGTGACTAATAGCTTGCTTCTCTCCCTAGATTCTACTTCTTTCAATACACCTACACCATCCTCTTTTTTCTTCCTTCTGAAAAGCTGCCTGATCTTGCACTCATACAGCTGAGAGTCCATAAAAATTCAAAAAAAGTAATCTTACGGCAAAAAGCAATATTACAATAGCGAATCACTGTGCCTCCACAGGCAGCAGCTGCAGGAATGGGGTCTAATTTTCACTCTGATCAGCTCTTCAGCTGAGCATTTTCATATGCCTGCAGTCTCATTCGGTGCACACTGAAAACTATGGAGAAACCTCATATTATTAATTATGTAGTTACTTCATTAGTGAGTAGAACATACATAACAGGACTACATATACACTGAAACAATTATAAATTATTCAGCTGAAACCACATTTACCAAAATGCTTAGGCAAACTATATTTTATTTCATATGGTTTTGAGCTTTGTATCTTATTTGTCCATAAAGATATGAATCCTCTAATTTCTTTAATTTGTTCTTATACAGAAGAAAAAGAACACCCATGATTCGACTTTCTTTGGAGGAATTTCAAAGTATAGAATAGCACTGGTAGCACTAAATAGCTCATTTATCTAAGACTTATTTGCAAACGGATAAAACAATAGCAATTTGTGGAAGCATTTTTCATTGCTGAAATTGATAGTCCTGTAGTGTCATCTTCTGATTAAAATTGTTTTGGAAATACGGAGTAGGGAAAATTACTAACCAGATTCTGTTTGTGTTCCTTTTAATAATATTGACCTACAGTTCAGTAATAACCAAAATGTTGATTATACATAAATATATAAAAAGTTTCTATCTTCTGATAATAAATAAAAGTGTAGGACCATCTGAAGCACAGGTTTAATTTCAACTGGAAATGAAGTTTTAAAGAGGTTTTTGTGCCTGACAGGCCAGGAACATTACTGGGTTTTTGACTATAGTATTTTCATTTCTGATCAGCTTCCTCTATTCTTAAAATTGTGCTTAGGAAAAGGCCTGGTTAAAAGGATGTTTAGCAGTCAAGTAAAAGCTCCTTTAGGAAGCAGTGTTTCTGTACTCCCAAGGTGGCAGCAGAAATGAAGGCTTCTGCTATTCTCTTCTGCTTTAGGCCTGCTCCATTTTTTTGCTCTCATGGGTAGGTGCACGTGTGCTGCACAATGCAGCATGATGTACAGATTTTCAGGCTAATTCTTACTGAGCTATCATTGGTAGCAAAGAGAGAAGAGCTGCAGTAGCAGAGCGCTGCATCAGAGCCAAGTCCTCCAGCTGAGAAACTGCCCTGGATGCCTCTACTCATTTAGCATTTAGCATCACAGGCAGGCACTGTGTCCAGGCATGGGAACACGGGCAGTGTTTCTGAGAGGGAGAGCACTGACCACTTCCCCCGGTGATTCACCAGCTCAGCCTGCCTCTTAACAATCCGTGCGTGGTGTCCCGTGGCCTTCCAAAGGACATGTTCAGTCGTGGGTGACACACTGAGGCCAAGAGACCTTTGCATCTTTGGCCCCTGATCAAACTCCTCCAAGAGAGGAAAGGCAGCGGCTGTCTGGGAACATCGATCTGGGTATTGACTGGTTTCTTTCTCTAGCCTAAGCAGAGCAGGATCCCTCCTTTCTAAGGGAACTGGCTGTGCAAGGTCCTGAAGCAGCAGCATGTGTCAAGTGCTCGTGGGAATGCCTGGAGAGGCTCTGAAGTCATTACAGCCAGTGTTTTGTCCAGCACCAGGAACAGTGCTATTGATTTTGCCCTGTTCTCTTGTCATCAAGCTGAGTCAAGACTGTTCTTCTAAAAGCTTTATTAGAAAAATATCAGCAGAGGATCTGCTGCACGTCCACATACTGTTCAGGGAGCTCACGGGTTTAGCTAGGCCTAATGTGGTAGGACAGTATATCGTCTTTCTGATTGATTGCTGGAAATCCGTTGTTGTGCCAGGCTCTGACTGTCCTGAGAGACAAGGAGTATTGTGCCAAGTTTCATACTGAGTGAGTGCAGTTCTATAAATCAGCTTTAGTGCTTGGCTTATTAGAAGCAGAGGCAAATGAGAGGCTAAATGAGCAATACTGGTATTTAACTATGCATGAGATACGATTCAAGCAGCACAAGGCCTGTGTGTTGGATGTACTGTCACTGGACTCAGTAATGAAGCTCTTTACTGCGGAACATTCACTTTCCTTTAGCCAAATGACAAGAAATGCTTTTCAGCATCATATGACTGTGATACTGCAAGTATTGCAGTGCAGAAATAAACTTGAAAATCTAATTTAACACTCAGCAATAACTTGCTGATCACAGGCCGTTAGAGTTATCTTTAGGTAAGTTACCTTCCTCTAGACAACAGCAATTGATGTTTAGACATAGTGGTATAACGGATAGTTCAAAAAAAGAATAGTCTTCATCCCCATGTCTCAGAAACTCATTGTCCAAAATACATGTAGCTCTACTTTACCTTCACCAGTGTCCTCTGCAGGACTTACTGCAAGTGTTCCAGACATTTGCTGCTTAAAGAATGATCAAAAATATGAGACAAAACTGAGTGCATTTTATTCTTGAAGCTGTTTGTTGCAAGATTCAGACCCAGATCCAGCCTTCCTTAGGGCAGTTTTGTGCTGCACCCTGGGCAGAGTGCCCTTGAAAAGGGCAGATCTGGTGTTGTGTTTGTGGACTACACTCCAAGGTGTATTCAGCAGCAAAGGTCGAATTCTGCTTGCTCTGTGAACTTTAAAAAAAAAGTCAGGAAAAGCTAAAGGCAAAAAAAGAAAAGTACTTACTTACTCTGTAAAAATATGCTGTCTAAAACCCGTGTTGAGATCATGTTTGGTAAACAGTGCATTAATAAGAAATCAGTGTCATTCCTCCAGCAAATCTGAAATCAGACCTTATTGTTGAAAAAAAACATAAAAGAGGCAATAAACCATTCTAGCTATGTTTGCACTTCAGTACTGATGCCAGAAGTGCCAAGCTGTCACTCGGAGTCCAGCTTTACAAACATGACTCTACCTTTTGCCTTTTGCTGAAGTGCTCTGTTACATAACAGGGTTCTCAGGTTTCTTTTTTTCTTGAGAGATGGGGTTTTGTCATCATAGTTCTGCTAAGAAAAAGAAAGACTCATAGGAAACACCATTATGTCCACTGGCTTTAGCTCATACCTGAAACTTATTGTTCTTCTGCCAGTCTGTTCTGTCTGCATTGTCCTTCCTCCCATCCCATTTTCATTTGTCTTCTTCACCCTTCTCTGTCTCCTTGAGCAGGTAAGACTGTACACCTCCATGACAGCTGGATTAGAAAGCTGTGCTTTAAAGAGGCTGAGTGCTAATGCCAGCTCACCAGATTTCACAGGCTATGGATTTAACCTAGCTGCAAGGGTGCAAGGAGTGCTGCAGCAGCACAAGCCTCATCTCTATCTCCTGCATTTTCACTCTGCTCTGTCCACGTTATTTTGTTTATGCAGGAACACAGCTAATTTCTCAATGACTCTCTGTAAGTTCTTCTTTTCTAGAGACTCTTTTCAGACATGCTTCAGCCACTGGGATGATCAGATAAGTGTATCAGTAAGGATTTCTGTCTCGCTGCTGCTAGACCAGACAAATTCACCTTGATACATAGAAAATCAAGTCTTCTTTCCTTTTTTGTGTCTTACACACACGGACATTAATACATGTATAGCTTCCTACCTGATGTTTCTCATCCCTTTGGGCCTGATTGTCACACCAGCAGGCTATAGCATGATGGAATGAAGTTTCCATTCCCATACGATTGCACTGGCTCAGTGACATCCCACCCCATGAAAAAGAGACAAGATCCGGAGCATCCCTCACAATCTGGAGTTTGTGGCTGAGGAGCCCCACTGTGCATTGAGACTGTCAGCAAATGTTGTATTCCCCTGTCTGTAACGAACCTGTACTTCAGTGTTTTGCCTCAGTTGTCTCACTATCTGTCTTAAGGACTGAGGAAACAGTAGTTGTTGGACTCAGCACTCCAAACTGCGTGTGACTATTACTGTCATGCAGATTATGCTAGACCCAGTCTTTCAACTGGCCTGTTTCACTACCAAAGTCTGCCCAGCACTTGCCGGACAAGTATCTTTCACTTAGAAATCATTATATAGTTACATAAGAGCACTGATAGGGCACTTTTGCGGGTCTATTAGAGGAGGCCAGCACAGCTGATCTGCAGAGCCTGGAGCCTAATTCTTCAACAAGAATGAAGCTGAGATGAAAATGTCTTCCCACACTTCAGCTCATGCAGAACTCAGAATGCAGAAACCCTTTGCTGTGACCAATAGCACAAGCAGACCACAGACAATCCCAAGCTGCAGGAAATGCATGTTACAAGATTAGGTAAGCATGTCAAAGGAGTCAAAGACTGATGCAATCTATATGGTTTCTATCAGTGTCAGAGTTTTTGCTTTCCTCATTAGAAAAGAAATGCTTTTGTATCTTCTTCAATGGAAGATTTTAAAACAAGAATGAAGCAGCTGTGCAAGTGTCAGGAATAACCCCTTCTCCTTGCTGCCAGTGTCCTTGGGAGCTGAGATTGGGTTGAGGTTTTCCTCCCTTAATTATGTCAATTTTAATTTGCTGGCTGTTCATAAGAAGCCACTAGCCTGGAACAGCTGCTGGGGCTGTGTAAAATTAACCTGAGCCATGTCCAGGGTCTAGCAGACAGATGCTGCTCTGCACAAGCTGATGCATTTGGTGCTGACATTCCATCTTGAAGCTGAATGCAGAAGGCTGAAAGCTGGATGTGTCCTGGAACTCAGTATGTCCTCCCTTTCTCTGGGTTTATCTTCTTAGACCTTGCAGGGATGGATTTGCAGGGGGAAATCAGGAGGAACGTAATTCTCCTCATCTGTAAGTACCACAGTGTGTTTTGTATCAGATGGGGAAGTGCCCATGGCAGGGACTGCTTTCTCCCTCAAAGTGTCATCGTGACTCTGTTATAACTAACCCTGAATGGTGAAATACCTTTGGAAAATCCTAACTCCCTACTTTCCACCCTAAAGGACATGACAAAGTTTCTTGAACTAAGGCAAATCTGCCCTGCCTGGTTTACTGCAGCTAAAATACAAGGTGATTCCTGGGTAGTAAAGGTGGTTTTCCCAAGTGTCTTGTGTGCTGTTGGCCTAGGGTGGCTACCTCTGGGCTTTTGCCTAGAAATTTTTATCTCAGGGCAAGTCAGGTTAGTGGTTTTGTCTTGGTTTTACCTGTTCTCTGAGTTATATTTTTCAGCCTCCAGTGCTCCCAGTACAGTCCTTTGGCTGCAATTTGCCCAAGACTAATTCTGTCCTGTCACTCTAAATGTTCATGTTTCAAATCAAGGTGTTTCATGGGGAAAATCAGCAATATTATGGTGAATCGAGGAGAAGTATGAAGTCAGTTGACATAACTTGAAAAGGGAGAAACCTGCACATTGAGATTTTATTCTACCAAATGCCTTTGAATCAATTCAGAGCAGTCTTTCATCAAGGACTAAATCCCCAAGGCTTAAGGACCACTTCAGTCACATTAGGACCACTTTAATCCTAAATGAGGACAGCCTTTTGGGGCTTTAATGCATGTTGATTTTCCATGGTCAGATAAATTGGCTTAACTTGTTAAAGTGTGTCCCTTTGCTTACAAACTCCAAGTCTCCTTTGTTTTGCACTTCTGCTGTGTCCTGCAGGAAAGGACTGCTGCGTCATGCCTGCTACCCCACGTGTGCACAATCCTCTTTCCTTCTCTAAGTCACTGACTCATCCCTTCCGTCAACTCTTGACTCTCTTTGCAAAGTTTTGTATGCTGCAAGCTATATAAAGAAACAAATTTCATCCAACTGTATTAGCAAGCAGCCTGGAGGAGTTTTTATTCTGGGGGAGCGAGGGGGGTTCTGTGCAGAAACCAACTTCCCCAAATCTTCAAACTTTCTGGAACACTTGACTCACATTCCTGAGTTGTCAGGACTACTTTGTGGTTGTGTTTTACTCCTTCATTCACTGTGTTCTTTATTCAGAGCTGTTAATTTTTCCAAAATTATTTAAATGATGCTACAATTACCATATTTCAAATTGAAATAGCAAGTTCATCTATTCTCTAACTGTAATTAGAGAGTAACATAATGCATTTGAAAATAAATAGCCCAGGCATGAGGTGCTTTTATGGAACAATACAGAACAAGTGGGTGGACAGGAATGTGGAAATAAAGCCAGGATTTGAGTGGTAAAAACTGGCTCATCTCCATTAGCTTTCCATAGCTACAATAGCTTGAACTCCTGCATTTGGCAATGAGTGGTAAAATTATAAAAATATGTAGTATCAGGAGAAACATGTCCTTTTAAGCTTTTTTTCAGTGAATTTCTGCTGGCAGCAGCACAGCTTCAGAACAAAGGATCTAAAGTTAGATTTCTGTAGTTGCACTCTTGGCTATAACTAGTGCGGAGTTACAGCAGAGAAGCTGTGTAGAATGGAGGATGTCTCTGTGATAGTCTCTAATATGAGATTGCTCCATATTGTAGTGAACTGAATGACCAGGAAATACAACAGCACAGACCAACACTTTATGATTTGTAATTTTATGCCACTGAGCAATGGAGAGTAAGGAACATTGAAAAATTTCTTTGATTTTTTTCCCCTTTCTTCCTAGCATAGCTGCTTCTTTTCCTGGAGCGCTGGTTTTGAACGAAAAAAGGCTACATACCTTTAATAAAAATCAGGATACAATCAGGATACAGGTTTCAAATTCAAGGTGCTGCTGGAAGTTGTATTCCCTTCCTGCCAGTCATCCCTAACTTCATATCACGAGTCTCCTACACCACAGCTTCTGTTTATAGTTTCTTACAGGCAGATTTCTGGTTTGTGTAGATTGGTCAGGCTCCCTTGGCATCTTTCAGGAGATCATAGCCAGTGCTCAAAAAAGAATGAAGCACCTAAAATCTGCTTCAGCCATCATTTTGTTAGCATTAAGAGGAGAAAATCAGATCGTGGTGGCCCACCTTTCTGGTGTAGTACCTATGGATAGAAATGCGTGTTGAAACAAGACCTTATCTACTTTGTTGCTGTTTAAGGAAGTCAGGTCATTAAATCCAGTTATTCATATCAATCTTTACTTGAGAATTTTGCTTGTGTATTCTATTTTTCTATAAGTCAAAATACGACATCTTAGAAACATCTGATCATAGCTGTGCTATATTTATTAGTTAGGAGTCTTGATAAGATGTGGCCTTATGACTCTTCAAATATATTCTTCCACCCTTATTTATTTGCTGCTTCTGGATGACAGCATCTCTTCAAATGGCTTAACATAGCACATAAATATAATGAATTTGCAAAATAGGGAGCATCAAAGAGGAGAATTACATCATACTCTGTCCTCCCTTATTTCTCAGGCTAATATAAAATGTCATATGCTTCTGCTATTGAACTGGAAACAAGTTGTCGCTTTTCTTAAAATTTAGGTTATGGTAAAAGGCTAAACTCCCACACACTTCCATGGGAAATATCATATATATGAATCAACATCACTGCATTTTCCTCCTCCTTGATGCTAGCTGTAGGTCTTGTGATCTCTCCCAGCAATGAGGTTGTGTATGCTGTCGCACGCCTGGTCTGATGGCTGGGGTTGTGTTGGCTGAGCTCCACACTTACATTACTCCTATCGTGAAATTAGCGAAAGTATTTGTGCAGAGCTCTACTGAGCTGTTAGATTGTTTTGTTTAGCTGTCTCAAGTTCCCTACAATGGCGGATCCAACGATCGTCTATATTGCCACCCATCATGCTGGGGTAGACCACAGGAGTATTGGAGGACCAGAATTTGCTCAGAATTGCTAATGCTGATAACAGTTAAGATATCTGTGGCCTTTTAGATGACATCTGCAGCTCTGGGAAGGCTGGGTAGGGAGAAGTCAGAATTAAGAATCCGAGAACTTGCACAGTGCCTCCCTCCTCAGACGATAGCTGCCAGGGACTGCTATCATCACTTATCTGCAGACAGAAGGACATGAGTAATGCTTTGGATGTCACCCCACACCTCCCCCGCTGCAGAGCGGTGGTGCTGCTGCAGCAGAGCCACAATCGCCCCCTGGAATCCAGGGTGGCAGCAGGAATGCAGTCCCACTCACATTTTATATCACAGACAAACATCTGGGCATAAGCGACACTTTGGCCTTGGCTAGAAAGAAATACACAGCTGAATCTGAGTTTTCTTCACAAGATTTTTGGTAGTTCTTCTCTTACTTGGAGCACCACACTCCTCCAATCCTTCACCAGGTTCTCACTTCTGTAGGTTCTCACTGCCCAGTGTGTAAGGATGCTAAGTGTGCACATTCTTCTTTGTAGGTTGTTTTTCTTAGAGAGAGAAAGAAAGAGTAAGTTGGTTTGTATTTTTCACTGACACATCTTAAGGAAATAAAGTGTGTGTCAAAGAGGGATGGCTGAGCAGAGATGTCTGAGATGTGAAGATCTGACAGATGACTGGGTGGGAGCAGGAAAGAGGGAGCAGCAGGGGGAACTCAGATGAGATTTCTCTCTGACAGCAGCTGGTTAACCAGTGACTGTGCCCGAAGCTCTTCATACCATGTGCTCATTTGTGCTCGGCAGAAAGCCCAGAGGCTGTAAACAAGGGACATGAGTAGATCTTTGGATGCTGTATGAACAGGACAAGGGACTGTAAGAGGAACTTGAGGTGAGGAGAATTTACGAGAGACAAAGGCTGGGGACATGGTGATAGCAGTACTGCATGAAACATGGGTGAGAGATCCATTACTAATATGGGTTAGGCCTCAGGACACATAACACACACTTGTAGCTTGTTAGACTTAATTTGCTTTCCTGCTAATGGAATAAGTTATTTCCCTCTTTAGTCCCAATTGCCATAGCTTTGTTTTTGTATCAGCTCCGCCATCAACGATGACTAGGGAGGTGAACACAAACTTCCACAGCAGCTTGAAATTTTTGCATGGCAAAAAAGAGTGTTTCCTAGCCAGGGAACATCTCCTGGATAACTGCAGTAAGCAGATGGAAGAGCCACAGCTCTGAAGTGTGTGTGTGCTTGTGTCAGCTGTGGTTCTCTCTTTTGGTGCAGTGATCTCTACGAATTAGAGGCAGAAGTCACTACAGAGCCAGCTCATGTAAGTAGAGCTTACCCAAAGTGTAGTGTTCAGCACCTTTTCCTACTCTTGGATTTCTCATGTGTTTAGTGTGGGTGTTCTGCAAACATGGATAGGACTTATCAAGCTGTGACCTTGAAAGAGCTGCTGCTATGCAAGAAACCAGATTCTGCTGTACAATGCTTGTGGAAAAGTCACTAGCAGTCTACAACAGCGTAATCTGCCACTTCCTTGGTGACTGGACGTTTTATCACTTGGCAGCATGTCTAGTTCAGAGTTAGTACCAAACAGAGACTAAGTCTAGATCTGTTACCTACTTCCAAGAATACCACTTGCAATAGATCTGATCACTGTTCCCTTCGTCAGGGTAACTCTCACCTTTTTGCAGTTCAGTGTTATGTTCTCATATGACTTGAGTTTTATTGAAGTCCTAAGGCAAAACACAACAGCAATAGTATTTTTGTGAGCCTCCAAGGACGTAGGGGGATACAACAAAGTGAAAAGACTTGGGTTAATTACCCCCCGATTTCCAGGATCTGTGTTACTCCTCATGTATGTGATCTGATGTAAAGCATTGTGAAATTTTGCAGGACCTGTAAAAGAAAGTGTTGTGCCTTTTCAGGAAACAAATGGCCACTGGAAAGGCTGGTGTCGGAGAGTAAACCACAGGCTTCGTATGGTATTTTTTTCACCAGGCTGAAAGATGCTGCAACAGTATTCTTTGTAGACAGACAATGGGCACAGTCTGCAAAAAAAAAAGGTCCAAAACATAAAAAGACCACAAGTTTACTCTGCAAAAAATAAGAAAGCCAGCATTTTTTATTGTCCTAATCTAGGATTGTGAAGATGTAGCAGTAAAAAGTGAAATAGAAAGTGAAATGGAAATTGCACGCCAAACTAGTGACACCGTCTTTTTCCTTCTAAGAGTTCTTTCACTGTCAGAGTTCTCACTACTTTTTCTTGCTGCCCTCACAAGTAAGTTTCAGAAACTCTCAGAGAAGATAATTGTTTGCAGCTTTTATGATTACATCACTGGAATGCTGTCAGAAGAAGATGCCTGCCCTGGGCAAGGTATTGAGCTGCCAAAGAAGGTGGCTATTTGTAATCAGGGAACTAGAGATCTCTGACTTTTCTCAGCTCTGCTTACAAGGCTTGGTGGAAAACTGTGAAAAAAACGCTACATCCACATGGACAGCTTAACATGCCCATAAAGCAAATATTTGACCTTCAGAAAGAGCTGTCAAGAATTTGTTGTAGAGGCAGAGGAGAGAAAAGAAGCAGATTGCTAATACAAGGCTAGTGCTTATTACCTAGATGAGCTTAAAACACAGGAAGACATAGGATGTCATTGCAAATCTCCAGTGCTTCACTTCACACCACAAAAAGGACTTGGGCTTAGTCACTCAAGAATTTTCACTGTTAGATGTGGGCAATTCCTTTGAGAAATAAATATTACTATGACTCAGCTATACACCAGTCAATTTTATTGCATTGTAAATCAATTATATTCCTGATAAATTGATTTTACTTGCACACATTTTAACAGTTTACCGACTTCTTAATATTGATGAGTTTCCATATTAGATTTTTTTAATTGCATCCAAAAAAGGCCCTTCCCATGCACACGTATCTAAAATACCAGCATTTTTTTTTAATCAGACCAGTGTCTACTTTTCATGCTGCATTACTTTGGTTCAGGTGCCTACATTCAAGGTTAAAAGTGTCAGTGTTCCTTTCCCACTGAGAGGTGTGCTTTGGAGTGCTTTTGTACAAGCTGAGAAATCTTTGGAGGAAAACAGTAATTATATGACAATGTTCTTTTTTTGCCTTTTGTATTACAATAGCAAAGAAATGCACAAAAGTCACAAGATCTGACATCATCGCTAGCCCTGGAAATTCAGACTGCTTTAAATAAGACAATGTCATGGATGAGACAGAGCAAATGACAACCCACCATTGATCTGGGAACTGAGCATTGCTTAAAAATCAACAAGACTAGAAATTTTACCCTTCTTAATTATTTCATATACTCAGTCCTACTTTCACCCCAGTGATGTTCTCAGCAGGAACATCGCTATTCATCAAGCAAGGCCATCCCCTAGCATTCACCTACGACAGCCCCCAGTTCTCTTGGATCTTCCTCCACGTTCAGGACCTTTCCCCTAGCCGAGATCTCTGCCTTTCTTTTTTGCAAGCCACCTTCTTTTTATTGAGACCGCTTCTTTTCGGGAACCCATCATTTTATCACCAGCTCTTCTTTACAGAATTCAAGGACTCCATTTTCCCTGGTCTCAGTAGTCTGAAGCACAATGCATACGATCAGCCTTGTAACTGGTGGCTCTGTCTCATGTCTCTTCATTAATTGCAGGATTCAGGATGTACCACTTCTGTTTAATCCAGGTGTTACCAAAATTCGCTACATCCTGTACCAGTTGCAGTTAGTAGCTGGCTTCTAGGCTGAGTTTGATGGTCCAGAAGTTCAGCTTTAGACACTCTCCCTCATACACATACACCCAAATATCTGTCCCCTGTAGCTTTCACAATTTAAGTCATTTTTTCACCTAGGGCAGACAGGGTAGAAACTTTCCACCTTCCTCACCCAGTGTTAGCTTGGACTAGGATTAAAATTCTTGGGGCAAATGCTTGAGGACAAACAGATACTGAAGTGTATTCTGGTTGGGGAAACACTGCTGTGAGTTCTGCTGGAAGAAAGAGACTAGTTGGGAATAACTTGTACATTTCTATCTTCCCTGGCAGTCCACGAAGGCCACCCTCAGGTTGCTGAGCCAGATTCAGCAGCACAATCCTGCAAAGTCAGTCAGCATAATCCTGCAAATTTAGTCATGAGGGAGGCATTAGGATAAGCTAGACTAGACAATACCAGAGTTAATAAAAACACTGGTAAAAATTGACATCAGCACATGCAAAGAGTAGGCAACTCTGCTTTACAGGGCTCTTCAAACTAGCATAAACTCAGTGCATTAAATCCTGGAGTGCATCCTCATGAGAACACAACGATATTGCTTCCAGATTCAACCCAGCTCACATGGAGCCCACGGGGACATCTCTACACTGTGAGCAGAGTTACCATGCCACCTAGTTAATTCTCTACCAGCTGACTAGGAGGACACTGTCATTATTTTGGGTTTGGATGGGTTAATATAAACTAAAACCCGTTTGCCTGTATTTCATACAAGCTAAAAAAGACAAGAATGAATTTGGTGGCTAGGATGATATTATTTTACTGGAAATCTGCTCCATGTTTGCAGTACTTCAATGCAGATTTTATTAGAGACTCTTTGCCTTTTTCTTCTTCTGTATTTCCAGGAGCTAATTTCCATTTGCAAAGTTATTTCAGCTGGATCAGATAGCTAAGCTTCACTTCATTTAAAATGGCTGAAAATGATTTAAGTCTGTTCATTGTGAAAAGAGGCCCCAGAGTGTTGGGCATCCGCAACAGAAAACTATTTTTAGTCTGTTTTCTTAAGGAAGCAATGCCTGCCCAGCCAAGCTGTTTATTCACCCATCTATGAATGTAGCTCTAATAACTATGAATATCAGACTGATTTCAGGCAGATTTGGCAAATTTGCAAAATTCCTACAAATTGTATTAAAACCCTGTGGTTAGGTAGAAAAAGCTTATTATTTCCTTCTTGATGCAGGAAAAGGAGGCACTCAGGCACTGTTCTTTTGGGTGAGAGCAGGCTGACCTGTTCGTCTTGTTACTGATTGACTAGGTGCTGAGCTTGAATTCAGCTACAGCATATCTGGCCTCTTCCCTGCCTGGTAATTAGAGGACCTGGAGTGAGGTGAAACTATTGTAGGAGAGCTGAGGGACATATAGGTAAACTTTGCAAGATGAAGGGAAATCCATGGTTATTGAGTTGAGCTTTGTGAGAAATATGTAGAGAAACAAATCTGTAAGAGAGCAAACTTCATTAGTTCTGCTGCCCATGTCTTACTGTCTTCTCTTTCCCTCTGAAGTCTCTTACTCTGAATTTTTTCCTTCCATTTATATTCAGAAATCTCACCTGAATGATTCAGATCTTTTCAGCTGGCAGTTTGAAGATATCTGTCACTGCCATCGAGCCTACATTTGCTGAATAAAAAGACAGTCACCTTTCTGGGCACCTCCTCCCTGAGCTGCTCAGGCTCACAGAAGCTCGAGCAGCACATACATTCTTTGCCAAACACATTGTGTCACTTTCCTTCCTTTTATTTTTTTGGGGAGAGGATCCTGAACATACAACTCACATTGACACTGGGGACCTTTTATGATGACAGTTATGATTTGTCATGCTGGTTATGTCCGGATAATTTTCTTTTAGGTGGGAGATTTCAAGAATTGAAAGCATAGAGATTTTTAGCAAAAAGTGCTTTTCAAATTCAGTCTCAAATATGGAAGTGATAGGATGGCCACCTGAGGAGGTGAGAGGGGGGAAAAAAAGGAAAAATAGTAGAAGAATTGTTTGGGCGTGCACTTAAGGTACATGTGAGTCTGGTGAAGGAACAAAAGAGAAAAGAGAGTGATGAAATGAGGGAGTGGAAATGTAAAAAGCTGCACAAAAAAGCAATGTGGGATGTCTTTGAAAAATGCCTTTAAGTTTCAAGGGTTCTGATGCAGCCTGTTGTTAACTGACAAAGTGAAGACCAAAAGAAGGCTGCATGGTATCATATTGTTTTGTTTATTACCTTTCGTTTTCTTCTTAAAAACGTTAATACTTCACTCACTTCTTGACAATTGCTGAACACTCAGCAGATGTCTTGGATGAACTGACAGTATGCATTTGCATCCTGAGCACCACAAATTGATTTGACAGCTAAACTGGACAATTTAAACAAAAAGTGGTTACAATCAAGACTACAGTCTATCTTCTCCTTGTCAAAATAAACCCTGGAAAACACTGGTTCATTTGACACAAATATTCCATTCAGCCTCAGAGAAATACTTTGCTTAGAAGAAAAGTAGAAGAAAATATAGTCTAGCCCTCCAACTTTACCGTTCCTGCTTCCTCAGTGAGTAAGCATGAAGTGGGAGCCTTAACCACCTGTCTGAAGCATTTTCTGGGAATCAAGCATTTCCTGACAGGATCAAGTTTTTTATTGTGGGGGAATACAACTAATTAAACACACTGGATTGGTAAAGACATTAAAGCACTGTATCTTCTTGGGAATAGTTTAATCACTGCCAAGGTCAGGGATTCATTCTTTTCCTTTTTTTTCTCCAAGGAAGTGAAACAATTCAATCCGCACCCTTTGGCACAGCTTATGCTGTGGTAGCCCTGTGGCATTTCCCCATGACATACAGAGTTCCTTTATAGGAAGGAAGGGGAACTGGTTCTCATGCATCTTTTCCAAGTGCTCCAGTTACTATTTCACTGTTTTGAATCTGGCCCTTGACATTTTTTGGGTCTTTTCTTGCTGAAACTATTTGGCTGGTCAGTTCATATTTGCAAACAATCTCGAGATGACAGCAACCACACTGGCAGTTTACTGATGCTTTTTAATGGTCTTCTTGCCAGCTGTGCTTAGAGCTGTCCTTAGAGGTTGCAGTTCAACCAGAGCCCACTGCACACAAGTGTGCTACAACCTACATTCCTTCCAACAAGCCTTATCTTGAACTTTCTTTGTTGGTGTCCTGATTTTGGCTGAGACAGGGTTAACTTTCTTCCTAGTAGCTGGTGCAATGTTGTGTTTTGGATTAAGTATGAGAATCATGTTGACAACACACTGGTGTTTAGTTGTTGCTAAGTAGTGCTTTCTCTAAACCAAGGACTTTTCAGTTTTCCACGCTTTGCCAGTGACGAGGTGCAAACAAGCCATGAAGGAGGCAGCACAGCCAGGGCAGCTGATCCAAACTGACCAAAGGGATATTCCACACCATAGAACATCATGCTCAGTATATAAACTGGGGGGAGTTGGCTGGAAGGGGCAATCGCTGCTCAGGGATGGGCTGGGCATCATTCAGTGGATGGTGAGTGACTATATTGTGCGTCACTGGGGTTTTTTTCCCTTTCGTTTTATTTCTCTCTCTCTCTCTTTGTTACCTTCTTTTTCATTACTATTATTACTAGTTGTATTGGTATTATATTTGACTTTATTTCAATTATGAAACTGTTATTATTTTGAACCACAAGTTTTACCCTTTCCCAGTTCTCCTCCCTGTCCCACTGGGGTGAGGGAGTGTGTGAGCAGCAGTGTGGTACTTAGTTGCCACTAGGGTTAAACCACGACAGTTGGTATTTCATTTACAATTATATTGCTTCTGAACGTTTACAGTAGCTTTATTAGATCCATCTGGTATTCTTCATAATCCTCCCAAACTGTGCCAAACCCAAATAATCTGTATCACAAGCAAATTTTACTACCAGACCATTAATCCTTCCAGACACTGAATAATATACAGAACACTGGCTCCAGCCAGGGTCATTGGGGCATCCTGCTATTAACCTTTTTCCATTTTAAGAGGCAGTAATTTATTCTAGCTCTTCATAGTCTCTCTCTCAGATACTTTTTAACTCATTACATGACTTTACCTTTCACATCTGATTCTCAAGTTCCTTTACAGCCTCTTTGAAAAAGACTTTATTGACAGTGTTTCAAGGCTCTCAATTAATTTCATCTCTTCATCCTTCACTAGCCAGTATTTTAATACTGAAATAATGTTTACATCTTAGAAAATAAATGCTCTTCCGACCATTAGTAAGTGACTTCATTTTGGCTTCTCAAAACCAGTGCATGGGAGGCATATTTGCGGTTTTTCTCCCCCTATTGTTATGACTGTTTGCTTCCAGTCTATAATAGTCCCCCATCTGCCTCAGAAATACACCTTTAATTCTTTACCTCAGCACTGACTAAAACTCTATAACCTGTGCGATTCCTAAAATCAACATGAGTTCCACTTTAGAGAGCGAACATTATGTTTTTTCATTTTCTCCTTGCAAAGTAAATGTTTGCCATAACACATTGCCTTAGCTCTTTGAGGTCAGTTTAACAGCCCATTTAATTCAAAGGCTATTTTTCATTTTGTGGGACGGATTTTCCGAATTCACCTGCTTCTTATTTTAGTTCATACTAGACATTCTTATAATACCTGCTCCCAGTTATGTAATGTGTTTTAATTTCACCTTTTCAAAGATGTCTCCAGGAGTCTTTTGCCTTTATTACTTGTAAAAACCAAGATAACACTGAATTCCCCACAGGTAGTTATTTCCTGCCATTCGATTATACTGATCAGGGTGATAATTGTAGAATCTTTAGGCTGGAGAAGACCTTCAAAATCAACTATTAACCCAGCACTGCCAGGTTCACCTCTAAACCACGTCCCAAAGTGCCACATCTACATGTTTTTTAAATACCTCCAGGAATGGTGATTCCACCACCTCCCTGGGCAGCCTGTTCCAATGCCTCACAACCCTTTTGGTGAAGAAATTTTTTCTAATATCCAATCTGAACCTTCCCTGGCACAACTTGAGGGCGTTTCCTCTCATTCTATAGTTTGTTACTTGGGAGAAGAGGCTGACCCCTACCTGGCTACAGCCTTCTTTCAGGAAGTTGTAGAGAGTGATAAGGTTCCCCTTGAGCCTCCTTTTCTCCAGATTAAACTCCCCAAGCTCCCTCAGACACTCCTTATAGGACTTTTTCTCCAGACCATTCCCCAGCTCCGTTGCCCTTCTCTGGACATACTCCAGCACCTCAGTGTCTTTCTTGTAGTGAAGGGCCCAAAACTGGACACAGGATTCGAGGTGTGGCCTCACCAGTGCCATGTACAGGGGGAAAATCACTGCTCTAATCCTGCTGGCCACACTGTTGCTGATACAGGCCAGGCTGCCATTGGCCTTTTTGGCCACCTGGGCACACGCTGGCTCTTGTTCAGCTGCTGTCAACCAGCACTTCCAGGTCTTTTTCCCCTGGGCAACTTTCCAGCCACTCTTCCCCCAGCCTGTAGCACTGCCTGGGGTTTCTGTGACCCCAGTTCAGGACTTGGCACTTCATCCTGTTGCATATCATACCCTTGGCCTTGGCCCATCCATCTAGCCTGTCCAGATTCCCCTGCAGAGCTTTCCTACCCTCCTGCAGATCAACACTCCTGCTCAACCTGGTGTTGTCTGCAAAGTGACTGTGGGGGCAGTCAGTCTCCTCGCCCAGGTCATTGGTAAAGGTATTGAACAGGACTGGCCCCAGTACTGAGCCCGGGGGATGATGAGTGTGCATGAACAGATCCGTGTCTCTGCCAAATATTTTCATTCTTCAGTTATGAATGGAGGACTTGCTGTTTTTAAAGATTATAGTATACACTTGTTCACCCTCGGTTCCTTCAAATGTGTACAGACCAATGACCTCAACATTTTTGGTATAATATTTGCTGAACTTTTCGACAGGTTTGTTTTTATTTGGTTTTGCTGGGGTTTTTTAAATTCTATTTTAAAATAATAGCTTATCAAAATAAAAATCTTAACAGCTGGTAGAGCTCTATCTATTTGTATTCAGAAAGAGATTTTAGAAGAGGCTGACTTTAAAACCTTATACAAATATCTCTTTCCGACACCTCTTCTGGAGGCAGAAAAGTGGAAAGGCAGCTGCACATCTCTGTTGTGGCTGAGGGCACTGTTAATTGAACTTGTGCTAAGTGACTGATCAGCAACTGACTGGATTGAGGTGACTGAAGAACTGGCTATGCCTGGGCTGCAGGTGAGTAAACTTCCTTTCATACCTTTTGCAAGTGACCTCTATATTTGTGTTTGCCCAAGGCGGGCTGTGTGGGAGGTTTGCTTTTCCTCTATTTTACTTTGTCAGCCGGTTGTGTCAAAGTGTGGCACTAACGCCATAAATACTCTTGTTCATCTCTTTCTCAGCAATCACCTTTGAGTTCAATTAAAGGCTCTCATTGCTTTATCATTGTCAAAACTTTCTTAACCACAGAGACCCATTCTCAGCAGCAAACCCTTAGAAAAACAGCACGGATGAAAGGATGCATTGAGCAATAGCCTGTGTGGCCCATCTTGCCTCGATTATCATGAGGCAATAGTGGAGGGGAGTACTCGTCTTCCCACAGCTGCCTGGATTCTCATCAATATTTTGAGATGCAAGGGAAAATCACAGCCACTCAACATTTTGATCCATTAGGTGAGGCATCTGACACAAAACTCACTGAACTTACAGGATGATTTTTCCATTGATTTCAACAACTCTAGATGTGGTCTGATGCTGCTGCCTGGAACAGTAATGTTACTTCAAATAAAGCAGAAGATTTCATTTCTTGGATGTTCCTTCTGCATGGAACCACTGCTGACCATTGGCAAATGAAAAAATAAAGTCTGCCTGGAATTATTGACTTGTTTTGTGTGGAGCCAGGGTTATGATGTCTGGGAAGACATATTTTTCTGTCAAATAAAGTCTACTAGCAGCAGTAAAAATGGGAAGTAAGCTTACTAGTATGCATGTGAACTGTTTCAAAACTCAGGCCATGACACTAATGGCTGCAGTACAGAAAGAGGAGAGGTTACTACTGTGTCCCAGCAGAACTCAACCCACCTAGCTTAGTTTTTCCCCCAGATAACAGTAACTTGGCAGTCAGACTGAACAGTTTTCCTGATGGAAATCTCCTGATGCAAAATGAGCAGTTAATTCACAGCAGCAACAGGCATGCTTTCTACAGTCATCTGGTGAAATTCTTACCTATGTACATGTGTCTAACAGCTGTGACAGTGGATAGTTTTTCTACATTAAGTGTTATCGAGGTGCAGGTCTGGGAGGTTGTGCTTGTTTTAGCTAGGGTAGTGTTAATTTTCTTCACAGTAGCTAGTCTTGGGCTGTCTTTTGAATTTGTGCTGAACATAGTGATGACAGAGGAGATATGTTTTTGTTGTTGCTGAGCAGGGCTTGCACAGAGCCAAGGCCTTTTCTGCTTTTCATACTGTAACGCTGGAGAGGGGACCGGGGGTGCATGAGAGGCTGGGAGGAGACACAGCCAGGACAGGTGACTCCAGCTGACCAGAGGGATATTCCAGACCATGTGACATCATGCTCAGCATATAAATTGGGGGGAAGAAGGAGGAAGAGGGGGACATTTGGAGTTTGTCTTCCCAAGCACGTGTTAGGCATGATGGGGCCCTGCTCTCCTGGGGATGGCTGAACACATCTGCCTTGTGAAGCAGTGAATTAATTCCTTGTTTTCCTTTGCTTTTGCGTGCAGCTTTTGCCTTGCCTATTAAACTGTCTATATCTCAACCCATGAGTTTTCTGGCTTTCATCCTTCTGATTCTCTCCCTGATCTCACTGGTGGGGGAGTGAGGAAGTGACTGCGTGGGGCTTGGCTGCTGGCTGGGGTTAAACCACGACAGGGTGCAAAGTATCAATAGGCACAAACTGGATGTAACTATGCCCAGTCTGAGAACTAGGAGACTGTCTGATCACTGGAGCAGGAAGGCTCTGGAACAGCTCTTTGGCTGGAGGCCAGAAGCCTAACTTTCAAGTGAGTAAGAGGAGAGTTGGTTCTCTGTTCTTTTATTCTGACGACAGTCAGGAATAACTGTTTGCTAAGTTTAATGTTTGTAGCTGGACTTGCACACATTGTCAGGGTCATGCTTGTTACGGCCATTATTGACACTTGCTGAGTATCACATGCTCTCAAATGAAGTACTAGAGATTTCAAGGAGTTCACACAATGGAAAACTTTGTTCATGCTGGCAGGAAACATACCTCGTAGGTCCAATTTACAAGGTTTGAGCAATATAATTTATTTTCCTTTGAAGTGAAATGCAAAGGTATCTATCCCATGGTCTTCCAGATAATACTTCAGTGTCTTATCTTACCTTCTGTGTTCATGGTCCCAAAAGAATGAAATAACTTGGCATCAGCAGTTTTTGTGCATTAGTGTTTCCACATTTTTTCCTGTTGTGTGTATTCAAAAGAAAGGAACAGCAAAGCTAGTACTAATAAGAGAAACTGGGATCCTGCTCTCGTAGCAGAAAGAACGGCAGTCATCAAAGATTAAAGAATCTGTGTGCAGATCCCCTGAGAATAGAAGAACAGGGACCTAATCTCTGGATTCTAAGTGCTCCATGCTGTGTGCAATACTTAAGGAGAAAGGATAACACAAGAGGTATGCCTGGGCCTCACCCAGAGCCCAGTGAAGTAAGCAGAAACTTTGGTTGCAATGGACAATGTATCAAGTCTTCCATCTGCATCTAGGTGAGACTCTAAAAAGCCGAAGGACCCACGGGTGTGGAGTATCTCTGCTAATCCTGTGTGTCCCACAGGAGGTTTCCGTCTCTCCTGCTCCGGGTAGAACCCCTCACTAGCAATCCAAACAACCAGGCCTGCATCAGTAGGGAGGGATAATCTGGCCCACAGTGCACTGAATTACACTGTTGCCTAATAGCTGTATTGCCCTCTGCCAGCTGAACGGCATCTGGCTGCCAGATTCTGCAGAGACCTGTATCACATCTCTGTAAACATGTTTTCTGAATACTGTAAACCTCCATGTACTCTGATGTTTTCTGCCTTAAGTAATATGAAAAAAAATAGGACTGATTTTTTTTTTCCATCTGAATGCCTTTTAGATAAGTACTAAAATCCCAGAACACTTGGACGAATGAGTAATAGTCACCAATGAGGAGGAGGAGGATAAATGTTATAAAACAGCATCTGGTATGTATGAAACCAGCACAAGACTGAGAAATCCAGAAACTTCAATTGCCAGTTTGTTTAACTTCTCTTCTTAAGGGAAAATGCTACTATAAAAAAAAAAATCAGAATAACTTTCTCTTGAAAACCTTGAAGTTTCCTCTCATTTCCAAGGCACTATTAAGTTACTGCTTGAAAAATGTCCTCGTCTGTGTGAAGAAGAAACTCAGTGATTCTTAATTCCCTGTTTCTCTAGAGGTCTCAATGTTAGTTTTACTCATCCACCACAAAGTGATCACTTGACATTCGAAGTTGGCTCTCAAATGCAGTAAGCCTGGGAGCTAGACCAAATGCAATGGGCCCTCACAGTTTCCCTGGAGCTAAGTAAAATAGACAAATAAAACTCAAGTCAACAGCAAGAAAAGTACTTTTAGTACTCATGATGAACGTTACTATTTGGAAGTCAGAGATTGCCAAGTCCACAGATCCTACTGTGGCAGGTAATCCACAAACACACACACTCACAAAAGACAGGGTTCTTGAGGGTCTGCATTTTCGGCTTTTGGGTCTCTTTTAAGCAACATAGGTTGCATGCCTTCTCTATTTCTTTGGTGTGCACTGGTGCCTTCTGGGACAGATCAGCAGTGTTGAAAGAGGCTGTGAAGCCATGTTATGTTATCATGTCATGTTATATATGTCATGTCATGTTATGCAGGTATACACTATGCGTGGTCATGGCAGCCACAGTAAATCTGTGCATCTTTTTAATGTTTGCTGCCTGGTTCATCCCACCCAGCTTTGTAAATTTTAGACCAGGTCAAACTTCTTTTGACCATTTGGCACAGGAACTCTCTTCCTGAGTGCCCACCTGGTGGATATCATTCCTTTTCAGTTTTTCACCTTCCCATTTTGACTTATTTCTGGCCACACACCTGCTTTCCCAACGTGTAAAGACTGAGAGAGCCTTCCTGCTCTCTCACTGCCCTCATCTGAATAAGTAAACAAAAATCAGTATTGCAGTTTGTAAGAAGAAAAAGAGTAAAGGGTGCTGTGACAGTAGATCTGCTTTCCCTCACAGCTGTACAGCTCTTATCAACATATAAATGGTAAGGCACAATCAAGACTGCTAAAAGTATTGCAAAAATTTATGAATTTTGCAACACATATGATATGCTTTTACCTCAGAGGTATCCAGAAGGGCTCCGAAGGGAATTTAACATGGCTAATTCTAGCTGGGAAACCAGAAAAGTCACGGAAGAAGACCCAGGAACTACGGTCATGTGAAAAGAGGCGTGGGCAGCCTAGGGAGATGGGCAAGCATTTAGAAGTACCAGCAAGAAAGACACATGAAAGGCAGCGCCGATAGCTTCCATAATACCAGCCAGTAAGTGCAACAGGACAACGGCAACGATTGCCAAAGCACTCCCAGTGGGACAGAGGCTCCTCCGCGGTGAGCAAGAATAACATAGAAGGTACTGGCATATGGACAGAAATTACATCATGGGGAGGGCTGGTGGAAAGAAGAAAGCTCTCAAGGACAGATTTATTTTTGTGCATGAGGAAAGATGCTTCTGAATTTCAAGATAGATAACTCCTGCCCAGGACTGAAGATATATGTGCATAGTCATCAGAAGAGTTAGACAGATGAATCCAATAACTCTGCAAAGTGCCCAACTCTTCCTCTGCTCACACCTCAGCCACACAAATACTGACAAATATATCCATCTGCTGTAAATGGAGAAGCTCTTCGCCAAACTTATTTGTCAGTTGTTCAGCTCAAACCACAGGACAAAACTTGTGTCTCATAATGAGCCTTTCTCTTTGTGGTCCATATACATGGAATGGAAGCTGGCTCACTCACCAGACTAAGATTGCTTAAACATGAAACATCATTGCATGTCTTTGAGTTCAATAGGGATGCAATAATTATTTTCACCTAATAATTAAAGGAAAAAAATCAAGCTGGAAATCAAAAGACAATCCCTTTCATTGCACCACTGGAAACATTATTATGAACTGTCTTTACAAAACCACAGGAAAGAGCAAGCTAAAAGGACACATATTTTGGTAGAGTTTTAATTCAGATCATGTAATTTAATTCTGAATTATAATAGATCAAAGGGAAACTGAATTAAAAAAAAATACCTGTTGGATTATGCAGAATGGAGCTCCTCTTCTTAATAGCTCTGAAAAGACTACTGTGTCATGAGGCTCCATCAATCAGAACAGAAAACCCAAAGAGCAAGGATAAATCGAAGGTTAAGTGCATGTTGCTGAGGAACACCCTAACCACCTTCCTTTTATGATTATAAACCGGATGAGTTTGTGTTGATGGATCTATTAAGAACGAAACACAGCAATCTATATTCACACAGAGGCTTTCTGCCCATACATTTCCCCCAGTGTGGACAACCACCTTGTATTTTGCCACCTCAATTAACGAACTGTCACTGTTTCTCTGTGTGTTGCTTTTCTAACAGAAAGAATGATCTTTTTCTCAAAAGGCTG
This sequence comes from Cnemophilus loriae, assembly GCA_013397755.1. Classification (NCBI taxonomy): domain Eukaryota; kingdom Metazoa; phylum Chordata; class Aves; order Passeriformes; family Corvidae; genus Cnemophilus; species Cnemophilus loriae. The sequence goes on from VZTF01005662.1 coordinate 1,008,359, forward strand.
GTTATTAATTTATCTCTAAACTTTTCTTTAGCACAGGAAAAGAGAGCACTCCAATATTTTTTCACTGTTTCTGTTTGACAGAAGGGAAGAACAAAAGGGAAGGAAACAAAGCCCTAAATCCATAAGAAGATCAAACTCCTTCCTGATGTAACTCCAGTGAAATAATGTAATACAGCCCATGGATGTGCCTAGTTCATGTGTTTTACACAGGAACAACAGAAGTCCTAAATATTTCAGGAATCTCAAGTAAGGCAATGTCTATACAGCAGAACTCAAGATGGAGATTTTGGTCTGGAAGATAATTTAATTTTTGCATTGTGTCTTTTTTATTGCAGGGCCTGGAGATTATACATCTTCAGGGAGACACACAGTTACTTTCTAAATTAGGAAGTGGTCTGAGTTTGGTTTCAGTGGAAGTTGGAACAGGCCACACGTGCACAGGAAACATGCTGTTACCTAACAATGTGCTATTATATCATGGGAACACTAGAAAGGTGTACCACCGATATATTCCAGGTGTCTAACGTTTCCTTAACTGATTTGCTGCTGCAGGCTGTTTGGTGCCTTTAGTTCAAAAATTGTGCTCTTTAAAATGACGGGGGCTGCTAATTTTGTCCTAAAACCTGGATTTATAAAATCAAACTTCTATAAAATCTGAAACCCAAGGAATTGCTGTATGCTATTGTTAAACTCTACTTGTTTGCAAACTGATATATACTCCCTGGCAACGCCTGAATTCCCATACAGCAGCGACTTGGAGCTACATTAAAAAAAAAAAAAAAAAAAAGAAAACTAAAACTACATCACATAGGCCAGCTCTGAAAGCAGCTTTCAGGGTGTTTGGGTCACTCTGCTGCTGATGGTTTGGGAAGCCTACAATGGATAGTGTTCTCACTAAAAGTGATATCCTGTGGCCTCTCTCACACCCTTACAAGATTTCATCCAAGGTAAAATGTACTACTCTGCTCCTGGGTTATGCTACCTCAAGTTCCAATCTGTGAATACCATCCCTAACTTTCGGAATGTCACTAAAGCTTGCTTTTCCAAATGTTTCTGCTCTTTTTTAATGCCGTATGAATGGTATACAGGAAGAAAAGAGTTTCTGTTTCCCTCCAGTCGAGAAAAGCATCGAGTTCTGAATGAAACTGAGAAGCAGCTGATCAGTTTTGGGCATATGAGTCTGAGTAAAGAAACCGGGGTGGTTCTTCCCGCCCCCCTCCGTTTCTCATAAGTGTGGATTAAATAGCATTTTGTAAGTAAAAACAGTGTGAATGGTGTGCCAGGTCACATCCCGTCTACCTCCTCGCAAGCAGTAACAATTTCTGAAAGATTTAGCGCACACATTCAGGGTTCATGGAAGCCGTCCAGCGCGCTCCTAACGGCTTGGATCTAATTAGTCATTCAAGTTGTTTATTTTTAAACAAGGTACAGAGGAACACGATAATCTTTGGATGCCGGTGCGGGGTGGAGTAGCGGGGGAAGGCGGGGAGGGGTGGTTCTCCCACGGAGCAGCTCTGCCCGAGGCGGATGGCCAGGTCGGGCGCGGGAAGCGCTCCTCGTGAGCGGGAAGTGATGCCCGCGGGCTGCTGTGGATGCGGCGATCCCCCGACAAACCCTCTCCGCCGGCGCTCGCTGGCACTTCGCCGGCACTGCGCCCCTACGGCGCGAGAAGCCGCACTCTCGGCACCAGGCGGCTCAGGGAGCCATCGCTCCCGAGGCTCCCTCAGGGCCGCTGCGGGATTAGATACGCGCCCGCCCTGCCCTGCCCTGCCCTGCCATGCCCGCAGCCCGCCCTGCCCCACCT